>JAJEJH010000068.1:302319-656410 GCA_026122585.1 Anacardium occidentale | reverse complement strand
ACCTAGCGATGTCGGCTAAAATCAATTTTGGTCAGATTTTTAGCCGAAATCTAATATTCAAGCTTTAAGACATCCGCGAATTCATGGAGAGTGAAAAAATTGAAAGCTAGAGATTGATTGTTCCGATAAATAAATTTGTTATTATTAGTGTCTCTGATTTCATAGGTTGATTTTTGATAACTCTCTACATCAAGGAGCAGAAATCAGCCTTCTTAGATACATATTTTATGTAGTTTGAACATGCTCTTTAAATTTCTACTAATAGGACAAAAAAATTGCAGGCAATTAGAAACAACAAATGACAATTGAAATCATGTCTTTCAATGATATGTTTTACAACATGACAATGCATGTTTTGCATGCTTTCAATAGGTTTTAATAGATGGATTACTAGAGGATGATGAAGATGATGATACCATTGTAGCTATCGAACTTTGGTTGTGCTTGGTACATTCTTTCCTATGCCTTGTAGCCAGAGCAACCGAAAACTTGTTAGTCTATCCACCTGCACCCGCCATAGCTCTTACTTCATTCCCCACCACGAAATTCTTGTTGCAAGGGAACATGTGCAAGAGACAAACCTTTAACTTTGGGTGACCAAGTTATCGAAGAGCCTAATCTCTTTCACAATGCCACTTACTCGCTGGGACCACATAATTTTTCAATAAAATTTACAATTGGAAATCAATTAGTAGTACCTAATGAACATGAGCAACTAAAGGATGCCATTGGAACCTTTACCAATGTCATCACTGCTCACATAAACACTGGTATTATATTGCCCCAATAACAATTGTAGGGGCCAAGTCTCGTTATAATTAATAGTTGTCATTAGATCACGAGTCTTTTGCACAACCACTCCAAGTCTTTGTTAGCAAAGGCAATGACAAGGTGCTTTCATGCCAAGGATTTTGTCCTCTCTTCAATGTATAGAAGAAAACGTAATTATACAATGAAACTATTACTTTTTATTATGATACCAATGTACAATGTGAAAATCATAACTCACATAATAATAGAGTCAATCCATGATATGCAGATCCTAACTCACGTCACAAAAGAACACACTCAACATTTGGATAGTGTTAATCATTGACATGAATAATAGTAATCTAGTCATAACAATGTCAACCATTAATGTATATATTGTAACTTATGATACGACAATATCACTTAGTGACATATAAAGCATTACTCGCATGATCATATTGTCAACCCATGACCACAAATGTTAACTCATTTCTAAAGACATTAAGCCTCCATGTGTAAAAGATAACTCACATTATAGAGACACAATTTATTCGTTATCAAAATAAGATGACTTGAGGACTATCTTTGATAGGTTAAGTAACCTCATCATTAGACTTAAGGAAATTATTTACATAACCACCTGAATGCTTAATAAACCTTTCTAGAGAAGGTGATTGAGAATAACTTAGTAGATATCTTATTGTAAAGTTTTAAACAACTCTTGACAAACTAGTTGCCCAAGAGGATGGGTCCCAAATAGGATATGTGAATCCTTATTCTCCCTCATGGTAAGGATAAGCCTAAAACACAAGTAAAAGAATATGCATTCTCTATTATGGTGCATTATGCACCATTACCAAACAACTTCACAGTACCATCAATCGTCGTATTTGATGGAATTGATGATTCATATGATTATATAAACACCTTTAATGACCTTAGGAACTTTACCAAGCTTCGAGTTGGCTAGATGCCATTGCCCAGTAGTTATAGTAGTTGGAAGGGCCAAAGCATGGTTCAAGAATTGTTAACTAGTTTTATAACTTTGAGGAAGCAACTATTTGCACAAAATGAATGTGACAATTCTAGGCAACTATACAATTCTTCATGTAAATAAGTCACTTAAGAAATGTAATAAAAGGATGAAACATTAAAGTTATACTTAGAGCATTTGTAACTATCTAGAATAACATATGTTCTAGATGAATTAGTTTGTGTATTGATCATTGGCAAATATCTAACCACACGTAGAGCTTTAGAAGGAATTACAGCTAATAAGTGCACATCCTTGGTTCGTTTTCTCAAAATTTTCAAAATGCACTTGCAAATTGAAAATTCTTTAGCTACCTCAGTGAATATTGTTATGAAAGCCTTGATCAATGCTCATATACAGAACAAGAATAAGTCAAAGCAAAAGAGAAAGAGAAATAAAACAAAACTGAGTAGATAATCTTCAAAATCGATGGAGAAATGAATCATAGAGAAATCTTACTCTGCTCTATTTCTAAAATAAGTACATTAACCATATCTACCTATTAGTCTTTATAATTTCAAGCTTATAGTAGACAACTGTAGGCACTCATGTTAGATATTACTGCTTTCGCTTTTCTATAAATTAATAATAATATAATTTCAAAAAAATAATAAATACTACCAATCATACCCAATAGAAATACTTAAAGCTGAGCTGAAACATGACAACTAAAAACCTGTGGTGAATATGTATATAAATATATATACAAGCCCAAAACTTTCTTTTTATATATTGAAAATATATGCCAAGTATGTGTGTTTACATGTGCATATATAGTACAATCAGATGCAAAATAAGATTGGAAAAACATGCTACACAATTGAACACAAAACCGGATCCCAGTCAGCAGTCAGTAGCCATCTCCTCCTCTCAGCCCCCAAAATAATGACCTACAAGAGAAAATAAAGTAGGGAGTTAGTGATATATTCATCCAGTAAGCGTTTCCTATCTCTGACCTTAAACCAATCCTCCTTACTGAGAATACCACTACAATCAAAGCACTGAAACATACATATTTTGGAGAGAAACCGAACTGGTTCTCACAGATACTGTTCTGACATGTCTTTTCAGTTCTGACATTTATATATTTTTTGTTTTGGTATTTGTTTTCTGTGATTCACATGTCATTACGTGAGATTCCTGTATTCTGAATATTTATTGTTTTATTGTTTCTCACTTATTTACTGTTCTTATTGTTTTATCATCACCTGAATGATATTCTATTGTATATGTCATGTGAGAATGACATGCTATGAAACATGCTGAAATCGTGTCTAGGTCTTGACCTGTTTACTGAAAATATCTGAAAATTGTATTACTGAAATATTACTGTTGGATCAAAATATCTTAAAATCATTTGAAAAGCTTATGTAAAAGCTACTGAAACATACTAAAACTGTAACTGAAATCACATCTGAAAACTGTATTGTACAGACTAATGAATACAGGGATTCAACATCTTGGTCATGTGAGTTTTCAATGCAAACATGTGTTAGAAACTGTCTACACACGTGACGCCACTAAATCTAAACTAAAAGCTGAGCGCATCACGCTAAACACTGATATCTGATCCTCAGATCATCAAACCCTAAACTACTAACTGAGCACACTAGTATATGCCAATACATAGTGGCTAATATGGTCATCTAGACCTTGATGCTGGTTCCCATAAGGGTGTACTGAAACTCACAGGTACCCTCTCGTATTCACCCTTGAAATCAATGTCTTTCTACTGAAAACATGTATTTAGATCCTTGGATCTATTTCTAAAAACTCTGTATGATATGTCATGCTATGTTGTGCATATGATGCATTATGTTTCATGCTTTATTTTCTCTTTTTTGCTTGACGCACGAGCGTGTGTGTCTATGCACACAGGCGTGCATAAGCCTACACGGGTCGTGAGCTAATCGTGCGTGCTGGTCGTGCTAGGTTCTATAATTTCTCTGTAATTTCTTATTTTTTGTTCGTGTATGGCCATGACATGAACATACACGGTCGTGGTCCTGTATTTTTAAGTCGTGCATGGGTGCGTGAACACGGCTGTGACCATACAAAATGTAATATACACGAGCGTGCATGATCATGCATTGCACTCTGTATCAATATGATCGGCTTGATCATGCTCATTCCTATCTAATTTTTATACCAATTGTAAATCAATCATTTCTCACATGTTAAACACTTCATATACACATGCTTTTACTACCAACAACATAAATTCTCCTACTCAATCATCCAAATCATCTCAAAGCATGCATATACATACATAATCATCATCTTAAGATCATCAAATATGCAGGGAAACATCATAAGTATGCTGGAAACAAACTCATACTCATACACAACCAACACATCACACAAAGGAAGAAAGGGAAAGAGGTAAGAAACACATACTTCTAGCCATGCAAATCAAGCCTTCTCTCTCAAGCAAATCTTACTCTCTAGCTGGATTGGATGATCCTAGTTACTGGTTTTCCCTTCTAGGGTTGATGTTCTCTGAAAATCAAATGAAAACTTTAAGTGAAAATGACTGAAAACCAGATAAGTTTAACTTAAAATGAAGGCGGATGAATATCATTACATGCACGGGTGTGTGCCTCAACATGTACAGTCGTGCATGGCAGAAAAATTATATACTTGCCCTTTTCCTACACTCGCATGAAAATCCTCTCAACAGGATCTATGCACAAGTCATCTAACTTTGAAAAACATCTATTTCACCCCTGAACTCTCTCAAACCCTAGTATTCTTACCAAATCTCATTCTAACCCAGAATAGCTGCCTATAAGACATTTCTAACCTTAGGATGTTACAACAACAATGTCCTTTCTCTATATGATTTCGTCCAACTTAAGTAAAAGAGTTGTGACATTTGTTAAATGACTTCATCGCTCAACTAAAAGCTTCTTATAGGCTTCCCTCAATTCATCATTCAAGTGCATGTACTTTTGGCTCTACTTGTCATTGTTTAGCAAGTCTAAGTGAACTTCATTAAAAAGAAGCATATACATGCATAAGATTTATTAGAAGACAAATGGTGGTTAGATTGAAACATAGAAAAATTACAAGAAACTAAAGATCATAAAGAAGAGGATTTACTCGGGCATTTGTCTCAATGATATTTTTCATCTTAGTTGGTTCAACTAAGTCTTGAAGGCACAACCAAAAGTACGCTAGAATGCTTTGAGCCTATGACATAGTTTTAGATTCCATCATTACTCAAGTTTCTAATAGATATCTAGAGATAAAAAGAAGAATACCATTAATATATCAAAGAGATCAACTACTCCTAACTACCTACAAGTTGAGTCATTCTTTTATTCAAACCAAAATCTACTTTACAATAAAGAAAATCCTAATAGCTTGTTTTTACCTTAAACACTATTCTAAAACTTTAAAAACCTATCTGAAATCCACTTACAACAAATAAAATCCATACAAAAAACCGTTACGCACAAAAAACCTAGAAATGTAGAACACAGACACTAATGATAAATCCTATTCACAAAACTCACCTTGATAATAGATTGACAAGAAAGCTACAAAGTGATAGTGTTCTTTTAAGAGAAGCATTAAAAAATTATTGGAAAATTTAAAGGTGTGATTGTTTTGTTCTAGAAAGTGAAAACCTTAAAATTTGCTTTAGAGTTTTCTAAAGTAAGTTGAAAGCTTAGTCACTTGAAATATCTATGGTAAATAGGGTTGGATTCAATTTGAGTCAACTTGACTCGGTTCAAATTCTTTTAATTTGAATTTGAATTGAGTTTGAATCAAGAGGTTTGACTTGTTTTTAAAATCAAGTAAAACTCAAGCTAGAATGAGTTCAATTTTTGAATAAATATCTTTTAGATTTGTGGTTCAGATTCATAGTTTGAGTTCGGTTTAAATTTATAGTTCAAGTCCATAGTTTAGATTTTGTGACTTGGATTCATGATTCAAATTTATAGTTGATTAACAAACTAATATTATTTTGTTAATCAACTATGAATTCAAGCTACGAATATGAGCCAATAATCCAAACTATCCATTTGAACTATGAAATTGAGTCAAATTTGAGCTACGATTCCAAATCGAATTGAGTCAAGCTTTTTTTCATCTAAGCAAAACTCAAGTTGTTTTAATTTTAGCTCAATAAACTTAAGTCAGACCAATTTTTATTTAAGCTAAACTTGAGTTGAGAGGTATTCAAGTCTGACTCAACTCGTATGGGTCTTCGAGCCTGGTTTGGCTCGTATCCACCCTTAATGATAAACAAAGACGTTGGCACTCAGGGTTAAAGCATTTTTTTATAAACAATTTGAGAACAAGCAGGAAAATTCTCCATTGTTCTAATCGAAATCATTAACATGTGTCGTAGATCTAGTAAGAATGACAAATCATGCTTAACAAAACATCATCATAAGTTGAACTGCCATCATAAGAACGTGCATGCATTACATTTTAGTGCTAAGTGGAGAAATTGTTGAACCCTTGTGGATTTTGATTGATGCAAAATGTATGTTAAAATATCTAATTGGTCCGTGCATGTGTTGAACATGACAAAGAGGACCCAAAGTTTTTGTGCTGGCTAAAATCTGCAGGTGAACACGCCTGTGCTCAAACAAAGTAAAGCACACGCCCGTGCAACAAGCCGCACACGCCCGTGCATTGAAGAGAACATGCCCGTGCTGTGAAGAAATGGCACACACGACCGTGTGCAGAAGGACACACAGCCGTGTGTCAAGGCAAAAGAGCGCACACGCCCGTGTGCTGGAAGTAGACACGACCGTGTGTCTAAAGGAAAATGACACACACGACCGTGTAGCACAAACACACGCCCGTGTGTAAGGCCAAAAAGCAGTCGTGCGTCTCCCGTGTGCCTCCCGTGCGTGCGCCCGTGTAAGCTTCTGGAATCTGGAAGTAGAAGGAAGGAAAATAACACACGCCCGTGTGTTACAAATGTGCATGCCCGTGCTAGCACAAAATTGACCGTTGGGAAGTGCAGAAAAAGGGGAGCACGACCGTGCATCAAGCGGACACGCCCGTGCAACTTTCCAGAAATGCTCCAACGGCTCTCAAATCAGCTGCAACGGCTAGAATCTTCTATTCCCTATAAATTGGAGCTGATTTGAAGATTGAAGTGTTAGAGAGAATCAAGCCTAAAACTTGCATTTTTCATTCTCTAATCTCTTCTCCAAACTTCTCTCTCAAACTTACTTGTATACACTTAGAGAGAAACTTTGAGTGCTTATTGTAAATCAACCTTGTGAGGAAAATTATTGGTATTCCACAAACCCTTGGGCGTAATCCCGTGAAACTAGTGTTGGGGCGTAATCCCTGTTAAAACTAAGTTAAGGGCGCGATCCCTTGTATCAAAACTAGTGTTAAGGGCGAAATTCCCTTGTCAAAAAACTATTGTAACTTCGGGATTGAAGTTAGTGGAAGAAAAGTCTTCAAGCGGGGTTGCTTGGAGTAGTGGACGTAGGAGGTGTGGAGAAGCTCCGAACCACTCTAAAAATCGGCTGAGCAATTTCTTTCCCTTACTCTCTTTATTTATATTTGCTTAGTCATTTAATTGTGCTTAATTGTTTTTATATATATGCATGTTGTGTTGGTTGAATAGGAAAGGAATTAAGATTTCAAAGATTTTTAAATAACCTATTCATCCTCCCCCTATAGGTAATTTGCCATTTAGCTTTTGGGTTTTAACAATTGGTATCAGAGCTTGGGCTCTTGTTTTCGAAAATCTAACGATTTTTAGAGCTTAAGATCCGTTTTTGAAAATTAGATGACAAATATTTTTCAAAAACCAATTTTCGATGAAGGGGGTAGTTCAAATAGGCCACCCTTATTTTGTGGTATAAATTACGGTCAATGGAAAATCCGTATGAAATTTTTTATTCAATCCATTGACTATAAACTTTGGAAAATAATTGATAAGGGTGATTTTATTCCTATAAATCCAAACACAAATTTGCCCAAGCATGAATTTGAATTCAATGAAAATGATGATTATGTTTGCCATGTTATAACTGTGCTGAATTGAGATGCATATTTTTACTTGCCTTGTATGATTAGTTGAGTTGAATTGATGCAAGAATGATATGTATATATGCTTAGGATATAACGTGTGCAATGTTGGAATTCATGTCAAGAATGAATCAAACTTGCTTGTGTTGAGTGCAAATGACATGAATTCGTATAGTAAAATTCCCCCATGGTTAAAACATGCAAAAATGATATATTTGATGTGTTTTGATCAAAATTTGCATTTCATGTTTTAAATTCCCCATTATTCCCCAAGGAATTGCAAAAATATTTCAAACATGTGAATTGTGGTTAAATTATGTTTAAGCATGTTTAAAATATGTTTTTAGTTTACTTTCAATGTTTCGAATTGAACAAAAATCATTTCTGAAAGATTTGAAAGTGTTTTGGAAAATGCCCCCTGTGTCATACTGCAGTTTTCTACAGATTTTCTGGGTTTTATAGGTCACACACGACCGTGCATGTGAGTTGCACGACCGTGCATGACACATTTGCCCAGTCACGGTCCCGTTCATAAATGATACACGACCGTGCATGTCACAAAATCAGACATACACGCCCGTGTCAAGTATCAACACGACCGTGCATGGCACAAATTGCAGAAAATGCTTCAGTTTCACATTTTTCTTAATTTTCTGCAAAATTCTTCCCATGTGCTTTAATGATCAAATTATTTTTGAAGAAAATGATGAATTTAGTGCATATATCATTTCAAAAAGGGGGAGAAATAAAACTTGAATGCTCCTTGATTGAAATTGTGTATTATTGTGAGGGGGAGTATTTATAAATTGATATCAGTTGAAGTATTTATGTTTTCCATCAACAATTGATATCATTTAGCTTTTTCGAAGGGGGAGTAAAAATTGTCTTTTAAAAAGGGGGAGAAAAGTTCATATGCATAAAATATCTTTCAAAGGGGGAGACAATTTTTTTTGTATGCTAAACTAAATTTTTAACATACCTTTTTGATTTATAACAAAAAAGGGGAGACATGTTAGGTATGTTAAAATAAGAATTTTTGTAAAATTCTTTTTTGTGCTTATTGAATATTTTTTATAATTAGTATTTTTGTGTTTAAATGCATTTTAACATAAGTTTTGTCATCAAATCAAAAAGGGGGAGATTGTTGAACCCTTGTGGATTTTGATTGATGCAAAATGTATGTTAAAATATCTAATCGGTCAGTGCATGTGTTGAACATGACAAAGAGGACCCAAAGTTTTTGTGCTGGCTAAAATCTGCAGGTGAACACACCTGTGCTCAAACAAAGTAAAGCACACGCCCGTGCAACAAGCCGCACACGCCCGTGCATTGAGGAGAACACGCCCGTGCTGTGAAGAAATGGCACACACGACCGTGTGCAGAAGGACACACAGCCGTGTGTCAAGGCAAAAGAGCGCACACGCCCGTGTGCTGGAAGTAGGCACGACCGTGTGTCTAAAGGAAAATGACACACACGACCGTGTAGCACAAACACACGCCCGTGTGTAAGGCCAAAAAGCAGTCGTGCGTCTCCCGTGTGCCTCCCGTGCGTGCACCCGTGCAAGCTTCTGGAATCTGGAAGCAGAAGGAAGGAAAATAACACACGCCCGTGTGTTGCAAATGTGCACGCCCGTGCTAGCACAAAATTGACCGTTGGAAAGTGCAGAAAAAGGGGAGCACGACCGTGCATCAAGCGGACACGCCCGTGCAACTTTCCAGAAATGCTCCAACGGCTCTCAAATCAGCTGCAACGGCTAGAATCTTCCATTCCCTATAAATTGGAGCTGATTTGAAGATTGAAGTGTTAGAGAGAATCAAGCCTAAAACTTGCATTTTTCATTCTCTAATCTCTTCTCCAAACTTCTCTCTCAAACTTACTTGTATACACTTAGAGAGAAACTTTGAGTGCTTATTGTAAATCAACCTTGTGAGGAAAATTAGTATTCCACAAACCCTTGGGCGCAATCCCGTGAAACTAGTGTTGGGGCGTAATCCCTGTTAAAACTAAGTTAAGGGCGTGATCCCTTGTATCAAAACTAGTGTTAAGGGCGAAATTCCCTTGTCAAAAAACTATTGTAACTTCGGGGTTGAAGTTAGTGGAAGAAAAGTCTTCAAGCGGGGTTGCTTGGAGTAGTGGACGTAGGAGGCGTGGAGAAGCTCCGAACCACTCTAAAAATCGGCTGAGCAATTTCTTTCCCTTACTCTCTTTATTTATATTTGCTTAGTCATTTAATTGTGCTTAATTGTTTTTATATATATGCATGTTGTGTTGGTTGAATAGGAAAGGAATTAAGATTTCAAAGATTTTTAAATAACCTATTCACCCCCCCTCTAGGTAATTTGCCATTTAGCTTTTGGGTTTTAACAGAAATCATTTTCGCAACATACTTCAAAGCAAGTATTTGAACCATGCAATATGGTAACAAGTTTCTAAAACCCTACTTACATTGTTGAAATTGGAGGTAGTTGTTATGTAGTTAGACTCATTTTTAGTCAAACTCACAAAGGCAATGACAATGAGACAAATGATTAACACATAACGAGTATCTACAGAAACTACATCTAGTGTTCAACCATGTTATCTACTGCTACTCGATGACACAATGCAAGCAAAAAACCTCTTATTCAGAGATTAGTAAAAGTATCTCCTAGTAGTTATATCTATTTCCCATAAACTCATCAACATGTAACTACAATTTTTCATTATTATGGGGTTATTTTTCATAACATTTGCAGACACAATTGAAAAGCAATAAACTCACACAAAATTAGAAAGCACATGATCCTTTACTCTCCATAACAATATGATTCTATCATTCAACTATATAATTATTCATGTAACTTTGACCTCTTATCTTATAAATAAAGGATTATAAAGAGATTTAGGGATGATACCTTAGACATTATATTGTTCCACTATCGAATTGTAAAATCAAATGCTTAATAACGTAAACGTGAGCGTAGACTTCTTAGAAGCAGGCCAAACTACATTAGAAATGACATTTTGTTCATTATAATCTTAAAATTCGCTACTGTTCTCAATCTCCTTGCACCAGTTGTGCACTCATGATTGAGTGCTCTTCTCATTGATGTAACTTTTGAAATCAACAATATCTGACCCTCTGTTCCTAAATAATGCAACCAAAAAAAAAAAAAAAACCATTTTCAAAGGTATATCATTCTTCCAACTAAATTGACTGAAAATACCATATGAGACAGAATAAAGAAACTTGTAGGATAAGGGAAAAAATTAGACAATAGCTAAAAAGGAAATAAGAAGCATTATAATAGCATAAGTGAAAGGGTGTAAATTACGTGAATGTTTTCCATGAAGTAGTGGTGATATGGGGGAGTTATCATTGTTTTAATTTGACTTTTAGATTGGTGATTTGGTGGAATTTTAAAATTTAGGGGGTTAACTAACAGTAGTTAGACAATTCTAGTTGTATGGCCTTATTTGCCCGATTTGATGAACTTTTTTTAAATACATGTGTCAAAACCTAATGTTTTGGTCAAATTCGATCAAAATCTCCTATTTCAACAAGTTTTTTCTTTTTCCTTCTTGTGTTCTCTGGCGAGAACCTAAAATCTGGTTGAATCAATGAGTTTCAACCAAATTCACCCAGTAAGACAACATTCAGGCCATAAATAAAATCTAAATCTAAAAAAGTAGTTAACATGTTGATACTTCTTAATTTCACCACCTTCATTCTGATGAAATAAATTAACCAACCCCTACCTTTAGCAGTTTTCATACTTCAAATGTAAAGATGGAGTTCAGAAGATGAAGTAATGTCGAGGTTTTAAGGGGCAAAATTGAAGTTATAAAGATCATTTTTTATTAAGGTGTATCTTCGTCGTGAAATTGGAAAAGATGAAGTGAAATTTGGCGTATTGTAAGGCAAAAAGTTAGAAAATACTACTTCACAATTATTGATAACCAAGAATTTCATTTAGTATATAGTTTCTGTAAATGTGTAGTCTCATAAATAAAATCATTTGATTGTTGACACGTGAGCGATGGGGTGAGTTCTTGTACCTGAAATCATTTAATATAGGAAGTTTGTGATATCAAAATTAATAGAATTGATCATGTTTTTATGAGAAACCTAATTACAATTAATTCACAAGTTTATGAGGCTCCTTAATTTTTTAGGTATTGAAAATTGAAATATATCACCGGGAGCAACCGCTAATAGATGATATAATATTCTTATATTTTTCCTAAAGTGCTGAATATAGCTCAACTCATAAACTCTCATAAACACAAACCCACAATTTTTAAGACTCATAAATATTGATTTATCAATTATTTTCATCACCCTACATGAATAATTAGCATTTGGGTTCTCAAATTGTGTAAGCACACGTAGAGTTATAATATAAAATAGATAGGGTTATAATATAAAATACGAGTAAAAATACATTAAGCTTTTAATTTTTTTAAACTTTAGTGGAGTCATGAGAATATATATTATGAGTTTATAAACTTTTATTGAATTATTCTCCGGTCCTTTTATTTTAAATCATAAAATTTAATGGTTTTAAAATTTTTGTTATTTCAAAAAAATTAGAAAATGAAAATGATACATTTTTGTATAATTCTAATCCTTTTTGTTCCGCATAGCTCCCCTTAGTTAGATACCAATGTAGTTAAAAAACAGGAATCTGATTGGCAAATGTGAATGACAGAAACTGTTAAAAATTAGGACTAAACATTGCGTGGTAGGTGGAATTGATAAGCAATGACTAGTGAAGGATGAATGCATGGAAATAATAATTAAAATGTGTGAGATTTAGTTGTGAATTTATCTCGTTACTATTACCAATTTAATGGAAGGAGTTGATGAATTGCTGCCGGTTTTAAGATATGCTGGTCAAACCACTCCGAATTATGCTTGTTGGTTCCATCGATTTCAACTGAGTGATTAGCATTTATAATTTCACCTAAAAACTTTTTTATTCACTAACTATATACTTAATAATAATAACTTTTATTTAAAATCTAATTTTATTATATTATTCTAATACAATGTTAAAAAGTTAAATTATTATATTATTTTTAATTATTTTATATTTAAAAATTATTATTTCATTTATGATGTTCTCAAATAAATCTTACATCAATAAAACATGAAAAAATATTAAGTGGTTTATGTATTCTATATTGTTTGAGAATACTAAATTATAACTGGTTAAATAAACTATGAGCATTTTAAGTTGTTTAATATATGTTTTGAATTGTAAAATTCAAAAATAAATTTATATTGGGTATGTTTATGCATCCCACATGCTTGGAGATATCACATGTGTGTTGAGTATTCATACAACAAAGTTGAAGATACTCAACCCCCTCACTTTATCACTTTTGTATGCTAGCAACATATTTCATAAAAGACATTTAATCTCCTCTCTTTGTCTTGTAGATCAAAAACTTTATATTGGTACATATTCTCCAAAGTATGCCTCTTGAATGCCTGTTGTAGTGTGTCTTTATCCATGAAAATATCATTCATTTAAAAACCTTGTATGCCAGTTGCTGCTCCATTAATATTAAACATTGATGAATGATCAAAGAAAAGAGATGTAATGAAATGAATTACAAATTGTTTGATTCTCAAAATGAAAGCTAACTAGACTTCTACATTAAAATTAATAAGACTCTAATAAATTTTTTAATTAGAATATGATCCATTTTATTATTATAACAAAAATATTTTAAGTTAGAATGTTTTTTTTTTTTTTGTTCATATACTTAATCTTTTACTGTTAGTGATAACTCAATATTGCACATATAAACAAGATTATAAATCAAAGCGGCTCATTCCCTATCCAATCTTTTTTTTGTGACCTTTGAATTGGTGCTCATTCATTCTTCTACGTTCCTAGGGAAAGAATGATTTTAATTAAATTTCCGTTTCAAGATCATTGACGACGTAAAAGAGATTGTTAATATTAATTGTAAAAGTGTAAAAAATTGATCCCAATGAGAGAAAGTAATTCTCTTACTGTCATCTCCATCTCCTGGAAATCTTTGACGAGTCGGGGAGTGCAGCGTGATTTGTCGTCTTTGCTCTCAGAAACTGCAGAGACAAATGATAATAAATCTGAATTTGAAACTGCAGTGTCGGTTCACTCTCTCCATGCCCATCAACCCCGACGAATTAGTCAAAAGTAATTTAATGACAAATAAATAATAACAAAAAAAGTTTAAACTTGAAGAGAAGAGAGAGTGAGAGTTGCCCAATATTAAAAATAAAAATTTGTGTTATTTAGTGATTATTATTTATAAGGAGCTACCCATGTTGATGGATGCTTCTCTCTCAAATGCTATTTCCAAGGCAGAGACAGAAAGACTGCAGGTTTATTTTTATTTATTATATAGAAATGTGTACACTGCTAATCTTCAGCTTCTTTTTTATTTTTTTAATTATAATCATAATTAATTAGTTGGGGTTCTCTTTTTTTCTCTCAACTGTCTTGTCTGACCGTCTTTTTCTCAAGTACCCTAAGCTTGGCCATAAACAAAGTTTGCAGTGTTTCATGTCAGAATAATAATCTCTCTTTATATTTCTGTTCCTCCACTCTTCCTCGCAGTGGTATCTGTCCATTTTATAAAAGAACCTACAGAAGCTCCTGTAAAAAGCTTTTTCCAGACTCCTTTCACAGTTCACTTCCATAATACCCATCCATTGAACCAAATCCAAAACCAACCAAACTTACATAATATTTGATTCTCTCTCCCCATGGACTTGCATCTGAAGCAATGGAGAGACCACCAGCATGAGTCAGAACAACAACAACAACAACAACCACCACCTTCAGCAAAGATTCCAAAACTCTTTCTTGAGTTACCCTATGAACCTCAACAACAACAACAACAACAACAACCACAATACCCATCTGCTCTTCCTTTGTTTGCACCTGAACCCACCAGTAAAGTCAACAACTTGTCAGCATTTTCAGATTCGACCACCAGATTTCCCAGTATGATTTTTATTTTTATTTTCATTCTGTTCTGGTATAAGTAATACTTATTTGCTTTAAGTTGGGTGTAAATAAGTTATTTTGTTTTTGTATGTCAGAGATGGGAAGTTACTTTAGCTTGACTCAGTGGCAGGAGCTTGAGTTGCAGGCTTTGATCTACAGATACATGTTAGCTGGTGCTGCTGTTCCTCCTGAACTTCTCCACCCAATTAGGAAAAGCCTTCTTCATTCTCCTTATTTTCTCCACGACCCTCTTCAACATCATTATCCTCAGTATTATCCAGCTGCTTGTGAGTTTCTTAGTTTTCTACATCTTATTTCATGTTCATCATTTAACTATAGTCAGTCGCTACAATATTTTCGAAATTCACATGTTGTCCGTGATTAGTGTTGCAATCAGGATACTGGGGAAGAGGCGCGATGGATCCAGAGCCGGGGCGTTGCAGGAGGACAGATGGAAAGAAATGGAGGTGCTCAAGGGACGTGGTGGCTGGCCATAAGTATTGCGAGCGCCACATGCACCGCGGCCGTAATCGTTCAAGAAAGCCTGTGGAAATCCCCACAACTACCGCGCCCATCACACCCACTATTAATACAGTTGGTGTTGCTGGTGCAGTTGGGACTCTCAAAACCACCACCAGTACCGCCTCCAACGCAACAATTGCTACTTCACCACTGGGCGTGGTAGCTAATGGGCTTAATTTTGGTGTCTCCGGACCTTCGCCTTCTGTTGATCGTCTTCATATCAATCAAAGGTGAATCTTGATCCATGCTTTCTTTTCTCACATCTTTAGTAAGACTAGATAAAATAGTTTTCTGTTAAAATCATAGTGTTCAAGAGAAGGAAAAGGGAAAGGAATTATTATTTATTTTATAATACTAAATGGTATGGTAATAATAAAAATCAGTGGGAATTTGTTGGGAAAATTAGCTTTGATTTATGTAACTTTGATGTTACTAAAGAATGTATCTGGGATGGTTTTCAAAGAATCTTTTCATTGAAAGGGGAAAATATGGACTGACAGATTCTTGGTAGGACACAAGAGAACATGTTTCATATCTGAGCAAGGACTTCAGATTTTGTATAAACCAACCCCAACCACTTCTTTTATCTAAATATGATGCTTAGCTTTTCTTTATTTTGTACCTTACGATTTATATTTTTGCTCTTTTGTCCCTCGTAGTTCCAAGCCTGATAACAAGGATCTATTTCTACCCCAAAATGAGTTTAATAGTAACAGATCGGACGGCCACATTTTAAGGCATTTTTTTGATGACTGGCCAAGATCACTCGAAGAACCCAACAATGCTGCAAGCAATGCCAGCACTCGCCTATCCATTTCAATGCCTGGAAATTCATCATCAGATGTCTCCTTGAAACTGTCAACCGGCGATGGAGAAGAAACAGGTCACCAGGGCAGTGAAAGAGAGGAGCCCCAACTGAATTGGGCCACTGGATGGGCCTCAAATCAGGTGGCTTCAATGGGAGGCCCACTGGCGGAGGCACTCCGATCCTCCACTTCGAATTCTTCACCAACAAGCGTTCTTCATAAGCTGCCCCGGAGCTCTGCCTCTGAGACTAGCTTCGTTACTACCTGAATTAACATTTTTTTTTTGTAACTTAAATAAATGTAGTGTGCCTTTTCTTTTTCGGTTTTCTTTCCACTGCTTACACTTTTATGATGACTGCCTGTTGTATAAATAGTTATTTGTGCACGGGACGGGTGTTGTTTGATGGCCCATTTTTTTTTTTTTTTTGTGTGTGTCTCTGAACTATAAAGCTTGAGAGAGATTTAGAAATAGAAATTATAAATACAGTGCAGACTCTGCTATGCGTTCAAGGAAAAAAAAAAAAAAACATATATCGACGTCAACATAATTTAGCTAGCCAGAGACATTTACAGAATGCCCATTCAAATTTGTTACATGTTTTTTCCGATACTCCTAACTGGGAGGTAAGCCTTGCTTTATCTTGGCTTCATCTTTTTCCGTTCTACGTCCTAGTGGCAAAAGTACCAATACTGGCAACGTAATTGGGCAACCCTTTACCGCATTCATGTTGAATGCCCAAAGCACAACAAAGAGAACTCAATGTAGTCACTCTTACATCGTCAGATGTGTTAAATATCAAGGAGATTCCAATTCATTCTCTAATTGAGTAGGTTCCACTTCCTTCTTGATTGAAGCAGCTTTCAATTCATCATTTACTAGTCCGTAAACAACAACGGTTCTGCTCGGTGCATAAACCAAGAAGGAACGTGGCCGGTCATCATACCACCCTTCCTGTGCAACCACCATTGAATTAAAAACAACAATTTATAATAATAATATAAAAATAAAAAATAAAAAGGTGAAACACGAGGCCAAGCAGAAGGAATAAAAAAAATGATAGAAGATTTAAATGCATCCTCTGGAACAGAATATCTTACTGAGCTGAAGTACTCAGCATTATGGTCAAGCCTGCTAAAGCCTCCAAACAGCTGATCGTCTGAATCCAAGACAATCTGAAAAAAAAAAAAAAAATTATAAAATAAGACAGACCATTGACTATAAAATTACTTATCGTTAGAATATATACAGCATGAAGCTTTAGTTTAAAGATGAATTCTGTTCATGCTGAGTAATTAATAAAATAGGAACGCGACTATAATCTATTTATTACCATCAATCACTATGAGAGAGTTGTCATGAGTAAAGCCAAGAAATGATAGAAAAATAAATGGTTTCAAGCATAAATTCAAGACACCTACATTGCAATTCATGAAATTCAACTCGATCAAAATCCTGTTTAACTACATAGATGTCATCTGTCACCCTAACAAGTAACTATAAAATCTAGAGTTCTATAAGATTTAATCTTTCTATTTAAATAAATGGATAAAAAAAATGTATTAATTTTAAGTATGCAAAAATAACCATATGCATGAAATATTTTAATGCATCAAAGCTAAAACTTGAAAAAGTTAAAAAACGAAAATTCTTACCTTATACTTTCCTGGCTTTAAGCAGCCAATTCGGTAGTTAAAATAGCTGCTGCTCCAGTGAAAATTGAAGACAAAAACAAGGTCTCCCCTCTCAAAGACAATAATCCTGTCGCCTTCATCTTTACGTGATATATATTGATGCTTGGAAGTCATAAACTGTTTGAACAGTAAACTAGTGGATCAATTATTGCTTTTGTCATTAAAATAAAGTCCATAATTTATGGAAAATATCATGAATAAGTTGTATTTGGCTTCATACAACTCATAGAATACCATAATAAATATTTACAATTAAATAAAAATGTTTTCAACTGAATAGATAAAAAAATGATAAAATCAATAATAATTAAGATAAACCCAAGCACTTTTAACATTAGAACTCACAGTATATTTCTCCTCCAGATGTTGCATCGCCCGATCAAATTCTTGCATTCCTCTATATCTTAAATAATCTGCATCCCCCTGGTTGAATACAAAACCAATAATATATAGTTACTTTTAAGAATTATATAGATCTCATAGGTGAAAGATACTTTTATAATGCAAAGGGTTAAATATCATAAAAAGGAAAAAAAAGTAATGAGAAAAATGAAGGGAACATCTTCTTCCTCCCATTACTTTTCGTTATTTTTTCAAATGGTTACAGTTTCAAGTATATACAACCTTTGGCCCTTCAATTTCTGAATACCAACCACCCTAGTTCCAAATTCTACTCCCTAGGACATATACAACTCATTTACATAAATTTTTATAGCCTACATAGGCAACACTCTCCCTCAAGATGAAAAATATATATTTCTCATGCCCATCTTGCAAATATAATCATGAAAAATTTTTAAGAGCTTAGACCCTTAATAACATTAGATAATTGTCTTTTAGAATTCACAAACAGAATGCAAAGTCGTTCACTAGAGGCTTTTCATTGATAAAGAATCTACCAATCTTGATATATTTAGTCCTATAATGTTGAACTAGATTATTATACTAATAGCTACTTCGGTATCACAATAAAGAGTGAGGGGTCTTCCTTTAGCCCAATTCCTCCATTTTCTCCAACCATAACAATTCACAACCACCCAGTGTCATAACCCTATACTCAGTTTCAGTACTAGATCTTGCAACAATGGATTGTATTTTACATCTCCAAGTAGTAAGGGTTGCCTTCAATTATAGTGCAATACCCAGCCCAGTCAACATTTGAATACCCTTCTATTCATGGATGCCCATTCTTGGTAAATAACAACTCCTTTTTTGGTGCTAACTTGAGATATGATAGTGTCCTATTCACAACATTCCTATGAGAGGTTCTTGGTTCTCGCATAAAGCAACTAACCATTCCACAACATAAAGAATGTCCAGTCTTCTATAGGAAGGATAGATCAATTTTCTCACTGATTCTTGATATTTTCCTCTATCCACCTTTTAAGCCTCAGATTTCTTGAGTTGGTTGTTTGCTTCAATAAGAGTTTCAACTGGTCTGCACCCTAATAAACTAGTTTTTTCAAGGTCAATAACATGCTTCCTTTGGGTATAAAAATCCCTTTTTTTGTCCATTCAAGTTCAATTTAAGGAAGTATTTTAACTTTCCCAAGTCTTTAATTTCAAATTCTTTAGCAAGATACTTCCTTAACCTTGATAATTCACTTTGGTTATCTGTTACTGCAATATCATTAACATACATTATCAAAGCAACAACTTTTCCTTCTCCATGCTTGGTAAACAAGGTTTGGTCAACATTGCTTTGCTTGTAACCAAACTAAATCATGATTTACTAATTTACTAAATTAGGTCTTTGCTGATTGCTTCAATCCACAAAGTGCCTTCTATCATCTACATACTTTCCATCTAGACCCAGGTGGTTTTATTAAAACAATCAATAAAGCCAATAAACCATCCATATCCACCCAAACCCAACAACTCTACTTGGCCCTCATACATTGTAAATCAAGGAGCCACCTATTTTTGGAATTCAATAGATACACCCAGGTGGTTTTATTAAAACAATCAATAAAGCTAATAAACCATCCATATCCACCCGAACCCAACAACTCTACTTGGCCCCCATACATCAAAGTAAATTATTGTACAGGGATCTAGACTTTTATCCCTGATAGAAGCCTAAGAAGTTCGGGTAAGTTTTGTATAAATTCTTTTACTTACACCTTTCAGCTAGGTTAGGATCAAATTTTTCAAAAACAAAAGAGGGATGCTCTATCCTTTCATGCCACCTAACAACTTGCACTCTTGTGTCATCCTCTAAGTCTAAAAGGCTGGCATGTTCTTCATTCCAAAATTTGATTCTAACAAATATAACCCATTATCGACTACTCTATCCAATCATAGCTCCTGAACTCAAATCTTGAATTACACAATGTTATGGAAAAAAACATTTTACAATTCAAAGTTTGAGTAACAAAGTTGACAAATTATAAGTTATTAAGAAAATTTAGAACATGAAATATTGATAACAATTTTAATAGTGGAGTGAGGGTGGATATGAACCAAGTTAAGCTTGAATGCCCCTTAGCATGAGTTCAGCTTGAACGAAAAATAGTTCAGCTCAATCCAACTTGGGTTTATGGCTCAAATTCGTGACTCACTAACAAATTGACATCATTTTACCTAACACTGAGAAAAACAACGTAATTTTAACAATTGTTTGATATAACTCGAATCAAACTACGAGCCAAGTTTGAACCAAAATAAAACCATCCTCTAACTTGCGAGCCGAATTAAGCCAAACTCCCTATAGCTCGAGTTAATCTTAATTTATAAAATGAACTGACCCTCCCAACTTGAAATTGGCTTGAATTCAAATTAAACAAATTTGAATGAAGCCAAACTGAGTCAAGCAGCTCAATTCGTGTGAAGCCCTACATTGGAGTGCAACTAATATAACCTTTTCCAAATATTACTAAAAACATTACATTGCACACACAAACTTCTATCTTCTCCTAAACAAGGTCAATATGAGAAAAAAAACTAACAAACCTACCATATGACCCAAGACTCTCGAATTGATGATCTAGGGATCAAGGTGATTTTTTATGTGAGACACTTGGTGCAAGAAAATTCCATCGATCGAGGTCAGAATGAGATCCGGTGTTTCACATCTTGTGATATCCTTGCAAAAAAGCCTCTCTCTTTGATCTTTCACATATAGACCCCTGTATGGAATCTTGAGTCAAGATTTATCTCAGCGAGAAATAGCACTATGATAGAATGGATCCTACACTTATTTTGCCCAGGGCGATAGAGAATCCCTAGCTATGGCATCGGTCAGGGCGCAACCTTCTAGGATTACAGGAGATCACTTTGGTCCTGTATTTCTCACCTATTTGGAAAAAATTAGAGGCTTGAGTGGAGGAAGATGATTCCACCCTAACCTTGGCAATTAGTTGTTGAATTTCCTCCTTTGAAAAAGAGGAAAGGCTAACTAGATTATCAATCCTCTTGCCAGTCTCTTCCTCTTTGCTTTTCATATATTGCTTTATGGTTGTGCTTCCATTTTCTTCCCTCCACGGTTTTTGCTAGGTTTCCCATGGAGCAACCAACATGCATCCCTTGTGTACCTCAATTTTCCATAATAATCACATGAAGTGATCCTTAGACGAAGTTTGACCCACATTACCTTTTATCGAGAGACACTTTTGTAATCATTGCAATTTTATGAGATGAATTCGCATATAGCATCAAATTCTTTCTAACTTCTTCTTGTTAGACAATTGAATAACTTCACTGAAGTGAATGAAAAGGGTCACATTCTAGGACTTAAAACCATGATTTGATCAAATTCATCATTCAAACTAGCCAAGGAGTCATAAACCCTTTCTTTTTTGACCATCCCCTAATTGGTCATAACATCTTCAAGGCATCTCACTTGGAAGTCTTTATAGTAATCTAATTATTGCCTTATGCTACTAATTTCAACATAAAACTACACATCGGGTAGCTCCCGTTAACTGATAGATATGTGAGTCATCATCCATTCTGAGAGTAACTTTGGATTGCTACATTTTATGTCTTTCATGTGCTTATCCATGCACTCTCAAGGAGAAGATATCCCTTTGCAATATATGGTTCCACGACATTGACGAGCAATGACATAACTAAGGAGTTCTCGGTCTCCCACCATCGAGTAAAGGGATTGGTGGGGCTTGGTCTTTGCGCTCTTTCATAGGTGATGAAATATTTCAATCTATAAGCTCTAATAGCAAGAGCACAACTAGTCCAAATAGTTGAGACCATTTAGTCTCATTGAATTGATAAGAAAAGACAAATTGTCCATGTAAAGATTCTTATTCCGAAACCCACTTGAATCACTCGTCGAAATACTCTTTGTAATCTCTTACATTTACAAGATTTAATTGGTGTAATTAGAATGAAGATCTGTAACTAAAAAAATCTATAAATTATGTATCTCATAAAGGAATGACTATTGGCAAGATTTTTGGCAAGTTTATAGTTTTTTGCTGACAAGATTCGAGATCTGAGAGAGATTTTCGACAGGCTCACTGTCTCGCCTATCAAATCCGAGGTTTGAGTAAGGATTTCTAATAAGCTCACAAACTCGTCGAATATTTCTAAGGTCTTTAATGAGGTCTAAGATCACTTGAGAGAGATTTTCAACAAGTTTACTATCTCACTACCAACATCTAAGGCTTGAGGTCATTGAAGAGGTTACTGGCAAAATCTGAGGTTACCAAAGAGGTCATTGGAGAGTTTCGAGGTTGTCAGAGAGATTGTCAATCACTGATCCCTAATAGATGGTCACCAAAGAAGTCTATGCATGATAACCAATTGTCAGTCTAATCCAAAACCTACTCCTTAGGAAACATACAACTAACCTAAATTAATTTTTACAACCTACACAACCAACAAAAAGTAATTTCTAAAAGGATTAAATGAGAAAAACAATTGTATGAATTAAAACAACATGTTAACTACGTGATTCGATCAAATGTAAAAGTAAAGTGACAAGGATTGATTAGTTAAAAGAGAAATGATAAGTTGAAAAGTAAAATGACAATAACTGAGAAATTTGAAGATAAATTAATGTGTTTTGCTTCATACGAGTCCATGGGATAATATGAATTCTTTATCCCAAATATTAAGGATCCCTTCAACATTTTTAATTAGTCTTGGGAATAAGAAGCTTGATCGCATTTAACTACCAAAAATACCTCATATAGATGAAGTAAATCCTAAGATATTTAATTAGTTAAATATTAAATTTGGATTATAATTTCTAATTCCTACAAAACAAATCAAATACTTTAGAAAAAGTAAACTTGTCCAAGTTATTTATGATTTACTTTTTTCCTAATACAAATGTTATGTTAAAACCAAATTATGGAATCTTATCCTATTACTATATATGTTTTCATTCTCATTATCTTCCATGCCATTATACAATTTTTTTTCTTTTCTTCCACCAACCAACAATGACTTAAGACAATTCATATACACTTAAATCAGAAAAGGTTTTCTAAGAAGATTTAAAATTCTTTTCTCCTCATTATGATCAAGAACATTTAAAGCTCAGCCAAGCGATCTTATTTAGCAAACTTTGCATGTGGATTTCTTCATCATAATATATTCACTGTATTTTTTCAGTTATATTAAACCTATTCCTGCTACTCTTAGATTTAAGGTCTCTCAAATTCACTATGTCGACATTAAAACTTACTTTTGCGGTTCATTAAATGATTCCAATGTGAAAGAAAGCAAATATGCTAGGTATGTCTGCAAGATTTATTGTTCGAATTTCAACCACAGAAAGAACTTACCAGATCAAACCTACGCCGGCATTTATCATAACTGAAATTGTTCCCAGGAATAAATACACCACTAGGAAGATGCTGCTCACCTCTTGGAAAATCAATCCATTCTATACAAATTATAGAAGAAGAATTACATCAAGTTGTTTAAAAACCATCAGATAACACTCTACAAAGACAAAGTCAATGTGGTAGAAATGAGAAGACATATAAACACAGAATATTAATAATCAATTGCATACCAGGATGCCCAAATTCATTGCCCATGAAGTTCAGATATCCTTCTCCGCCTAGTCCCATAGTAATGAGCCTGATCATTTTGTGTAATGCTATCCCACGATCTATACGTGGAGTTGATGGTCTGTCGAAAGCCATGAAATCGTACATATCCTACGGAAGGGCACAAAATCTCATATAAATAGTTCTGAAATTATAAGCAATACAGCTTCATTGTATCCATCACACATTTTCTTCAACATTGTTATTAATGCAACTAAAATTCACTCCAGCTTAATGTTACATATAAGAAAGCAACAAATCAGAAGAATGAGACAGTTAAGTAGATTTATGACCATCAAGAACGATGACTCAATCTCCTGCCCTAAATCAATTTAAATTATCAAGGAGACACACAAGGAATAAAGCTTATTTGTAACCAAATAATAGATATTATGTGAAAATTCCAGATCTCAGCATGATAAAGTAGTTTAAGATGGACGATCAAGACTCTAGTTTCATCAAAATTCAGAACTTTGTTATTTTTCAAATATACCGTTCGAGAATCTAGTTGATTTCTTCCAGAGAAGGAAAAAAGTTTGACAAAGTCAAATCCTACATTCATGTGGAATATTGGAGAATACTTGTATCACTAATTTCTCATTTGCTATGGTTGAACCCAAAAACCTAGGATTGATAGCTTGTTGAGGGGTTAGGAGTTTGATAGGATTGTTCCCTAAAATAATTTGTAATCTCTCTTATTACTAGAAAACAAAATAAGAGTGAAAAACATTCTTTTTTCAGAACTTAAATTTATTGCTTTCTTATCTGACAACTTTAACTGCCATTAGAGTTTCTGATGTGCATCAAAAGAAAAATATTTGATAACATGCTCTACAAATTATTTGAATGGACTTTTAGAAGAGATGTAACAAGAGAGTAGCCTTGCAATTTAAACTTCATCAAAGAAAAATTAGCAGCTCCATCAAAAAAAGAAATCGTAACGGCAATGTCTAATAGGAAATTTAGTTTGTAATAATATAAATAACAAATTTAATTTGTCAAAACACGAAAAAGTGACGAACTATAGAGCGGAGGTATTTGTTCATTTAGACAGATCCAAAATTCTTATTCTAATATCAAAAGCCATCTCTATGGTAGATGTAAAGGTGTGTGCGTTATGCCCTTCAGCATGAACAATATGTGGATAATAACACAACCAGAATTTATTGTATTTTGTTTGCTATACGTAGTAAGAACATAACTAACCTTGTCCATCAACCAGAAAGCAATTGTTTTGTCACCAACTAAAGCTTGATCATGACTTTCAGCATAAGCAACACATTTTTCTAACCACCTTCTGTTGGTCAGTGTGTGAACAATGTCACCCATTTGCCAGTCCTCATCCCTTTTCCTACACAGTACCAGACAAGGCACACATTTGTATGTTAAATGCATTAATTAAAAAGAAAAAAAAGAAGAAAACATAAGCTTAAAGTTTGTTGAACAGGTGGCAAATTTATGACTTCTAATAGTAACATACTTAAGGAGTTCAATCCATTTATCAGCTATGGCCATTTGTAGACGGTAATCAAATCCCACACCACCATCTTCAACAGGAATGCAGAATGTTGGCATTCCACTAACCTGCAAGGAGAAAAAACCATATGATTAACAAACTAAAATAAGGGTGGATAGTTGCCACTTTATCACAAAGAAGATTCTGATAAATTTTATTCATTTATTAATAAGTACAATGATCCCTTTCATTCATCTAAGGCAGGAAGTGATCCAACGTTTTAGTGTAGGCCGAAGACACCGAGTTTTACAGCATATCTTGAGAAACATTTCTAACAGTTAATTTATGCATATAAGAATAACTGCAGTGTCAAATAATCAGAATTGCTGTTTTTAGTGAATGGAGTTTTCACATTTCTCTTGATTATTATTTCCTGAGTATGTTACATTCACAGACTCTTATAACTATGTCCTTGATCTAGCTGAAAAGTTGAGTATTTTAGTTTCCACAGGCCTGATATGAAATTGAAATGTTACGACACGCAAAATAAAAATCAAGGAACTGAATAATTGCTAGAACAGAACATTGGTCATGCTGGGAACAAAGGCAAACACAGATGCTCAGTGAATATATATCATGCATGCAACCTTTTCTGAGAACACTATTTTCATATGATGAGAAAATCATTTTCATTGACTTATCCTGAATAACAAATATATTCCATAGAAGAAATAGTCCTAAAACTAAAAGATGCCAAATATGAATTAAAGGAGACTGTATAACATACATCTTCTCCAATGGTAACAGCTTCAGGGAAGAGTCCATGAATCAAATCATTGACCATCATCAGATAAACAACAGCATCTACATCAGTTGCATATCCAAAGTACTCATTGTAATTTCCAGTAAATGCCATCTGCAACAACAAACAAATCAAAGAGCCACTTTAACAGCAGAAAGCCAGATAACGTAGTTGTTAAAAATACCAGCTGTTGTAGTTCAAGCTTTCAAGAAGATAGGATGCAGTAGTATTTTCACCATCACCAATAATGTGTGAGAAGTTTTTATGCTATTATTAGGATAAAATGTAAGAGTAAACTTTTCCAAATGACAGAAAAGAATTGGCAGTGATGAGGGTGTCTGACGGGAGGAAGAAACAACTACTTTCAGTTAGGGAAAAGAAAGTGTAGAGATGAACTCAACTCCTGCCTCAATATGCCAGTACAGATTCATTAGAAACAGTTGGATAAACATGGAATGAGAAAAGGACATCATTATTCCAACAATGAAACCACCACAATTATCCACTCGCTTATGAGACCCACAACTTGAGGCATGTAAGGCCCATCAAGTCTAGGACATTGAAATTATTGATAAATATAGCAAACAACTTAAAATGCGAAATGTTTGTTTGATGGTAATTCAGATTGAAAGTTCAATATAAATTTATATCCCAATATGGCATGTCAGGATATGGTTTCCTGAAATTAGTTACGGAAATTAGGTATATTTGATTCCAATTCTTTCACTGGGAACAAAGTTCACAACCTTGATAATTAAATTCTGATTGTAAGCTATTCATTACACATCATCAAAAAGACAAGGATTAATTTCTAGAAGCACAAAGTTAATACCTGCAATCCATGGTGAGTATACATCATTGAAGTTACACCATCAAACCTAAACCCATCAAACTTATATTCTTCCAACCACCATCTTGCATTTGAAAGAAGAAACCTTAATACCTATATAAGAAGGAGAGAATAAATTCCAACTGACTATAGCATGCAGTAGAAAATAAGGAAAAGGTTCACCACTGTGACATATCATAGAAGTTTATAAAAAGCACATACTTCCCAGCTTCCGTAGTTGAAAAGGCGAGAATCCCACATCCAATGATATCCTCTAGATCCAGAATGGAAATAATGACTATCAGTTCCATCAAACATGTTTAGCCCATCCAAAACATTGTTAGAAGCATGGCTGCATCCAATGGACAATTGGATATTAGCAGTCAAACAAGATAATAAGCAAATAAATTACATAACATCACAAAATGATTCAAGGGGACAAGCAATTTATCCTAAAAAATCTGAACAGGAAATTTTTTAATTAAGGTTTCAATTGTATCAAACAACTGAATTTCACCACAATAGAGTTTACAAAAAAACAAAGGTTAAATGGTTAAGAAGTAACAAATATCATATCAAACAATTGGAACATGCCATAATGAATTTACAAACGGATGCATCAAAATATAGGGAATGACCAGACTAAATCATAAGCATCTTGGGTATCTTTTCACAAGCCACTTCATTCAGATAAGAATATCAAAACTGTCAGAATTACAGTTAACTTCTGTTAAGAGTTTAAATACTATCATTATGGCTGTCAAAATTTTGTGATTCATAGTTTCTCAGATACTTACAAATATTACTGGTCTTTGTATTTAAAACATGTTCTAGCCAACTAGAATAGTGATAGTAGCAGTGGGTGATGTTATTGCTCTAGTTATTCCTTGCTGAAAACTGAGGTCTCTAATTTAACTTCTTCAGAAACAACTTGATATCCCCTGCTCTGATTTGAATTATAGGCCCCTTCCGTTTGTGGCTCCCAATTTGGAGGCTTCCAGTATAATTTTCAACATTTGTTTTTAGTATGATTCGATTTGTGGCAATGATCACAGCATATCCAGTTCTTTGTTTTTGCACTGTTTCTTTTGGAGAAAAGTGCAAAACTTTGTTCCATATTAGCAAATTCAGAATGGCCTCCTCCAAGCATCACACATTTCCAACTTTCTCCACAACGAACTTCTACAAAAGCTTCTTTAATAATGACAAGTAGTTAGGATCCCAATATACAACCCTTAACATCATTAAGATCTTTGGTCAGCCTATGTAAGAAGGAGAGAGGTATGTTAGGATGTAAACCTACTAGTTTTGCACTGGACCCACCCTTGCCTATATCATTAGCATGGTAAGTCAGTTTATACTTAACCTACTTAAACACATCATAACACAGCCATACATATCTTGAGAAACCTAAACGGAACTCTTGGAAAAGACTTGTTGTTTCAAAATACAGGGGATAAAGGAATAGTTGGCCTGATTAATGCAAATTGAGTTGGATCCGCAAAAAGTAATATTCCACATTGGGGTTTTATGCCAAACAAATGGGATAACTTAATGACTTAGAGGAGCAAAAAACAGTTAGTAGTCTCCAGTAGTGTTGAGGCTGAGTATAGTCCAACTGCTTAAGGACTATGTGAGTTGATTTGGGCAAAAGAATTCTAAGGATTTACAATTGTCTATGACCAACCTTACTAATCTCTATAATGATTCAGAATCCAATTCAACATAATAGGATGAAGCATGTAAGAATAGACCGAAATTTCATTAAAAGAGAAAATGAAGAAAGAAGGATCAGTCTAGCCTATATTCCATCCACAACACAAGAATCAAACATTTTCACCAAAATCATGTTAAAATCAGGTTTTGAATCACTAATAAGAAAGCTAAAAATGACTGACATCTATTTACCAACTTGAGGGAGAGAAATGAAAAGTTGATCAAGTCTTGATTTAATCCAATACTGACCGATTTGGTTTGATTGGAGAAAATTTTTTAGGATTGTATTGATTGCTTTTTATTGTGTTTTTCTTTCTCTTTTTATTTCCTATTAGTACAAATTTTTACTAGTTTTAGGTCATAATTTTTATATAAATTTCCCTCATTCTGTAATGAAAAGTGTGGAAGGATGATTCAAATGAGAAACCTTTGTTTCATACTTTTATATCCAAAAGTTTGTTTCATATATAAATTAAAAAATTATGGAAGCAAAGAGAATAATTTTTTATTTTTGTTCTTAAATTTTTCAATAACTTTACAAAAATAATATTTTTATATCATATTAAGAAATTGTTTGTTAGAACATTTTAATCAAACACTTTTTCTTAATTTTTTTGCATATCCCTTTGTTTCCATAAACAAATAATTATATCATAATTTTAAGTGATAAGGGCTCGATGTTTTCCTTTGAATATAATTATTACCTATGAACAACATCCATGAGAACAAGCAGGCCTAATTCATGAGCTTTATCAATCAGAGACTTCAGCTCATCAGGAGTTCCACAACGGCTGCTGGGCGCAAAAAAATTTGTTACATGGTACCTGAATCATATGAGAGTATGATTAAATAATGTTTAACAAATATATATATATATATATGAAGATTATTTGAAACAAGGAGGTACCCAAAGCTTGCATAATATGAATGCTCTTGGATAGCCATTAGCTGAACAGCATTATAGCCAAGTTTTTTGATGCGTGGAAGTACATCATCTCTAAAATTGCTGTATGTGTTAATCGTGGGCTCCTGCATCTCATTGTTGACAATCTTGTGAGAAGGAAAAAACACATAAAACAGAAAGAAAAAACGAGTAACTTAAGGAAGGTTGTGACATTTATTTTCTACATTGATAATTTGAATCTTCTAAAATTTAACAAAATATTACAACCATATAAGCAAATTAGAAAATTTGATGCAATGAAAGGAGCAAAATCACTGAAAAGGGTCATATGGTAAATATTTGACCCCTAATTAAATGAGAAATTCGATAGTGAAATTTGATTGATGCCCAATGATATATCAATAATCAATTTAATGATTCTTGTTATAGCTGCCCTAACTATCTACACCTTGGACTAGGCATCTCATTCACAGCAATCTTTTTAAAGTTAAAGAATGTCAAAGTTTCTGAAAGGTTGGAAAAAAGACAAAATAATACTACAGTTTATAAAATTTGATCACTTACATATCTTATTTTCCTTTTGCTCTCTGATTTTTTTCATTATTAAAAAAGATAAGATGATAGAAAAGGTGTTCCATGTTGTTAGCTTTTAGTCAATTGCTTGAAAGAAAAATCTTAAGAGATACTACGAAAATTGACAATGAAAGACAACAAATTACATAGTTTTCCACCTCATCTATCTGCAAGTTGACTGGAACCCAGAATTCTTCATTTAGATTTCAATAAAACAGGAAGCAAGACTTGTATTTCTCTTCCTAAAAAATACCTTATGTCAGTCGTAGATGCTTCCTCTTAAGAGTTTATGCAAACTTAATTTAGATTTTTGTTTTATCCAGCCCACCATCATGTAGTGCATGATCGCCACAAAACCAATTCACTTGGATACTTCTAACGCAAGCTTAACATGCTTTTTAAGATGCAAACTTATATATTGTAGAATTCAAGTATACATAAAAAAAACAAGATCTAGCAGTTATTGACATTGCAGACTTAAAATTAACATATAGAAAGCAATAGAAGCAATGAGTACTAGTTTATCATAGGAGAATGAAGGCGATACACACCGTGTTACTCATTCCAACATGTGCCTCATAAATTCTAAGCGATTTTGGCCTCTTAGGTTGAGGATGTTGAAATTTGTACTTTTCCTGCAAAAAAGATTGAACATTAACTATATAAACAGTAGCAGATGTAAATGGACTTACATCCTCCAGCTCATCATATCAAGTCCGTGGCAACCCATATGCTAAAAATAGAAAATTCACTGATGATGAACTATCTTAATTTTGTCAAAAGGTGTCAATGTCATGGTATGCTAAGAGTCCTGTATAATATAGCATACTCAAAATTACACAACTATTATAAAACTTATATAAATCCTTCCTAATGTCATTGTTGAATTTGAAGTCACGGTTGCTTTTATATTAAGATTCCATCATTTTACACATGCCAAAATCATAAATTTCTTGAAAAATTTTTGGCAAACCTAGAGAAATAAAAGTTGCAGAACCATACCTCTTCTGGTGGATCATAGTATATACCATTGTATGGGATTTCGCCTGGAGGTTGTACAGAGAACTTTATCCAAGCAGGTATGGAATCTTTAATGCCAGATGGTGTGCCCATTCGAATCTACACATTAAAAGATGAAAAGTAAGTTCAGAATAATTGACACAATTAAAAGAGCCCCAAAGAATAAGAAAAGGCAAGAAAATAGCACAAGCCCCTAGAACAAGACAATATGCATACCTAAACTGAAATGACTATGTAACATTAGAAAGAAAAATATCAAAATATATCAAAAGCATATAGTTATTTGTCCCTTATACTGCCAGGTCCGATTGAAAAAGTGAAAAGCAATAGTCAAGACCAGAACATACGAGCACTGTAATTGATATAGGTGGAATTATTTGTTTTGCTTGTAAAGACCTTTTTTGTTATTTTTTAAAGTTGAGGGTTTTTTTTTGTAATTTTGAGAAACAATTAACAAATAAGATATTTAATGGCGGCCCGGGAAAGTTAAGGGGGGATGGGAATTGAGTAGCAAACATTGTGTGTGAGAATGCTTCATCTCTGATTAAAAGAATCTTAATTGAAGTGAGCTTGAACTCAATTGAATTCCATTTTCTTCTATGATCAATATATGATAATTTGAATCCCTAGCACCCCCATCAATGGTAATAGAGCTTCTCAAGTCCTTTCCAACTGCTATTGAAGCTGAATTGAAGTAATGATGGTGTCGAACAGAGAACTAGAACAAATGATAGATGAAACAGAAGCAAAATTTACCCAGATGTATGTGAAAATGGATAGTAAATTGATTGAAATGCAGGAGCAGTATAGATCTATAGTTGACAAGATGGATAAAAAATTAGATAGGTTTGAGGACAATCTGGAGAAACTGATGAATTTCCTACAGAATCAGCTACAAGAGAAGTGATTCCTGGTACTTGTAGCAATGAAATCCATAATTGTGTGGACGAAGCAGTATAATATAGAGTTGACAAGGAAACGAAAACTAGTCATCAAGCAGTTGAGGTGGAACTAGCTAGGAAGGCTGGGAGGACACTACAAGGACAACAGTGGTCAATTAGAAATCCAAAGATCAAATTTCCTTGATTTGATAGCATAATTTTCAGGAAATGGAAAACTTGGTGTGGACAACACTTTGCTATGATAAAGACGTCTGAGCGCTAGAAGTTGAAACTGATTTTTTTGCATTTGGATGATAAAGCCTTTGAGTGGCAGCAGAGTTATATGCAGATGAGAGGAAAAAATTCATTTTTTTGAGACATGTTATTGAAGATATAGCCTCTATATTTGTTGAAGGAATATATGTTGAGACATTAGTTGAATTGATCAATTTGAAAAGAACAAGTTTTTTAAAAGAGTATATAGATGTGTTTGACGAACTAGTATCCAGGGTAAGACTAAATGAAGCACAGGCCTTAAGTTCTTTTTGAAAGGATTGAGGAATCCCTTAGAAAATTTTGTTAGAATTCTGAGACCATAATCGGTAGTCGATGTTATGCATTTAGCTAGATTACAAGATGTTATACTAAAGGACTTAATTACCAACTTTTAGCATTATTTTTCTAGTATAACCATGTCTCATCAACCTAAAACAAACCCTTCATACCAACCTAGATACTACCAATCGGTTCACTCAAACTACCAATACAAGCCTATAAACACTGGAAACACTTATACCTGACAATCAGCCTCAAACAAAATCACTGCTTATTCACACAACTTTAATTCCGTCAGACAATCCACCACAATCCATTTGTTGCAATAAAAGCAGTTTAGAGCCAAAGTAAAACTTTTCCCAAATAAAATGTTACCTTCACACGAGAACCATGGGGAATTGGTGGTGACCCATCAGCATTGTTAGGCAAAAAGATCTCCCAGATCCCAAACTCATTCTGTTCACAGATCAAAGGTGAATCTTGTGTTGTTGAAACAATTATGATTCATACAAATGTAAAGAAAAAAATAAAATAAAAAGCTTACAAGAAGAATATATAACTGCAAGTGATGTTTGGCATCATTATCATCAAATTATAATAACCTAGATATAGGGCTTCTCCTAACCATGAAGTAGCATTTTGAAGCAACAATTAACTAGTCGCCCATAGTATACTGTTATGATTATAGGTGCTTCATCCTTGGTACCCTATCTAAACCAAACAGAATTGACTCAAGGTTGAATGTGCAAATAAAGCCAAGTCAAATGTCTAAACTGAATTTAAGCTTGATTTATGTCTGAGCTAAAATACTGCGTTGGCCCTTTACCTATGAACTTAAGTATTTAGGTTAAGTGATTAACTAACATAGTAGTTGAGCCATGTTGACCAAGTGCTCCTGTGTTCAAATCTACTTATGGTGTAAGCATGAAATTATTGTATTTATCATTATCATCTGTAGTATGGTCTGTAATTAACAAATAACTTAGATGAATGTTTAGCAAATGGGAAGTGCAAAGACTCAAACACTGGACATCTATCAACTAAAAGGATTGATCCTCCTCACTTCTAATTCAAAAATTCCTAGGGTATATTGGACCTTAGTATCTTTCATAAAGGACTCAAGAAGGACGGTAGCAACAACTTTAGGTGGATGTTATGACAGGAATTGAACGTGGTTCAGATGCGTGAAAGATTAACAGGAAGACAAGCGAAACAAGTGAGAACAGGGAAGCAAAAGAAAAGAAAAGTAGAGAAAGAAAGAAAAGAGAGAGATATGTGCAAAGAGATATTTAATTGTATAAATTCTTTCCCATTATCTTTATATGTTTTTGTTTATATAATGACGTGTTGTTATCACTATCACATAAGAGGTGACATCGATTATAACAAAATAACTATTTCATTACAAATAAATAAAAATGTGGTTAAATATTAAAGAGAAATAAATTTGGCTTTCCACTTGTCATCTGATCTTCACTTCTCTTGATCTTCACTATTAACTAGCTTTCAATTAGTCTTTTTGCCTTTTATTATTATTTGAATGTGACAGTGGATCAATAAAAACAACCTGTACCTATAAGCTTAATCTTTTTGGTTATACCATTACCTAAACAGTACCTGAGCCAATCTTATATTCGAAGCACCCCCACCAGCCAATTAAATTAATTAAATTATAATATATTGTGTTTATGGTTATCATTACATTCGTAAAAATGTTTGCTCATGCAGTTAGAAAATTGCATAGCTAATGATGATGGGAATATAGCTCAATTTAACAACTCAATCACTCTTTCTTAACCAAAATCCAAGTCACTTTTCCATAAATTGCTGCAATTGAACCAAGTTCTTCATATACAGTCAAGATGACTCAACACATTGACAGCCAGTTGCAGCACTTGAACAAGTAAAATCATTTACAACTAGAATCATTAATGCCACCTTACTGGACAATAGCAAGTTGCTTTAGTTTGAACAACTTCCATACAACATCATCTCCAAGAAAATTGATAGCATAAACTGGAGAATGTATTCAAAGAATTAAATATTTGAAAAGCAACTCAAAAAAGCTAATAAATTTACAGTGGCAAGTCAGTGAGTCCTAATTTCCTAGAAAACTCTACAAGCAAAACTACTAAAAGTTTTTGTACAGCAGATAACCACAAAGCTAAATTTAATGCCTGAGTAGATATCTCACACGATCCAGCTTTCAAGGCCACTAATTTGGTTTTTTTAGTTAAAGAGAGAAATCATTTAAACGCAGCAGAGGCAACACAAAGGAATAGAATTCATAGCACTAGAGAAAATTTAAGATTACCAACTTAATCATGAAAAGCGGTAACTCAAGTTATCGTTTTTTAATTTTAATTTTTAAGTAACCTGAAGCGACTTTCTCATTATTCTGAAACAAATCTAACAGAGTTAGCTCTATCTAAAAAACTAACACCAGTAAAACAATTTGACTTTTTTCTTCAGTCCAGGATGAAAATTCCAATAACTAACAATGTCAAGCAATTAATAAGAGCCAACTTGCAGCTAGGACTCTGATTTACAGAAGCTATGATAACATACCCGGGTCATGATATCTGCATTGGGATTCCAGTTATTGAAGTCTCCAATCACAGCTGCTGACTGAAAGAGTAAACAATTACTATATAAGACCCAAAAAAAAAAAAAAAAAAAAAGGCAGTACCAATGGATTTTACATGTCTATTACAAGTATTTATTCAAAATAATCCAATAGGTGCACAAGTTTAGGAAAAGCTAGTGATGAAGGAACATTTTTGACATTTGAAACCATATACATTGTCCAGTTATCAGTAATTACTGCCAGAAAGAGAACCACACTGAATCAAACTTTAAAGGGATAGAAGCAGGTAGACAGATAAAAACTGTCTATGTTTGATGATTAAGTCAAAAAGGTCACAAGCAGCGAATATATAATCTACCATTTTTAGTAAAAGAGTATTGAACAGCCTTTTCTTCTTAAATGAGGGGTTAAACAGTATTTAAGAGCTTCACTTCATTCTTCTTTTTTATGTATCAATATAAATGGTAATTTAACATAAGTCGCAGGATCATTATCATGAAAGGGAAATAATTGTTTCTACAATAAAGGCACAAAGGTTTAATGGATCACGATAACAGCATAAACCTGTATAGAAAATCATTATCACGCTGACAAAGTTTTAGCCCATACAACACTGTCCTTGTCAAGAGGCAATGAGATCTAGCAGTTAAATCCCGGAGTAAAAAAATCGTACAAACCTTAGCTCCTGGTGCCCACTCTCTATAAGTTATACCTGTGGCACTGCAGAACCAATAGAGAAGATATTCAGCAACCACAACTTCTAATCTTTTAATTACTTTTAACTTGATTGCAACAAAGAGGAACCACATAAAACTTTGATTAGAACTCGATTTCAATTTCAATATGAGAAAAAAAGATGCACAACTAGAAAAAAAAAAACCCACAAAGAGAACATGAAAGTTGGAAATGAATTAAAAGACAATTAAGAGCTAATAAAACACATAGGAGTGCCGCCATAAAGAAGAAAGATAAACTGGTTCTACAGGTTTCTCCCCAGCTTGCATTGTTCATCAGTACTTGATAAACCTACATGCTATTTCCTAAATCTGAAAAAATATAGAAGTATTAGGATTTACAAAAACCACAGATGCCATCCCTATATGAACATAAAAGGAATGCAAATGCAGGCCTCTCTATCTTATGGCCAGAATCTGTCACTTTTTTTAACCTGCGGAACAGCTTGTATAGGATTGAGCTTAGTCAAAGCAGACTCCAGGAAATGTAAGACATCTGTTGAAAACAGCCCAAGAAACAAAGCTACAATGGCCAAAAGTGAAATTAGTAATGCCAGCTGATGAAGTTTGAAAATATTATTTCAAACTCCAGCTTCACCACAGTTTAAATGAGGTTAGATACAAGTACCAGATGAAAAATTTTCTACTTTGTTTCTCTGCTTAGCATGAGCAATACGTCCATATATTTATTTCATCTTATAAGTAATTATTTATTTGCATCAAAAAGGAGTAATACAAGTTAACACATTGGACCATCATCACACACACTCAAAGTCACAATCCTATATTTAACCTGTAAAGATACTAAAGACAGAACATATAAAGAAATTAATCTGTGGAAATTCAAAAGGTACCTGCGTGTGAAGCCTAACTTTTCATAGCCACGAGAAAACAACTCCAGACCACCTTCATACTTGTCAATATCCTCGCGCATTTTTTTGTACCGTGCATACCTGCAATTGGAAAAAGACTTTCACCATCCTCAGACATTAAATCCAGAAAGTAACAAAAACAGGAATATAAGACAACAAATAGATTAATTAATAAATGTTTATTCACAGACAAATAATAAAAATGTTTACTAAGAATACAATAATCAGACTATAAAATTCTGTATTATAAGTCTATCTTATAGTCAAACATTTTGGATAAAAATATTTAAGAACACATAAACAGACACACGGGAGTGCCCATAAGAGAATTTTGTATTCATGTGAGCAAAATGTATGCTAGATTTTGTGTGAGTTAGAACTAGGAAAAATAAGGAGTTGTTACAAAACTTAGTTCACCCTTCATTGTAAGTCATATCAGATACTATGTTAGCAAGATTTCGTGAAGGAATATACTTATTAACCTCACAATTAAATTACAAAATCTGTATGAAAATTCCTGAATTTGTAATAGATTTAAGGATTAAAAAGGGTTGTTGTTGTGTGATCAATAACTGTCAATAATTTTTGAAGCTCCTAAGAAAATGAGACCTGAACTCAAAGATTATAGTTGGAATATATAAGGCCCACACTCAGGAGAAAAATAAAAGCGAAAGGGCATATAATGTAATGGGTGTCCAAATTAGATTGGCTTAAGTCATTTTAATAATTAGAACTCAAAACAAGTTAATGCAATGTTGATCCATGCTCTAAGTTTATAGGGCTTAAAATTTCTAACAATTATTATGATCTAAAAGTATTTAGTCAACCATATTACAAAAGAAGAAACTAAGCCATAGGTTTATTTTTTCAATCCAACATAAATATCTACGAGTGAAAATAATAAGCACCACTTTATAAGAAAGTTATTTCACTGAGTCACTCAAACAAACTTGTTCATTGTGTAACAAAGTAAAATATTATCTCACCTGTAATCAAGATGTTGACGAAAACCAGTCAAACTCGGATCTATCTCATATATTCTCTGCCCCCTACCAGGTGGAGGAATGGATCGTGGTCTAACCTCAGTTTTAGCTTCAGTCTCTTCAGTACTTACTTTCTCTTGTAAAGGAAAAGATGGCTCTACAAATGAGGAAGCAGACACTGTCTCTTCAATCTCAACCTTCTCCGCATCTTCCATTTGAAGACTATTTGCATCATTAAGTACCTAAAACAAGAGCGTAAAGGTACAAGAAGCAGCAGTGTTAAAAAACTCTCAGCCAAAAATTAATCTGTCATAAGAAATACAGAAAACAAACAAAAGTGCATATTGTTCAAATATAAAACAACCAATAATAGAATATCTCTTATGACACTTGAACAATGGTTATTCTAGTCTAGTCAAGCCTGCAGTAAGCATGGCTCTCTATTTACAAGTACTCAATAGGTGCACGCAGTTACTACAAAATGAGTTTTGGAATTTCAGCAAAAATGATGGGTATCTGAAGACATTTATATTTCAATTTTCTTACATCTTTAAGTCTGTTAAACATAACACTTTTGCATAAGCACTGTTATCTTAATATTGTACTCTGCGTTAGTATATATCATATGTTTGTATATATTGATGGAATACTTAAACACTATCAGTCAGTACTTCTCTATCACCTTAATCTTTTAAGTTGAAAGATTAGTTAAAAAGACATCAGACCAACTTGACTCAGTGATTTTGTATTTGAATCGGTGAATGGCATTTGATTAAATTACAATAAATTGCTTTTACGTTCCATTTACATGCCTTGCACATGACAGGACATGTTAGAACCACATATATAAAAATTTTTAGTTGTATCAGTTACATAGCATAATCAATATGCTTTATATAAGAGAGAAAAATATACTTTTTCTGCAAAAGAATAAATCAAAACCGAACCTTCACAGCATCAGTGGAAGGTACTGAATGGACAGGTCAAGGTTAATTCAGTAAACGTTTTGGTCATTAATTTCCTTCATATGTAAATGCAAATATTATCTTCATTAATAGATGTAAAACCATGTATAGATAACCACAAATTTGTGATCGGTTAAAGGACATCACAAACCTCTTGTTCTTCTGATACAGTCTCTGGAGTTTCCAGTTGATCAGTGAATGATGAAGTGTCTTCAACCTTGCTACCGGGAACAAGGACTTTATCAGATGAAGCAACTATTAAAGATGAGGCATCATAATCATTTGAGAGCTTTCCAGCAAAGATCTTCCCTACAAACCAGCATCAAATTAGCATTACAAGTCTGACGAATAAGAGGATTCTCAAAACAGATTATTTTGTATTTGATATGACATAATTCCATTCACATGGCGAGAAATTGAGTATATACATTTGATCCACCAAAATATGATTGCTAGTGGCATGAATTTTCAATTAACATGTCAATTGATCCAAGGAAAGAACCAATCAAAAGACTTATAATTATCCTCCTAAGTAAGAAAATTCATAGCAAAGTAGAAGTTGAAGTTCGCACTGAATGATATGATTTCAACCCTATCAAATATGACAATAAGCTTAGTCCACCGTAACCACTCATTCTAGACTTCCAGTACTCTTGGATTCAATCTCCGAGTTATATGAAATCATAGCGACATAAATGATACCAAATCATTGCTTATCGAGTATAAAAGAAGATGCAAAAAAAAAATCAATTTCCACGATTGAAAAAAAGAAAAATTGAGAAAAATTTAAATCTGCTACAAAAATAGAGTGCCAGTAAAATGAAGAAGTGAGTGACAGAGAGAGAGTACGTGAAAGAGAGTTCTTCTTCAAGAAGAAAGAGAGACTTGAACTCCGGCGATCACCATTGAAACAGCAGCTTGATTGAGTGGACTTGTGAACTGAAGGCACGCAGGGGAAGCGTATACCAGATGCGTAAACCATATTTGAAATTTCTAGAGATAGAGTAAAAAAAAATAAATGTGAATTTGAACGTGAGAGAGATAGATAGATAGATAGATAGATCTTGTTATTATTATTATTATTGGTGAAACCAAGGCAGCGAGAGAAGCGTGAAGTTGAGGAGAAAAATACCAGCAAAGTTTGTTTTGTTTTTGAATGCCACTTGTGTTTGGGCTCCGCTCTGCCTCCGGGTGAAGCCACTGAGATATACCGATACGTGTATAGCGGAGGATTGCATGAGGAAGGGAGTTTCCGTGGATCCCACCAGAATCATTCTCCATCGTCCATTTATCTTTGTTTGTTTCCCCTATATGTACATGTGGGACCGCCACGTGGAACAGAAACTCTTTTTAAATATGTAACAGAAGATGATAAGCGTAGGGCTGTGGGATCGTCCATCATTATTTGTTTTTTGGAGTTGATCTTTTAGTTTTTTTCTCTTTACTTTTTAAACTAGATGGGAAAAGTATTTTCCGCAGCAGCAGAGGAATTTTGCTCTATCTTCAACTGACCAACAAGATCTTGCCATCTCACCACTTTTAACATCATCAAGACTAAACTTTCTAAATCCGCCTTTAATCATAAATCATTATCCCTTTTGCATCTAGAAAGTTTCTAATTAAAATGTTTTTTTTTTTAATTTACACATAAATATATTAGTTAAATACTTAAAAATAGAGTTAAAATTCTTGAAGCAGTCTTGTCAGGTATCTGAATCAGCCGATAAAAGCAAAGGCTAAACGCCACTTGATTGATGACGTCATTCAGATGCAGTGGTTGGTGATCGTCCGATGAGTAGGGTGTTGACGGTGACGATGAGTTTGTAGAGGATGGCAGTGGGCAAGTGGTAAGCAAGCAACAATCATACCCATAATCACATCGCATATTCCAAGCCATGTTCTGATTTCGCTCTCAACCAGACAAGCATTGTGCACCTTTCTTCAATCCCAATATCAGATTCTATACATTTCTTAAATCACTTGACACCCATCATTTCATAAATTAACAAAATCACCCCCATAATTTAATGACAAATTTTCAAAAGAACAAGGGCATTAATGTAAATTTGCCTAGCTGTATAAATGCATTCAAATATACTAATAATTTTAAAAAGTTTAAAATGATAATATACTAATATTTATATATTAAAATATTGGACAATATTACATGCATATTTTTTATATATAATTTGTATAATTATTATGTAATTGATTAATTTTAAATCAATAATAAATTAAAGATAAATTAATATCTAATCACTATACGTAACAATAAATTTATTTATATGTTATTAAAATAAAAAAATAATTTTTATGATGTATTGGACTAGCATGAAGTTGAAATACTTTAGGAGAAGTATAATCGCAATTCATGGACTTTCCCCTTACAATTTAGTGATTCTAGAAAAAGGAATTTTCATTATAAAATCATTATGTAATACTTTTAAGAAGTGGCCGGGGTTCACTTCTGATTTTTTAAAGTTTTAAAAATTTGATATGGTAAGATTTATTATTAATTTGTTAATTTTGATTTATATTTAAATAATGTAATATTTTATATAAATGTCATTGAAGTAAAGAAATAATTCTTATAGTATATTACAACTTATTGGTTAATACTTTTATTTAAACAAGTAATTGTGTTTTTATTTATAGCAATTATATTTTGATCATTATTAATAATTAAAGTAATTAAATTTAATCGTTTTATAAATTAAATTAATTCGATTTTTTATGATTAATATTGCCAACAACCTTGTTGTTTTCCTTTTTTTAATTTTTATATATTTTTATCATTTTTTAAAAACTATTTTAGTAAATTATAAGTACAATTGACATCTATGTTTATAAAAAATCAGGAATAAAGAGCAATAAATAATATTGAAAGGCAGATAATAATACAGGGAAATTCTAGTTTCCTCATCCCAGAAGGATTACATAAAAAAAAATCCTATATTATATCATATGCATATAACTCCAAGATTGAAGACTGCTATCTCCTCTGGAAGTTGAGGAACTTGATACCATAGTCAAACACAAAGAAGACGACCAGAACCCATACCATATGGACAACAGCAACAACGGGAAGGAAATCATATTCATACCCCAAATTATCTTTAATGTATTGTTTCACAGCTGTTGAATTTCTTCCTGGAACAACAACAGTTTCATCATTGTCACCTGACTGAGAAGTTACAAGGCCATAGATGGTCCAAGCGACAGGAGAAAGCCAGTAGTACCACCTTGACCATGGAGGAATTTGCTGCAACGTATGTAAGGAGTGTGAAATTTTTTAAGCAAAGGACAAATGAAAACTGGAATGAGTTTTACGTGTTGTAAAAAATTTGGAATTATGTAGAACCCTTGTGAAAGTTGATTGGTATTGCAAATCAGAGAAATTACTAGGGTGAAGTCACATAAAGCTCGAGGAATGAGAAAACCAGAGAACAAGTTCCACAACCTCAGGAAGAAGGACGTAAGAATGGCTGTGATTTGGTGGCCTGGAGTCAATGCCACAACCATCATCCCGTACAATGTGAAGTAGATAAAGCACATGAATGTGAAATAGAAGAACATGAAGAATTTTGACCCCTGCCACACAAATCCAATCATGGAGTAGAGGATAAGAGTCTACATGATAGTTTGAATAAACACATACAATATCTCTACGATTACCTGGAGAATCAGAGAAAGTAAATTAGTCAAGTATTTTGTGGCTTCATATGCATTTTACTTCTTAACAACACAAAACGTACATAGGTTTTCTGGTTTGGGCTTAACAAAAAAAGAAATCTTGATTATTTGATTTACATTTTCTAGTTTGACAGCAATATTATAAGGAGCAAAAACACATGTAATTTATAGAAGAGATGAGATTTTTTACATGAGCAAATGCATAAGGTAGGGCAGAATACATCCCAGATGCTCTTTCACGGTAAAAAACTGTCCTCTCAATATCAACAACTGACTGCACACCAGTAGCATTAGAAGCTCCAAGGAAAGTCATAGAAGCATACATAGCTCCTACAAAATTAATCAGATATTGCTGATCGGTTCTGTACAAAAAAAAGAAAAGAAAAAAGAATCAAGGTCCAAATAAAAGCCAAATTCTTATATTTTCATTCAGGTGAGAAGAAAAACAATGAAAAACTTTGGAAAACAGGTTTTCATCCATTGCTTCTTTCAACAAGCAAGATACTTGAATCCAACTGATTATTTTACAAAGGGGTTCTATTGTTGGTTAATGAATTGTGTGATAATATCTAAAATTCTATAAAACATGATACATAGATTTTTCTTTGCTGACCCTTTGCGGTGACCAGTTAGCAAATTAAACAAAAGGGAAAAGCTAACTTACGTTTTTTGACCTTTGTCCCAGAAGACAAGACCAAAAAGAAGGCCAATACATAATGTTAGTATAAACCGGATGGAATTATATTCAGGGAGTCTCCTGTAAGACCAAAATTGTTTCCAGAAGCAAGCTTTGCACTGAGTGAAAAAGGATCTTGAGTATTTGGTCGGGAAGAAGAGATCATTAGAGCCCGAAGCTGGAGTACTAAGTTCTTAAATAAGTTCTTGATTCCTCCTGAAAGTGTATCAAGAAAGAAATCATATGATCAGAACAATACTTGGAATTCTTGGTCAGATGGGAAAAGGTCAAATAATGATTAAAAACAACTATGTAACTCAAACTTACTCATATAAAGAGGAGTTGGCATAGATTTCGGCAAAATCCATGCCATTTGAGCCTCAACCAAAGGAGCAGTGACCTCAAGCATCCATGTAGCTGGATTGTATCCATCCTTAATTTTAGGAACCCCTGGGACAGCCTGAAATGGGTTATAAATATTATTTGGCATCAGTGCAATTTAAAAGCCAAGAATTCATTAAGAATTTTACTGACATAAAATGACTAAACATGTGAGGAACATGAAATTAAACTTATTAGACTCTAGTCTTTGAACATGTTCTGTTAACAGAACCAGTCATACAGACAAGAAAACATGAACTATTCACCTCAAAATATTCTCTGAGTTTGTGAGAATGGCGGCCAAGGGGTCCTGCATAAATGACTTGTCCACCTTGTTTCATCAACAGTAGCTGTAAGAAGCACAATACGGAGTTGCGTGTTAAATGCATGCAACATAGATGAAAAGAAAGCTTGTAAAAAAAACTACCTGGGAAGTCTGTTAAAAAATTGAGTATTACATCATCAAAAGCTTCAAAAATGTCTATGCTTGGTTGGTGAATAGTGCACACAACAGTTCTTCTTGTATCCACTGTATATCTCACAGTACGCATAACAATAGCAGCTGCCCTAGCATCAAGACCAGATGTTGGCTCATCCATGAAAATGATAGAGGGGTTAGCAACCAGCTCTACAGCAATTCATGTTGACTAATGTATGCACAAGTCCTCTGAGGAACAAACTCACACAACTCATGTCCGCAGTAGGTAATTTTCCCAGATGCCTGTTCAGTACTCTCATTTACTCAATCTCTCAAATAACAACAGAGATACCAGTTCAAGCAAAAAAAAAAAAAAAAAGTAATGAGGAAAGGAAATTAGAAACTAACCCTTAGCTCTTTATCGGGTTTGCCGGCAACAGCCAGCAACAATGTTGTTTTCCCGGAGCCTGGAGGACCCAATAGAAGTGTCATCCTGAAATATTTTTCCTCATTTTAGTCATTGATACTATATAATTTTATTAAATGAAAACACAACGAACTTAAATATTTTGAAAAAACCTGGATGGTTTTAGGACTCCACTAGCATCTTTAAGAATCTGGATTTGTCTTTTCTTAGAGGGGGCAAGACGCAGTGACACCAGAATGCTCTATTTTCCATGAAAAATCAAAATTAGAGACATAGAACTTAATAATTCAGGAATACCCCCAATCCAATAGACAAACGATTTCAAAATCAGATTGAAAAAACTGAAATCAACCAATAATAATAATAATAATAACTATTAATTTTCTTTCCAATTAATGAAATTTTCCACCCATACAGCCCTGCTACAACTGACTTGGAAACTTGGCCAACAATGCCAAAAAGCATAAATTTCAACTTTCTTATCTCTATTTAAATTTTCAGGTACTCTAAACTCTACCTCAATCTTAGCATGAGATTTTTTTATACTGCTTCTAAAATCTACAAACTTGAGTTAGAATAAGAAGATAAAGCTAGGTTTTGTGAAATAAACTTTAAAAACACTGAGAATCAGTGACAAGAATCTGAGAACTGACAAGATTCAAATAATGCATTGTCCTTTCCAAGATTATGAATAGTTTCTTTAATTTTGTAGTCGGGATTAAGGATTCTTGAGCAGCAATTTGGAATTTAAATTTTCTGTAGCCCTCACCCCATTTACTATTAATTTATGATCAACTCTTAATTACATTATTTCAAAATAATACCATATGAGTCACATGCATTTCTCTGGTGAGCTATGTATATATATATATATATATGCCAAACCCTCACCCCATTTACTATTAATTACTTTATGATCAACTCTTAATTATATTATTTCAAAATAATGCCATATGAGTCACATGCATTTCTCTGGTGAACTTTATATATATATATATATATATGGCTTAGACTTTTAATGTTATAAATAATGGCCAAACCAAGAGTCCCACCCAAGGTTTTTCTAAATGAATTTTCACCCAAAACTTTTGAAAAATCAAATACTCACCTTTAACTAAAGTTAATGATTAAATTTAACAGTCAATCGTTAAATTTTTAACTACACAAAAGGGTATCTTTGTCTTTTTAAATAAAAATTTTAAAAAATAATAAATTAATTTTATAAAAATAATTAAAATATAAAATAATATTAATATGCAATTAAAATGACAATAAAATTTTAAAAATTATTAAATTAATAAAAATTTAAAACCATTGTAAACCTAATCAAATGACCGAAAATAACCACTTAATTTGATCAATAATTGAATTTGACTATCTCTGCCAGTAAAGATGGTTGGAAACAACTAATATATTTGAAATTGATCTTTTTTTTGTTTTTATTAGATATTTAGCTATCAGATCTGATTGTCAATAAAATTAAATAGTCATTTTTTACCACTTGATTAAGCTGATAGTGGCCTTTTTTTAAAATTTTATTTTTTTTTATAATTTTATAATTATTATATTAATATTATTTTATAATAAATTTTATTTAATATTAATATTGTTTATATTTTGAGTTGAGAGTATTTTAGTCATTTCATCAAAAACATTAATAAAATTGAATAGAAATTTGTCAAGGATGGGTGTTTGGTTTTTAAAAGTTTTCGGGTGGGCATAAATCATTTGGAAATCCTTTGGCGGGAATAAGTTATTTGGCCTAAAAAAAATTTATATATTTTGAACTGTTCAGGTGGGAACCAGTCATTCGGCCCATTACATAACTCAAATTTTGAATTGATATATAAAAGCATAAAATTAATATATAATTAGAGAGCGTATAATTAAATATTCTTTCTCAAAATGCCGAAAACAGAATAATGTAAAATTCAGATTTAATTTCCGTTGAATTTTGGCTTACCTTGACCACAGTTTTGACCATATCTTCCCGGCTTCTAAATATTCTTAACCATAAAATTCTAACTATTCTTGACGTCAGAATTTTAACCCATTATCCAATTAAACAGGGTTATATTTCTTAATTAATTATCTAATCCTTCTAAAACAACTCATTACATGAAGATTAGAAATTAAAAATTAAAAAAAAAAAAGAATTCACCTCAATTGCTTTGATGACAGAATTGGGTTGAGTGGACAGAGCTCTGCTTCCCACATGAACACTTCCTTCTATTGATAAATGCTCGAATCGAACTTCAATTTTCGGAATCTCAATTCCCACTCTGTAAAAAATACATTTAAAAACATTAAGATGTAAGAACAATTCTGAATCCTAATTTAATTTTTGAAAAAATATATTTGATAGAAAATCAAATTAATTTATGAGAGGTGTTTTTTTTTTTTTTTTTTTCTAGTTTCCTGTCAGTTCCGTTTCGAAGTTCCATAAGGAATTTTTCGTTGTCAACTGCGATAAGTTGTAGTATCCTAATTTAAAGAAGTTTGAAATTAAATGAAAATGGTTTTGGATTCTAACAACCTTTTATGTAAATAATTTGTTCAAAAATAGATTAACTACAATTTTCGACAATTTTTCCTATACACTAGAAATTATCTTTGGTATATGTGTTATCTAAATTAAATTAGATTAGATTTAGATTCAAATTGAGTTTAATTTGAATATATTTAAAACGATTTTAAATTTGAATCGAATGAATTTAAAACAAGTTATTTCAAGCAAACTCATATACGAGGGATATTCAATTTGTAAAATTTATGAGTTTAAAAAAATTTGATTCAAATCGAAATATTATTTTGATGTAATCGAAATATTATTTTGATGTAATCAAAATAATATCGTTTTGATGAATTATATTAAAAAAACTTGTTAAAATTTTTTGTTAATGAAATTAATAACCCAAATAAAAAATATAAATCTAAATGATATTTGATAAATACTTAATAGTTGAATAGATTACATAATAACCCAAATAATTGCACATAATACCAAAAAATTACCATAGAAATACTGGATATAAAAGTTTGAAAAAATATTTTCAATAAAATACCAAAAGCAAATTTGGGCAATAATATCAAAGGTGAATTGTCTGTGCCAAGACCAGTCAGAGGCATCCATGTCCATTCGACAATATCATCAAAACGAAAGTTTTAAAAATCTAAATTCTCCGCCTTTTTATGGCCAAATCCCCAAGCTTTGATGTAATAACAATTTTTCACCTTCTTAAGTTTAAAAAATCTAAATTCTCATCTATGTTCATTATCGAAGATCTTTTCACTATTGTTGAAAAACTGCCATATCCACAAAAAATGAAACTGAGTTATAGACATCACCTATTTCGACTCCACTCTTTGAAATCAAACTTGCTAAAACAACATATCACTTTTAATTGAAAAAAAAAAAAAATTCATTTGAGATTTTGTTCAAAAATACTTTTTTTTTATCTCTAATTAACATAAATATTATATTTTAATCAAAATTTAACTTTGTTTAAAAAAATAAGTATAAGAGAAAAATAATAATTTTATTATCTATTATTTAAAAAAGAAAATAATTTTATAAATCAAATTTAACTATTTTAAACATGATAATTTTACTTTTAAAAAAGTTTAAAACTCACGAATTAGTCTTTAAGATATTTTTAAATATTTATTGGGTGCATATAATAGTTTAAAAATTTTCAAAAGACCCCTAAACTTTCTTTGAATTCTTAATAACCTTTTAAGACTCCAAATATTTTTAAAAACTATAGTTTACTTTTTGATATATAATTATATAATAAAAATGCTCACACCTTTGAGAAAAGAGAGAGAAGGTGAGGACGAAATGAAGAGAAATAAGTAGTTATTTATATAATTTAGATATTTAAAAAGATTATTTTTAATTTTCATTAACTTTAAGTTATATCATAATTTGAAAAAATAAAATAGGAGAGATAAAATAATAACTTCACTTCTTAATATTGTTTTTTTTTTTATTAATAGAGTTTGATTTTAGGAGATAAATGTTAATTATGCCAATTATGAGTAGAAAAGTGTTTTAAGACCAATCCTTGGGTGGGACAATGTAGTTCACTCAAAAAAACCAAAAAAAAAAAAAAAAAAAAAGATACCATCTCCTAAATGACACTTCAAACACAGCTTTTAAGTGGCCTGAACAGATTCAATGAAGTGACAGTTAACTTTATCTATTATTGCAAAGATACAATGTGTGCATATGTCAAAGTTAAAATGATTTTGATATAAACAAATACAGAAACTGAATTACAAACTCAGACTTCTGTACTCTGTCAAACTATTATTGGGTATAAGAGTCACAATGCAGATGGAAATTGAGAAATAAGAGGCAATCTTTTGTTTCCTCCTATCAGTATGAGCAGGTATTGAGTGATAATATATGGACAGCGGGCTCAAGGCTGGCTATCTGGTTTGGAAATTGAGGAATCTAATGCTATAAGCAAACACAAAGAAGAAAAGGAGAACCCAAGCTAGATGAACCCAAGCAACAATTGGAAGAAAATCATGATCGAATCCCCAACCATCTTTAAGGAATTCCTTCACTGTAATTTTCGCATTAGCTCCAGGAATCTCTAAAACATCATCTTTTTCACCTACTTGACAACTGACAAGACCGTAAAGTGTCCATGCTAGTGGTGAAAGCCAATAGTACCACCTCCACCAAATAGGAATTTGCTGAAACATTGAAGATGAAGCATATTTACCTTTATGGGGATGTGGGAAATATTTTGTTGCTTAGAGAATAATTTTAGTTTGTTTTTACTTACCACTCTTGGAAGGATAAATCCGGAGAACAAGTTCCAGAAACCAAAGAAGAAAGACACAAGTATGGCAGCGATTTGAGGGTTTGGAGTCAGTGCAACAATCATCATTCCATAAAGTGTGAAGTAGATAAAGCACATGCACATGAAGTAGAAGAACAATAAAAATTTTCCCACTTTCCACTCGAATCCAATCATGGAGTAAAGGATAAGAGTATAGATAATAGTTTGAATTGTCACATATATTATCTCCACAGCCACCTTCAAAATTAAAAATAGCTCATTAGCTAGGAATGGCTAATTTAACATAAAGTTATAGTTGGTAATGAATGAGTTCCTTGTCTATGAAGAAGGCCTAAATCGAGTGATGGCATTTCATTACCTGGGCAAATGCGTAAGGAAGTGCAGAATACATGCCAGCTGCTCTTTCACGGTAGAAAACTGTCCTCTCAACAGAAACAATAGGCTGTACTGAAGAAGCATTGCTAGCTCCTAGGAAAAACAGAGAGGCATACATGGCTCCTAAAAGATTAAACAGATCTTGTTGTTTTGTTCTGTTTGAGACACAACATAAATTTTACTTAAATTTGACCAGGAATAATCATCCAGTATAATAAATATGTCATTGAAACATATATGCTAGTCATTAAGGTACGAAAACATTTTACCATGGTAACTTACATCTTTTGTCCCTTGTCCCAGAAGATAAGGCCAAACAGAATACCAATGAACACTGTCATGATGAGCCTGACAGCATTATATTTGGGGTTTCTCCAATAAGACCAATGCTGTTTCCAGAAACAAGCAAGGGACTGAGTGAAAAACGATTGCGAATATTTGGTTGGAAAGTGGAGATCTTCAGAGCCTGGAGCTGGGGTACTAAGCCCTTTAATAAGTTCTTGATGCCTCCTGAAAGTGAGTTGACGAAGAAATAATTCAAGGAAACGCTTACAGATCCTAAGCCATATGGGAAAATTGAACAATATGCAACCATGTCATTCAATTCAAACTTACTGATATAAAGAGGAATTGACATAAATTTCAAAAAAATCAATATTTAGACTTCTTTCGACTGAAGGAGAAGTGACCTCAAGCATCCACGTTGCTGGATTGTATCCATTCTTGATTTTTGGAACCCCTGGTATAGCCTGCAATAGATATTAGTCCATGATGCACTTTCAAAATAAAGAACTTGCAAATAAAAAAGTGAATCATAAATACAATTTGGGACACCAAACATTGTAATTGAGTTTATAGTTAAATTAAAATTTGCTACACAATATAACACAACACGAAATTAGTTAAAAGAAAATGCTTACCTCAAGATATTCTATGAGGTGCTTGGAATGGTGACCAAGGGGTCCAGCATAAATGACTTGCCCTCCTCTTTTCATCAATAGTAGCTGCACTAACAAAACACCAAGTTGAATGTTGAATATGTGCATGATAAAAGCACAAAAAATTAAAAAATAAAATAAAATAAAAATCTATAAACAATTGAGCAAACCTCATCAAATGTTTCAAAAACATCTATGCTTGGTTGGTGAATTGTGCACACAACAGTTCTTCCTGTGTCTACGGTATTTCTCACAGTGCGCATTACAATTGCAGCAGCTCTAGCATCAAGGCCGGATGTTGGTTCATCCATGAAGATTATAGAGGGATTAGCAACCAACTCAACAGCTATTGTCAATCTCTTCCTTTGTTCTGTTGAAAGACTATTGTTTCCTGGCACGCCGACCAGTGCATCCCTTAGTGACTTTAGTTCTACTAGCTCCATAACTTCTTCTACAAACATCTACATGATGCATAAAGGAGAAGCAGACAACAATTGGATCATTTGCTAACAGTTCAATATATAAGAAGGAAAATAAGAAGTGATCATCATACAACAATATCATTGACATACCATTCGCCTTTTTTTATCTATGTCTGAAGAAAGGCGAAGCCAGGCTGAGTATATGATAGACTCATACACGGTAACATGTGGTGAATGGATGTCATTTTGCTCGCAATAACTACTCACACGAGCAAATGTGGCTTGCTTCTTTGGGTAGCCAGATACGTTAATACTTCCTTCAATGTACCCGGCAGTCTTTCTTCCTGCTAGTACATCCATTAGAGTTGTCTTCCCCGCACCACTTACCCCGACTAGTGCAGTCAAAATTCCTGGTCTAAAAGCACCACTAACATCTCGTAGTAGTTGTAGACGATCTTCTGCAACTCCTTGACTCTTCATTTCCTGGTATGCAAGATCCACTTACTCATCTCAACATTCACTCTTAAGAATCAAAACTTTTTTAACAGTATTTTGCATGTAAAGATTTCTAAAGTCCACCACTCTTGATAGCATGGAACAGATTCAGCATGTGGTTAATGCCAAAGGATTTAATACATTAAAATTTGTATTAAGTTGGCTTTTTCCACAAGAAAGGTTGCATACATAGTAAAATCTTAGAAAATAAATGCTAAAAAATGAAATGTACTTACAGCAGGCATATCCACATAGTAGTTCACATGGTTGAAGGCAAGTGAAAGGGATTTGAACGGCAAAATCATTCCTCTTTTAGGTTCAGCAACCCCAACAACTTCTGATGTCATTAGAATTTCTGTGATTGTTCACAATATTTCTATTAGTTCGAAGATTATGATATCAACTTAGCCTATATAAACTTTGTGCATATAAAATTTCGCTCAACATGATGTTATAAGAATCCCGAAGATACTCCTGCCGGTTTTACATGATGTGTAAAACCGCCCACTTTTTGGTTACGTACAAATAGATCAACCTCTTATTGCAAAAGAGACTGAATGCTCGGTGGCTGACTAGCTGTTCTTGTTTGCATTTCAGCAGCACAATTAACAACATTAATAATGGAAGAAATTACACAGGAATGAAATAACCTTCTATTTCAAGTTGTTCAGAGGCTCCATTATTATTCTTTTTATCTCCATCTTCTTCTACAACAATGGATTTTGAATCACCAAAAGCTGAAAATAATTTCCATAAGAGAAGAGTTGGCAACACTGAAATTTGATTTTCATTCAAGAAACCATAAAACCAAAAGAAGATAGAACTCACGATTTAAATAAGTCAATGCTCCTATAAACAAGATGTTGAATAGAACAGAAAAAGCAAATAGTGCCCCGATGCAAACCCCATACCAATACTCATCTGTGAAGAAATCTCTACTTTTAAGAAGTACTTTTCCAATTGTAGGTGCATCAACATTGGGGTCTTTGTTGGGCTGCATTAGTTCGAAACATGTGAGATTTGACAACAAGACACACCATATAGTTTAGCGACAAGAAAAGAGAATGAGCAAAGTATGATAGATCCTACTATGTCCCATCGTTTATCGAGGAACTCATTCACAACTATAGCATTCTGTCCATACATCAAAGGGGAAATATAGTAGCCCCATATCATCCATGGTCCAATGTCATCTGCAGAGACAAAATTAAAGCAATAGAACACTTAAATGAAATATTGTTTAAGGGGAAAAAATTAAAGAAATTGGATTATAAACAGCTTTCACTAATGAGAAAAACTTAAATAACAAGTATTGATAGACTACTTACTTTTGGCGACAAGAAATCCTCCAAGCACTAAAACCAGTAACAACGTGGAGATACCGAGAGTGTTTGCGACAACATCCTCTCTTCCAACAGAAGCAATGAACCGAAAGAGGGACAAAGCCATCTGATGTATACCAAAGAACGCCAAGAACTGACGAAAAAACCTGAAGGGAAAAGATGAAAAGATTTATTAATGCAAGAAACTTTAGTATCTATCATGGCGCTGATTATAGGCATGGAAAAACACAAAAATAGAAACATATTTATAAAAACTAACATTTAAATGTTTTATATCCAATTTGATGTGATATATAGTCATTAACGTCACAAAATTGGAACCATTAGAAAAGTTCTTACCTGCTTGCAGCTGGAGCAAAACCAATCGTGTAGTATGTTAGAATAATCCATATTGCTGATTCCAAAAATGATAATGGGATCCGGAGGACCCATATGGGCAACGCAAAAGCCCATGCAGGAAAGAATAAATGATCCCTTTGTTTGAAAAAGACAGGAAGCCTGACAACAGTCATTGCAAGTTCTGCCATCCCATTAAACATCACATTTGTTAAACTGAAGAACAATGCTCCAAAATACTTTCCTCCACCAAGCAAAGTACCCACATGCATTTCTGTTCTAAAGAACACGGTAAAGGCAATTATTGACATGATTGTTATCTGGGTAGTCTTGAAAATATAAACAAATGAATTGCGCTTCATTAGCAGCCATTCCCTTGCAAAACATGCCTTAAACAATGCCCAATCTGAAATACCATACTTCTCTGTCACCAAGGCAGCAGGGTGGACTCTGGCTTTATCGTAAGGAACGCTAAGATCAGATGCAAGTTGCTGGCCAGTGTGGAAGGAACCGAAACCTTGTATAAAATTGGACACTGAAACGAATCTGTAAGGTTGGTTCTTCTTGAACCAATATTGCTCCTGGTCCTTCTTCGAAGTTACTTCTTGCAGAAAGTCAGCAACTCCTTTTCTATCCGGGCATTTGAAACCCATGTATTCAAAGAATTCCAGAACATTCTCACGTGAACCTTGATAGACAATCTGGCCTTCGGACAGTAGGATAATGTCATCAAACAGATCATATGTTTCTGGTGCTGGCTGTAGAAGCGAAATAATCATGGTCATATCCATGATATTAACCATTTGCTTCATGTACTTACAAATTTGAAAAGTGGTTGAACTATCCAATCCGGTTGATATTTCATCCATTAGAAGAACTTTTGCTGGTCCAACCAGCAATTCTCCTGCACTCAGTTTAAGTAGGTCGGATAAAACTTCTTCTCCAAAGAGGTAATCGTTATAAAAAATCACGAAGATGAATGATAATTTTACGCTGCTAACATGTAACATAGATTGACACTATAATTTCATGGTAAGAGGCGATGGCAAAAAGCTGCTGAATATGAGAAAAATAACATACCCGTAGTCAAACGCTTCTTTTGTCCACCAGAAATACCCCTTCTCATCATATCACCAACAAGGATATCAGCGCAAATGTCCAAGCCAAGAATCTAATGACATAAACAAATGTCACATGCTTGGTCTCATAAACCAGCTAAAAAACACATGAACTTGAGAATGGAGATTGAACCTTGAGAACATAATCAGTAACCAAACTAGTTTCTTGCCCTGCAACAGCAATGGCTTTCATGAATGCATCAATCTCAGGATCTGGCTTAATTCCAATTTCTTTCTCTCTTCTTGAAAGTTCTGCCAGCAATTCACATCTTGTGCCAACACCTAAACAGCGGCCAGAGAAATCCAATATCTCTTTCACTGTCATCTCTCCATGGTGAAGATCATGTTGACTAATATATGCACATGTCCTTTGAGGAACAAACTCCTTTAATTCATGGCCACAGTAGGTAATCTTCCCATATGCCTGTTCAAAATGTTAGAAAATTTCTTAATGTTGACTAACATTAATCATAATTGCATTTTATATTAATAGTCCAATGCTAATTTGCATATAAACTTAAGTAATCAACAAAGATAAGGATAATATTAATGGGGGTTTTAGGGCTTATTGGATCATTGGTGGAAATCCATTAGTTTATTATATATTTGTTAGATCACCTCTCTGAAACAAATTGGGTGTAGTTTCACTAATTGAAAGATGTCACGTATGACCCCAATGAGTATTCTTTTTATGATATGCAGAAGCACCATTTTAGATAATTTACATAACCTTAATTATGAATCTTTTGTGTGTTTTTGGTGTTCCTTCCTATTCACCTCTATTTTTTTAATCCCCTAGTTTGTAATATTTGTATTGTAATACATGCAAATGATTATGAAAACTCCATAGGGTTGATCTTTTGAGTTCGCTTCAAGCCATGATTACCAATCAACCGATCTTGGGGTAAAGGGTTTCTTCCATATTTGACTTAACTCTTGTACATAGGAAATGAGACTTAATCCCCTTTTATTGTGACTTTCGAAGTTGGTTTTTTTTTTCACTCATATATAACTATCTGGGATAAAAAATTAGTTACTTTATTGCAGATAATTTAGGCCATTTTTATGGTTTCAGATTGCATGATTTTATAACATGTGCATGAATCCTAAAAAATTAAAATTATATGATTTTATTGTTGTTCATGTAATTAAAAATTTTATATGTGGTATCAGAGTCATACAAATTAGGTTATAGAATTTGTAAATTTGAAATTGAAATTAGAATATGTTGATTTTGAATTAGGGCTTATGTTGAAATTAGGGATTGATTCAATTCAATCTTGAAATTAGAATTCTATATTCTCGAATTATAGAAATTAAGTAATCAATTTTATTATAAAATGTTTGATTCTAGTATTTGACATAGTTTTGTGGTCAAAATCACAAAAAAAAAAAAAAAAAAACCATTGACAACGCCATATTGTTCCTTCTCTTCTATCACAAATTTGCAACGGAACCTTGATAGAGGCATCGATTGGGGCACTGATGGCATGATCCAAATGCTCACACCCATTAATCATCAATCAAAACCACCATAAACAATTGGATTATGAAGAAGGTGTGTTGTTGAGTTTCCTCATTCTTTCATGAATTTTTGACTCAAATTCGATGACTAAATTGCTTATAAGGCATCAAAAAGTGTCTAATTTCAATTTTCCTATGGTCTGGAACCAAATTGTTGACTGGAGATGGTTTTATACACGTCGATAGTGAAGCATTACAATAACTAAGGTTTTTTGAAAATCATAACTCATATCCGGGTGGAAAATCTAAAACTTGAACCATTAAAGGAAGTGGATCTAGTCGAACTTGTTCAAAGTCAATTGATTTAAGCCTAACCTATAGATCAACCTAATTATAACTAGGCAACCTACCCTATATGAAGAAAGATATGCATGCATATGCAAAAAATTAGTGAGCGACATGTGCACATGTGACAACACATAAGGTGGTGCATGGGGCGCATGTGGGAGCATGTAATTCAATGGCAACATGTGCAAGCAATTCAACAATGGGTTTGGTGATTGTGAGTACATGCTTGTTACCTGAGAACATGTTCTTGCACGTGGGAACATTCTATTGGCTCGTTCAGGCATATAATAACCATATTTTGTGTAATAACCCAAAAGTAAAATTGTCTTTTAGGCTAGAAATCAAGGTTAAAAGTGAGATTTTATAATAAAAAATAGAGTTGAGAGGATTCAAGGGCAAAATAGTTATTTATAAGTTATATGTGGCATGTACATGGGTATTCTTAAGAGAATATTTCAGGTAAGGCATAAAAAGAGAAAAAAAATTTGAGATTTTCTTGACGCACAACCATATGCCTTAGGCGTATGACTATGCGTCGTGTATACACCGTCCATATAAGCTAGGTTATTTTTCATTTATCCAACTTATTGCATTTTATCGACTTTTCTTCTTATTCTCATTTTCCTTATAAACCCTAGAGTAATTGAGAGGGATCAACCAACACATATTAATCAGATTAGAGAGTCAGAACTAGTTAGAAAAAGAGGTTCCATAGCAATGGCTAGAGGTAAGTGTTCCCTTACCTGTTTTACCTTATTTCATAGCATGTTCTCTTTGTTATTTGAGCTTCGATGACATTGGCTAATTTTTTATATTTGTTGAACTTGTTGGAGTACTTAAATGATGATTTGGAGGCTAATTAAGTTGATTATTTCATGAAAATATGCATATATGTTTGTATACATGTGTTTCATGCTTCTTATTGTGAAATATGGTGTGTTTAACCTGATTTTAATATGGTTTGATGATTATATATATTATTATGAATGTTTTGAGCTTATAGTAACGTTTGATTGAAATTGGAAATGATTGGATAGATAATGGCTGGGATTTCTAGGTTTCAAACGGGTTATTACAAAAATAGAGTTGAGTGCACGACCATGTACCTATAAGTACATAACCGTGCAGTCTCATTTTTGTAATAACACAGCCATACATTGTAGTCATGCATACTTGAAAAACCTGGATACATGATCATGCAAGCGTGAGCATGATAGTGTGCTTATTCCCAATTTTACACGATTGTGTAAGCAAGACACGGGAGTGTTAAAGAGTTGTGGCATACTCGTGTAAGTGTAGGACACGCTTATGTGTCTTCATGCACGACCATGTGTCCTACACCACATGCTCATGTGATAAGCTAAAGATTATAAGAAAATTTTAGACACTAGTATGATCAAGCAAACGTTTCACACACGACCTTGTGCATCCTCTTACATAACAGTGTGCTAAGTATCACAAAAGCACAAAACAAGTTGTAAAGCATTCTTAAATAATTTTAAGCCACTTTGAAGCATAAAAAACTCGATAATAACAAGAGAAAAACAGAGTATCATAATGAATAGTATCATTTAGCATGGAATGTCATATCAGTATTTTCAAAAAAGGATTTAAGGATCTAATAGCATGTTTTAAAGTATAAATATACAATGTTCTAGACATCAGTTAGGGGTGAATATGAGAAAGCGCTTGTGAGTTTGTATACCTATTAGAGAGAAAAACCAGTATCTGTTAGAGAGGACATAGTTATTGACCAAGCTTATTAGAGAGAGTATTAATTATACATCAATAGTTTTTAGTATGATTGAACTCACACAACTAGGATATCGAATCTTTGTATTCATCAGTCGATCAATATAGTAGTTATTTTCAGATATAATATTTTTAGATGTAACTTTTTAGTATATGTTATATGTATATATTTAGGGTCTTCGGATCATAGCTATTATTTCAAAAAAATATTTTTTTAAAAGCAAGCCCAAGGGTAAATTCTTTATAGTTTTTAGCATTGACCTAACATCAACATATGTACACATGTCACATACAACACTCCATAAGAAATAGAACTAGATAAAAACATAGATACAATATATATAAAAAATATTACAAGAAAAGAGAATAAAAAGTATACTAAATTGGTTAGAGCGTGACAAGTCATGAAGCGAGATAAAGCTCGAAACCTGCTTGTGTTAGAGGTAAGAAACATTTACTAAGTGATGTGCCACTCACCTTTCTTTGTTTTCTCTTTTGTAGGTAAGTAATTTCTTAGGGTTGAGCTGAAGACAAGAAGGTTGTGAGATTTTGGGATACTACTTGGTGGCAGACAAATGTTGGTAGCTCGTATGTTTTTGTACAATTTTAATCATGTATATATGTATACTATACAATTAATATGTACTATATGGATAATATGTTTTATAAGTGAATAGCCTAAGAGTTTTCAACATATAATCACTATTTTCTAGTTATTATTAATAATATTTTCTATTTACAGCTTTTGCATGCAAAATTTTAATTTAGTAATAGATTTTACTATAAGGATTCCCACTATAGGCTAATGTTTAGTATATTAGTATTAAGTAATAGTAGTATACAATGATCTAAAACGGGGACTCTTACATTTTGGCACGTGTCAGTGTGTGGCATCTGTGAATAGTTTTTGGAAACATGTGTACATGCGTGAAGGTCTTTCTAATGGTGTTATTAGGTGCATGTCTACAAGTGAGAGATTTTTAACACATAAATAGTCTAAAGTGATGTATATATCGCAATAAGAATATGTGATGGTGTGTGAGAGTACATAAAATGTTTAGGGTGGCACTTACAAGTGCGTGAAAGGAATGCAACAACCTATGAAGTGTATGAAGGACTTATGATGGCATATAAATGCTTATGGTGGGGCATGAATGCATGTGTTATGCTTATAGGTCTTCATTTAAAGGTGAATTTAATTTCTAAAATATATATCAGGTATAAAGTTCCTTCCTCTTATTAGGGTTGATAAATTTTAAATTATCAACTCTCTCATATATGTTTAACTTGTCACATTAAGTTAAAATTATTGTTCATTGGATTAGATCCAACATTTTTTTTTAAAATTGAGATTGTAAGAGATAATAAGGTGTTGTATCCTATGAAATTTTAATTAAAACAATAATATATGATATCATTGGATTAATTTGCACTTGTTAAGATGTTAATTGCCAAAAAGATATATTATTAAAGCTTACAAATTTTTCATTCAGTATTGATACATTTGACAATTTTGATGCATACAATTTCTTGCCTAAAGATAGTTATTGTGTGCATTAGAATTAAGGTTAGCATAAAGTTAGTTTTTGAAATACATTGGTCATGAAAGATTCAATACACTCAAAGGTGGTTAGATTTATTGAATTAACATGTGTTTTCTATCAGTTGGAGGATGACCCTAATAGCATGCAATTTTCTATACCAAAAGGGAGTAAATGATGATGCAATAGGAATCTCTACAAGGTGTGACATACAATTTTCAAGCTATAATTATTATTAGCTAATCTACGTATTTGTTACTATACATAGATTGTCAGAGGAAATTGTGTTATACTTTATGAAATCTTAATGTTGACAATTTTTATTAGTCTCAAAAGAAATTAATGCAAGTTGTCAAATTGTTTAATCATTAAAGTAGTACATTCATTGAAGCGTACAACATTTTTTATTTTTTATATTTGGTGAAAAGAAACATTTTTCCAAATTTAATGCATATAATTTTTTTACCCAAAAGTGGCTATTGTATATGTTAAAAATTCACAATTGTATAAGGTGATTATCAAATTACATTAGTCGTGAAATTTTCAATTCACCCAAATGTGGTCGTTGTTTTTTTCAACTGACCTAAAATTTTCCATTGTTGAGATAGAAAGCAATAAACTAGGAGGTTTATTTACTTAAAGGAGATAGATTTTCCAAAAGTTATGTGTTTTTATCATTTATAACCTTATGCTTAAGATTCTAATTGCATATCATTTTTTCTGCCCAAAGGTTTGCAATGATGCACCAGGAGCCTTCATAGAGAATATCTTACAAAGTTTGAAGTTGTGTATTGTTATTGATATTGCTTTGTTGTGTTCTACTTTTATAAACTCCATTCTTGTGAATGTAACATCCTAAGGTTAGAATGATCTTTTAAAGCTAAAAATTAGGATTAAAAGTAAGGTTTTATAATAATAAAACAAATTTTCTCTTATTTTCATATAAGCATTACCCAAATTTTTATACCTTTTCAAATAACCCTAACTAGAGAACAAAAGAAGGACAACCAATGGAGGTAGAAATTAAGCAAGAGATAGACAAAAAGAGTGCATCCATAGCCAAGAGGTAACAATCTTTTACCTTTTTCCCTTATTTTCCAAGCTCGTGTCTCCTATTTCTTTTATCATGAGATGATGTTTGATGCTTGATATATGAATGAATGGTATAAGAATATGCTAAGATGTTGTGATGATGATAATTTGCTAAAGTTGGTTGCTCGGAAACATGTTTAATATATAATGCTTAGTTAAGAAAGTTTAAGGTTTTTGATGGGCTTAATGAAGTGATTTATTGTTATTTAATGAAAAATCATGTGTAAAGTAATATGTTGTTCATGTATTGATGATTGAACAAATTTGATTGAGGTTGATATGGATCTACAAATTTTAGACATGATTTTATAAAAGTAGAGCATGACACATGATCATGTGCCCGACAAGCACATGACTGTGTAGTCATGTTTCCATAGCCTCACAATCATGTATGCGTATGCACAACTGAGGCCAAGATGATAATGTCCTATAGGGACATGACCATATGACTTAAGGTCAATGTTATGTGTCTTCACTAGTTAGTAAGACCGTGCATACTAGGTCATGATCATGTTATGCAAGTACTCTTCAGGACCATGCAATGCAAGACCACGTTCGTGTGCCAACACATGATCGTGTATCCTAAAACAAGAATCAAATGATCTATATATATGAATTTTTAATTAAAAAGTCGATTTTTTATACATCATTTTAAAGGTGAATATAAATGGGTACCTATGAGATTAGATTTTAGCTTACTGATTGTGTATCAATGTGGTTTATATTTTTAACTTATTGATCTTGTATCAATATGAATTATATTTTTAGCTTACTAATTAAGTATCAATATGGTAGGACATTTTTAGCTTATAGATAATGTATCAGTATGATTCAACTCACACGGTCAAACTGTCAAATCTCTATATTCATCAGTCTGATCAACATAACAGTTTTCAAATACAATTTTTATATATGTTTGGTCTAAAAAGGAGATTTCTAAATATCAGTTATTTCAGGATCTTCAGATCATAGTATTTATTTTCAAAAAGCAGACCCAAGGGCCAGTATTTGATTTTTAGTATAAACATGATTTCAACCTACTTCATTTCATGTCATACATAGCATGAAATGAAATAGAATAAAGAGGTTATGATAAGTATAACACAATAAAGATTATAAGATGAGATAAGCAAAAAATATTAAACAAGAAACATAATAAGACATGAAACTAGTTAAAGATCATGACAAGTCACGTAAGCAAATGAGAATATAAACCTACTTGTGGATAGAGCTAAAAGATGTTTATTGAGTGACTTTTCACTCATTCTCCAAGGTTTTCTTTCTTTTGCGTATTAGTTGAGTTAGCGGTTAAGATGAGACGAAAAGAGGTTATGGATGGGATACAGTTTTGATTAGATGACATGTTTTGTAACTCGCATGCTTTGTATAGTTTTCATGTTTGTAATGTATAGTTTTCATGTATATTTGTACAATACGATGTATGTTTTAGATATTATTAAATATCAATAAAATACAAAGTTTTTCAGTATACTGTATAATATTTTTCAGCATAATATTATATTCCTCTTTTAAGCTTTCGCAGAGCACATATTTTCAATAAGTGTATGTTACATGCTACTATATAATATAAGGGATTGTAATATATATATATATATATATATATATATATATATATATATAATAATAATAATAATAAATACACACAATAATAATAATAATAATAAATCAATATAATATAAAATATATAATAGTGTCACAATTTTGTGGCATAAGAGTAAATTTGAGCTACATTCTCAAAAAAATTGTGTTTTCAAAATGTATTGTTTTTAAAACTACATAAGTCCAAAACGAATATATCTTAATAGCTAATACTCACGTCTCTTTAACACAAGCATAGTATTATATGATTCAGTATAATTATGAGATCCTAACTTCCTTTTTTATTTTCATAACCTACTAGATATGAAAACACACTTACCTAGATTTGTAGAGGACAAAAGTAGTGTCTCTATGAGACAAGTGAGTGACAAAAGGGGATTCCAAAACTCTCAAGTGTTCTTGAAAATAGAGAATGTGAGAGAGTTGATGAGAAGGGCATTTCAATAGCCAATGAGTGAAGGATATTAACAGCCAACAAGAGGTGAGTTGGTAAGGGGTAGATATCTAGAGTCAATGAGAGATAATTTCTAAATGTCAAAAATGGGTCAACATCTAAGGTAAAGTTTTGAGACAAGGTCTGGGAGTGTTAGAGATTCAGAGAGGTACATCAACCTTCTAGATTCAGTGGGTTTAGATATCTGACAATTATAGAGGAATAGATAGAAAGTATAGAGAGTGTCATAGGTCTTTTCAGTATGATATACAAAATGAAAGTTAGATATGCAGTCTATATACTCATATACGACTTAAATGTGTGGTAGAACTTCATAAAGACATCTGTAGATGAAGAGAGTTTGACTTGGATTAAGTTCAAAAAGTTATTTGATAAGGATTACAGGAGTACGGATATGGTATACACCAAAGCCTAAGAGTTTATTGAGTTGACTCAAAGGTTAAGCATAATTTAGGAGTATACAATCTGATTTAATACTTTGGTAAGATTTGTATGAGGTTTAACTAGGTCAAAGATTGGTAAGGTGTAAAAAGTAAGATTTGTACGAGGTTTAACTAAGTTAGAGATTGGTAGGGTGTAAAAGTTTATACATGGTTTGCATCCTGTCATTACTAGAGATATAATGATCAGAGTTACTCATCTTCAAAGATTTAATAAGGCTTTAGAGAAGGCATTAAGATCAGAGGTGTGCCTTTAAAAGATAGGTATGTTCACCAGATTAGTTGAAAGAGGTGGAGACAAAGGTAAAAGGCCAATGCAACAAAAAAAATCAGTCAAAGAGATAAGAGATAAATGGTTCAGTTTTAGCTACCAACATGCATCAGATGTGAGAGGAGACACTTAAGAGAGTGTATGGTAGGGTGAAATATGTATTATAGATGTTGCCAACCAAGACACAAGATTTTAGAGTACTTTACTTACGATGATATTGGGTTGTCTGGTGGTGGTGGTGGTAGTGGCCTTAGCAAAAGTGGAGCTAATCCTACCAAAGACGGTATAGGTACATTTGGAGGTAATACTTGTGTACCAAAAGAAGATACAAGTACCTCAAGAAGAGGCAGAGCTCAGGATTTTACGATTTTCCAGAAGCAGACAAAGACTATTTCCCATGCAATCATTGAGTAGTTGTTTTATTTTGATACTCTTTTATTTGTGTTGATAGATTGTAGAGTCACACATAGTTTCATTTCTAGAAAAGTGATTGATAGACTAGGGCTGACTCTTAGTGTGGTAGATAAAAGTATCTATATTAAGTTGTTTGATAGTGGCATAGTGGTTAATGATAAGATATTAGTAGATCAGGAGATAATGATTCTATGTAAAGATTGAGGCTAGACTTGATCATAATAAAGCTGGTTGATTTTGACATGATTCTAAACATAAATTTTCTAAGTAGGTATGAAGTTAAGATTGATTGCAAGAAGAGAAAATGTTAGGCTTCGACGAGGCAATGATCAATTTGTCTTTGGAGAGGATAGAGTACAAAGTATACTAATCTCATGAGTCAAGGCAAGAAAGATGCTCTGTAAGAGGTGTGTAGAATACTTGGGAAACGTAGTATGCAATAGTGTAATTAGGTAAAAGACCGCTAATAGATTGAGAATTATAGAAATTAAATATCTTATAGTCAGAAGCTTCACAAAGAATAAAAACATTAAGGTAGAATACATAAGTATGGAGTTAATATAGGTTCTCATAATGTCATATAGAATATATGAGAGTGTTTTGATATATAAGGTTAGTAGGAGTTTTATAACTTGTTATCTTAATGACATTTTTTTTTTTAATAATTGAGTTGGCATATTTTTATTTATTTTTATCATGATCATATAATTTTGTTTACTTGTTTATATAAATATTTGTGCATATAAATGGCTATGGTACAACATTTGTTTTAAAACTATGATTTCTCTTGAGTATGACAGTCGTACATATATGTTCATGATATATCGAGTAAAGTTAAAACATACAAGCTTCACTGGAAGCCAATAAATTTCTCTTGTTCCTTTTGAAATATACAAGTTAAAAAGAAATCATACAGAGGACTGAATTAGATATAATTCTATTCAGAATCACATGTTAAGTGTTATTTCTGTCATACTCTCAGATTTGATCTATGTTGATTTGTTTGTTAGCAATTATGATTATAGATAATTTTATGTCAACGAAAGATATAAGTAATGTTTTAGCTCGTTATTGACAATCAATTGGATTGTTGATTATAGCGTAATTTTATCTTTAAATTATTTTGTTTTATTAAAATACTGACTACTTTAAAATTAAAACATTGTTTCACTAAGAGCCAAAAATTGTCTTTTTTTTCTTAAAAATAAAATAAAATAATAATTAATATTGCCCAAGTGATAAAATATTGAAATATTTCTTAACGTGGGCTAATATTAATTATAATTTTGGTTATTAAAACTGGTAATTAAATAGTACAATGTCATTTTACATATGGACTTAACTAATTAACAAAAATAAGTTAAATATATTGGAAAGTCATGATGTAGGTAGACCACATTAACGTGAGTCTTAAGATTTACTAAATCTTTCATGATAGATTTATTAATCTATTATATATTGACTAAATCAACTTCTCGAAACTAATTGAATATAGTTTCACTCATTAAAAGTTATTATACAAAGAAATTTTAAGAGCAAAACACTAATATTGTAGATAATTTTAGATAGTTTTACGGTTTTAGATTGCATGATATTTAGGTATTTTATAAACTTTAAATTAAATTTTTTTTATCTAATATTTTATAACCTATATGTGAATCCTGAGGAATTAAGATGATATGATTTTATTGTTGTTCATATCATTAAAATCTTACACAAAACTCTCAAGCAATCAAAAAATTGCATAATCCGTTTTTACTTTCATGGAAGTTCATTTTTTGTTTTTGGCACATTTATTCGTTAAAAAACAATTAAATATTGTAAGCAAGAAGTTAATTACAAGACCAACTTAAGACATAAGTGATTAAAACTTATGTTTAAAACTAAAAAAAAAAAAAAAAAAGTTTAAGATAAAAATAAATTTTATATTAAATTTATCAAATATATTTAAATCATTAATAAAAGAATTATTATTTAAAATTATAAATATGATTAAATCAATACTAATAAATTATCGTATGTATGGGTTTACCTTGAGCGAATGATGCTTTCAATTTTATAATAATAAAAGGTAATTCGTTGAAATAAAAATAAGCGACGAAAAATACTGACCCTTAGGTCTCTGTCAAGCTTCCCTGCAAGTGCCCGTAACAACGTTGTTTTGCCAGCGCCTGGAGGACCCAGAAGAAGTGTCATCCTGAATACATTAATTTCGGCGACGAATGTGTCAAAACAAAGGCACAAAAAGGACAAAAGGGTTAAATCACTTTCCCACCTGAAACATGTACGGAAAAATGAAAATACCTCGATGGTTTGACAAGACCACTAACGCCGTTAAGAATCTGTATTTTTTTCTTCTTAGATGGGGCAAGCCGAAGCAATCCTAATGTAGTCTGCAATAAACACCATAATGGAAGGAGAAAAAATTTACTTTCACGAAACCGAACCCCATGATTATGTAAACGACATTAAAATATGAAAAAAGTGAGTTTTTGGAATTTCAGTCGACTAGAAAACTAAAAGAATGATACTTTAAAATAAATTAATTCAAAATAAAAACACCTCCATTGTGTTCATGGCAAAATTAAGCAAAGAAGGAAGTGCTCTGCTTCCAACATAGACATCTCCTTCTACTGATAATTTTTCATACCGAACTTCAATCTTTGGAATCTCGATTGCCACTCTGCATCAAACAAAAACAATCTCAAGAAGAAATATAAAATAAATATAAAAGGAAAAATAAAGTTAAAACCATTAACTACCTATCGATTCTTTGTCTAAGTCTTTTAAGAAAGTTTTCATAATCTTCTTCGACAGCCTTCAGTATATTCTCCATTAACACTTTTTTTTCTTGCATTCCGAGCTTAGTAACATCTACTTCACCGTGAACCACCTCCCCATTATCAAGAACTTGTCTTATCATCCCTTTCTTCAACCTATCAAACGTCGGTAGCCGTTCGATGGCAGCCCACTTTAGCTCCTCTTCGTCATCATAGGGCTCTCTTGCACTTGGGTTGAACACAGTCGATGGAGCATTCCATGCGTCCCTGAAACTGGTGGACCCAACCCAGCTTTGTTGGCTGACGGAAGCCCAGCTCCGACGACTGCTCGACGTTCTTGCCAGATTATCTCCACCTAGAGCCGCAGCCATATCGATCTTGGATGCCTTTAGGATATGATCACAGAGAGTTCTTCTTATTATACGCTTCAACTAAAATCTTTAATGCATGAAAATGAGATGAACGAAGTATTTACTTTCAAAACTTGAACAGTCCAGTTATTTAACGATAGTTAAACTGTTAGTTTAATATGATAAAAAGAAAGAGATAGTGAGTTGATGATTAAATTTGATGGACATTGTCACAAGTTGCTTTGGTTAAAAATGGAACCTTTGATCCATATGGCAGAATTGGATCTTCGTTTAATTTTCTTTCCTACCTTCGGAAAGATGATGGCGCTCATAAATGCTTTCTACTGCTCTCATTAGGTCTGCCTAAATGCATATTATCAATTGTCAGTCTTTAAGGAGGGTGATGTGATGTGATGTGATGTCTGGTCTAACTAGACCTTGGCCAAATCTCAAGACGACATATAATTCAAGTCAACAAATTTAGAGAATTGTCTTAAGATAAAGAATATAATATAAAAAAATAAGTAAAAATTTCAATATAATAAAATAGTAAATCTTTTCTCGTCTTATGTTTTTAAGCATGCCATTAAAACGAATATTAAGATAACTTTGTTTTAAGAACCAATCCTATTCTTCTGAAGTACTTACAATGTTACTACACACTGACATATTAACCATCATACTTTATTGCTTTGTTTTATCCTCTAACTATCTCATTAATGTATGAGAATGAAACATTAGACTCTGAAAAAGTTATTTCAACTTTGAGATCCTATTGAACAGTGCAGGAGTGAGAGAAGAAATTTCTAGAAAAAGGGTTGCTAGTAAGTTCAGAGCCAACAAACATAGTGGAAGAGATAAAAAACAAGAAAGCGAAAGTCTAAAGAAAGATTAAAGTCAAGATCAAAAGAAGAGAGAATGTTGTCCATAGAAAAGACACCAGAGTAAAGGTGACTATTATTGAAGAGTCAACATACTAATAAGCATAAAAACATCATTTCAAGTTTTGTTTTGCTAGTGTTACATAAAAAAGGCTCAAGCAATGATGAAAAACCCCCCAAAGATTAGTTAATCTAAAGTGAGGGTGCATAAGATTATCAAAACTTTTAACCTCATAATCTCTAAATATAAATTATATCAAATTAAACACATAATCAATTAATCAACAATAACACAAAGAGAGTAAAGAAGAGAGAATAGTTAGGGATTTTAAAGTAGTTTGGAGTTTTTAGTCTCAAGCCTCCTACATTTACTAGTTCAAGCAACCGATTGGAATTTTCTCCTAAAATCATTTTCGGATTTACACTAGTTAAGTCAAGATTGTTCCTTTACAATAGTTGAATGGGATTTTGCCCTTAAAGAATTGAAATGAAATTGTTTTGAAGTAAAATGCACCTACATAGGCTAAATACAAGAATTGAAGAACAAATTTCTCTTAAAAATGTGAGTTATTGAGCTTTAGAGAGACAAGAATAAGAATAAGAATTGTAAATTGCAATCTCTAACCTACTTTACTCAAACTAACTCATTTCCATATGTTTTTGTTTGCTAGAATTGGAAAGTTCATTTAGAAATAATACATCCGTTAACAGCTGATGAAGACAAGTTTTGTGATATTTTTGCTTAGATGCACGAGCATGTTCCTTTATGTGCTTGTCATGACCTCTTTATTTATTACCTCAAGTAAATCTCTAATGGTCAAATTAATTACTCCTATCAATGCATGCATAGGTGATGCATAGTCATGTACCATAATATATGAAGAACACTTGAAAAAGATCAGGAGTTAGTATAAACGTTTGCATGAAACATTGCACAAGACCATGTATGTCTTATTTTTTGCCTTAGCATGGGCATGTATTTCCAATACACAAGCACGTACAAAATTTTGACGTTCTTCCAAGTTAACCATATACCATACTTGGTGCATGAAACCTCTAAGGTGTGACTCCTTTAAGCTTGACACAAGATTGTACATTGTATGTCCTTGATCTACATGGATGTGTAAATAAGGGTGACCCAAGTTCTTTGTTGACTCTTATTGCTCGTGCATAGAACCTTATACATGGGAGATGATTTCATGTGATTGACCTAAAATCATTCATGCATAGGCATGTACCATATTTACATAAGCATGCATGGCCATTTCATAACTTGGCTCAAAAGGCAGACCTTAGCACAAGTAAGCCACATAGTGTCATGATCCAAATGCACACCTTCAAGTTAAACTCTACACAAGCATGCATCTTAGGTGTCAGGCATTGTCACATCGAACTTATCACATTTGTTTGGATAGGATCAAAAGTTAAATTAGAAATTTATCTTGGTACACGATAGTGCCTTTATCTAGCACATGGTCTTACATATTGCCAAGTGAAAAAATTCTTGAGTGTTTGAACATATTAAAGCTGACTAAGTCAAACCTAATTTGAATTTCAAATAATGTACAAATGTATAAGCGTACATGCCTAGTGCATTATCGCACATACAATTAATTGAAGATTATAGCATGATGGAATATGTTACACAAATTTTGTGTAACATGCAAAGTCAAATGTTACTAAACATTAATGCACAATTGTGTGTATGCCACAGACAATAGTGCATGAGGATCACATAGGCATGTGTATGGCACACACATATCTGTACACCTAGTCATATATAATGACAAGCGATAAATTCAATTTTAAGGGTTTTCCATTTTATAAACACACATGCGTGTTATAGCATCTCAGATTAGAAAAGCCCTTAGGGGTAGAGTTTTGGGGTTAAAAATAAGATTTAGGAATAGATTGGAAGTCTAGAAGAGTTTAGGGGTGAGTTAGTAAGTTTCCAGAGTTGTGTGGCCTTCGTATGATTCTTTTAGGGAGGTTTCAATCATGCGAAGTGCGGGAAGTGAATTTTCTTTATTTCTCTTCGTGCACTCCCATGCACTGTGCCCTGCACGCCCGTGCAAGTGGATAGAAGAGAGAGAGACGGGAGATTTATTGCTTCTTACCCAATCTTTATTTCCATTTCAGCCATATTTCTTCTTTTGTTCTCAGCAGCTCCCAGCCCTAGAGTTGATTTGTAGCCACCAACAGCTCCCAATCCAGTAAGAGAGTAGAGAGAATAGCTTGAGATAGATTTCCAGCAGCCATGTCAAGAGGTAAGTGTTTCTTACTTCTTCCCGAGTTTCCCAGCTTGCATTTTGATGTTTGATGATGCTTGGACGTGTTCCTTGCATGTTTATGAGTTTATGCATGTTTGTATGCTGCTATGTGATGAAATGTTGAGTTAGATGATGATTTTCCACCCAGGAACCATGCTTGCCTTGCTTGTATGTGTTTATGTGAGAGAAATGCTTGATTTTCATGGTGGAATGTGCTGGGAATGTTGAATGATGAAATTGAAGTGATATGCATGCTTATAGAAGTGCTTAAAATGCATGTTAGAAGTTAATTTGAGATTGATTGAGAAATGAATATGTTTTGGTTGGTTTTCCTGCATTTCCAAGCATATGCTCGTGTTGCAGAACCAGACACACGCCCGTGTGCCCGCATGAGCACGCCCGTGTGTCTTCAATTTCGCAAGAGCATGCCCTTGTGCACGAAGTGCGCACGGCCAGAATGTAGAGTACACGACTGTATGTCTTGAGGGACACAACCATGTGTTAACTATTTCAGTGAAATTGCTCAGAAATTTCAGAAGCGCGCACGACTGGCTGAACGGCCAGTGTAAGACCCCGTGCGTCTGGGCACATGCCCGTGTGCTTTTTCCATGCACGCCCGTATGTGTCTCCAACACGCCCGTCAGCTTTGTCCACACGCCCGTGCGTCAGCCATTTTCCAGAAATTAAGCAGCAAAATGAAATAAAAATATTTGGTAATCATTCCAAAGGCTAATAATCACCAGATAAACTAGAATTTAGACAAAAAATGTTGTAGTAGCATATCATAGCATGACATATAGCCTGAGAGAGGATCAAGGGATCTGAATTCAGTAGTTTCAGTATTCAGAACCCAATATACAGGTTATAGTTTTGGGGTGAACTCGAGAGGGTATATGTGGGATTCAGCTTTCTGACACCAGTCAGATTGTTCAGCGTATTATTCAACTTTCTAGCCAGTAGCTAGACTGTCTAACCCACATGGTCAGAATGTCGAATCTCTGTGTTCATCAGTCTGATCAGCACAGCAGGTACCTTCGGGTACATATAGATTATTCAGAGGCATGCATCATCAGCTATTTTCAGTTAGCATGACATGACATACGCATCATGATATGTAATAATTATAATAATGAGATTCCAGATAATCAGATAAACAGTTTCAACGCCAACAAGCGACTAGATGTATGAATAGGGCCGAGGTCAGGTATGCATGATATTGTATGTTGCTTGCTTGGGTTGAAGGAAGTAAGGAATGCTTACTGGGTGATCTTTATCACTCATCCCTTTCCTTCTTCCTTTCTTTTTTAGGTCAGTTTGCTGCTGGCGAGAAGCGGATGGATCGAGGCTAGCGAGAGAGGACCCCACACACAGTTTCAGTATGTATATTTTCTGTTTTGGCCTGTAAGCCTTGTATTTTGTACATCTTTATGAACTCAGATGTAAAGAACAGTGTACAGAAACATTATGTATATATGAAAAAGCCATTGGGCCCATTGTACATTTTATTATATTTCCAGTTTCAGCTTCCACTTGTGCAATGTAATTAGCAGTAGATTTCTTTTCGTAGGATTTTCGTCGCGGGTACCCAGATTTTCATATTATTAATAAAAGAACATATATTATTCAGCAGCAGGGGTACACGTGGCGACGGATCCTACACGTGTGCTTTAATTACATACACAATCGTGTGACTAGTCGCTAACACTACAAAAGCATAACCAACCTTCATTGTTTTTACTACGTGTGGATGATCATGAGTGCCATTAGTTTACGAATCGATTGAAAGCAAACCACTTATCATGTAAAGAACCAAAAAAGCCTTCAAATGTTGGTATGTCTATATGAAGCATCCTATAGATGTTTTGGTTTCAATTCCTATATGTATTGCAAAATGAAATATCTTATTGGTTTCTTAGGGCTTTATTTGTAAATTTTTAAGTTTCACTATATGGTCATTCCTCTAGCGATCCTTGGAAACCTAATAAAAGTGTCATTATATTTACTTGTTCTTTCGATGATAGTAGGGTCTTCTCGTGGCTTGATGAATTTCAATGACCAATCTTTTTTTTTTCTAGTGATACTAATATAGCCTTTCGCAGTCTTTGTTTTCCTAAGAAGTTTTTGCATAAGATGTTATAAATTTTCTCTTGGCTAAAACTTCACTTTTCTTCATTTTTTTATCAAATAATTTCACTCACAACCTTATAGCTCCAATGGATGATCGTCCTAATGGTTTCAACCATCCTTATCGTATCACTTAACCACTAGAGAGACAATTTATCTAATAATCATTTGAATGCACAACCATGCACTATCTTATATGCCATTACAATTAGTTACAATCTTATCTTTCTAGCTTATATACAGGCGTGTACTCCTACCATGCACGATTATACATCACCTTAAACATAAAATTATTTATACGAAGCATAAAAAATGACTAAAGTACCTTTGAAGCACGCCTATAAGTGTGACAAGTTAGGACTTTAATGTTTGCAATGGTTTGCATTATACTAGATTTAGCTCATGTAGTTAGTGAGATTAGTAGGTTCATGACTAATCCAGATAAGGAACACTGATAAACAATCAAATAAGTTGTCAGATATTTATAAGGCATAATATATTATGAGATTTGTTTTGGCACAATTAACAACTTAGTTCATGTTATAGGTTATGTTGATTTAGATCATGCTTAAATTATGAAAAATAGAAAGTCTACCATAGATTATGTATTTACAGCTATAAACAATTCAATTGGTTGGAGATCAACTTTGCAAAGTGTAATAGCATTATTCACCATTGAGATTGAATACTGACAGTAATAGAAACAACTAAAGATGTATTTTGAGCAACAAACCTTTAATTTATACTAAAACAATCAAAGTATCATTGAGCTATCAAAGAATCAAGCATATCATGCGAGAACCAAGCATATTGCTATGAGGGTGCCATAAAATCAAAGAATTGATTTTTTCATGTGAAATTCCATTAAAGAAGATGCATACTAAGGATAATGCAAAAGATATATTAATGGGCATTCCACCATTGAAGAAGTTCAAATGTTGTCTGGACTTGCTCCAAATGTGTTTAGTAAAGAGTTGGAGTTTTAGGTGGAAGAACATGCTTTCAAAATTAAGTGGATCTTTGAAGGTTGCAAACATTTGCCAAGGTAGAGATTGTTAAATATATGGCTTATATTCAAAAACATTTCACTTAAAGTTTCAAAAATGATTGGATAGACGTTCCATCATAGTCAAACAGTCATTTCAACTAACATATAATATAGGACAATTATTCTATTAATTTGTGATTGCTATTTCTAGAAGCATTCAATATTGTTTTATAGAAGAACGTAATCATTCTAAGGGGAACAAGGTCATTTCAAGTATAAAGATTTGTGAAAATTAGAACGGAAATAGGAATGAGCTCAATCCATGTAGAACGAGCAAAGCTTGAAAGCATTAAATAAACATTCTATCAATTGGAACACTCATTTTATCAGACAAGACTCTTTAGTTAGTATAAAATTATATTTTGGGTTCCTTTATATAAAAGAAATCTTCAGTTTCATAATATAATCAATGTAACCAAGTTTTCAAACTTTCTTTTAGTGATCTATAAAAAGAACTACAACTCTATAAACATAGTCATATTATTAGACTATTAAAGGTGTGTATAAAATAGTTCAAAATGTGAAAATCATACAAAACCTTTTGAAACTCGTAGTTTGGTTATATTTGGATTGATTTTTTTTAAAAAAAAAAAAAAATAATTAGTTTGGTTTTATTATGATTTAGAGGGTTTTTAAACTAGACCAGGCTATAAAGCCCTTTTTTAATATATACACGTTTTTTTTTTCCAAATAAAATATATTTTATATAGTTGGTGTAAAACCAAAAGACTTAATCCTAACCAAGGTTTTTCTAAATAACAAAGTTCCACCCATTAATTTTTTAAAACTTAAACGCTCATTTATTGACTATAATCAATGGTTAATTTTAAAAGTTAATCGTTAAATATTAATAATTAAAGGAGTATTTTTATTTTGTTGGATGAAAAGAACTAAAAAATAATAAATTAAATTATTATTATTATTATTAGTATTAAAATCATAATTGATAAAATAAAATTTTAAAATTAATAAAATATTAGAATCATAATTAATAAAATAAAATGTAAATATATTAGAAAATTAAAAAATAGTAGACACTAATGCTGCCATGGTGACCATCAAAAATATAATTAGGTGGTTGGAAAATGTCACATAATTCACAGGACAACTAATAGATGTTTTCATTTTATGTAAGACAATTAGATTGTTGTCCTTGGCTACCTAATTTTTTCGACTGTCATTGTCGTCAATAACACTATCACTGACAATAACTACTACTTTTTTAATTTTTTTAAATTTAAAGTTTTTAAATTTATTTTATTCATTATTATTTTAGATTTTTATTATAATTTTTTTATTTTTTAATCAAAGATAATTTAAATATTTTATAAAAAATATTAATAGAATTAGATAAAAAAATCTAATTATTTAAATTTAAAAAATTAATAAATAAGACTTCATCATTTAAAAAAACTTTGAATATTTTAATCTTGATATAAACTATATCATATTAAAGATATAAATTTTCACTAATAATATATTTTCTAATTTATTTATATAGAAAATGTCTCAATACGAAAAGTACACAAACCACGACACTTGAAGTCCTAAATACAGTTAAAGACGAGTATGCTGACTTGGCTAGTCTGCGTCTTCCGACGCTAAGAGAATAATAATAATAATAATTTCTGTAACATTTTTCTCTTTGTCCAGGATGAAAGTGCCCTCGAACTTTAAAGAGAGGCCGAAAAAAACTTAATCTCATTCAAAGTTTTTTTAAATGATAAGTTTTATCCTCTAATTTTAAAAGAATTAAATATTTATTTATTAATTAAAATTAATGATTAAATTTTATTAAATATGATCGAAAGAGTATCTTAATCTTTGGTAATAAAAAAAATTAAAAATAATAAAATAACAAAATATTTTAAAATAAATATTTAATTTTTAAAAAATTAAAGAACAGGAGTTTATGGAAAAACCTTGGGCGAGATTAAGTCTTTTGGCGTTAAAGATATTTAATTGTTTAGAGCGAGTAGGTCGCATTGCATTGAATTAGATTGTCCGCGGGGGTGGGACTTGTGCGGACCCGTCCCTACGAAGCATTTAATTTTCTTTAGGTTCGTGTGGCTCGAGTGATTTGGGGGCCACGTTTGGTGTTTCAATTGTGGTGGCCGTCCCGCAATGAAGTCTGAGTGTGAACGGAGATTCAAACAAGCCCTTTAACATGTTTGACAATTTAGATTGATGATAAAATCCATCATCAATATGGGGTTAAACAAAACAAATTCCCTTAAAGAAGAGGAAGTCACATTAGGTTGCAGATGAAATAAAGATGTCAAAAAATCACTTTGGCCAAATGAAATAGTCTGCATTAATGTAAAGTCAGAATGTTGGCACCAAAACCTAATTATATTGGAATAACAATTACTCTTCACCTAAATTATGCCAGAACGACAAGCTTCCACCCTTAAATAAAGTCAACCAAAAAAAGAAAAAAGGTTTTTATCTTTTATCTAGTTTTTTATCAATTTTAATTATAAAAGGGTATAATAATATTTTTTTAATTTATTTTTAAACATGAATTACAATCATAATTATAGTAATGTATTATTTTTCTTTATTTCTCTTCTCTCACCACAATCCAGCTTGGCTCATCTTCCTTTGCCTTTTTTAGGTATCTATCTTTGCTTGTAAGCTAATTTAATCAGTTAATAAATTCTTAAATTAAACTAATCTATTTATTTTTAATATTTATAATCAAAAAATAAATAAATTATGAAAATAACTTTTCATTATAAGCACTTTACTTATAAAAATTATTCATAATATTTACTTATTTATTTTTAAAATTAAATGATAATGTAATATGATTAAAATATATTATAATAAAAATTGAGTTAATATAATTTATTAGTTGGTAAAATAATTTAATATCTTTTTTAATCAAATTATAGACTTTTATTCTCCAAAAGCCACATTATTCTGAAATCAAACTGGGTCAAACACCATTAGGTAAAAAATCTCTCCCAACACCTACTGCTCCATTCGTAAGACTCAAACTCAAACCTAAGGGGAACCAAACTCCTTTCCACTTGAATTACATGATGTTGGTGGCATGAATAATTCTTAACCTTACGAAGATAAAATAGCTTAAACTTATTGAAATAATCTTAATATTATAAAACTGTAATTAATAGGATACGTATAAAAGATTTCCTTAAATAATAAAGCAATATCTAAAAGTGTAACTATAAATATTCAAAGCCATACATAAATATGATTGAATTATGTGAACCTAGTATATTCTCTCACACACGTCCACATCTATACAACAACTATCATATATTATTTATAATAGATTGATTACCATTCAATAAGTAGCTAAAAGACATTAAGTCTTACATTCATTTTCTCTTTACTCCTTCGCAAATCTCATTGATCTTGCCCAGTTGGCCCTAGACTCGATTCAAAGCCTCTTCCATTAAAACCATATTTACTCATGACAATACAACAATCAAATTCATCTAAATCCACAACATACCCTAAAACCCAAACTTAATTAGAGAAACCTTAAACTTGTATTCATAGCATCTCAGATTAACACGACAATACGCTTAAATTTCAATGTATGCAATAAACACATGAAAATCTCTATAATATACTCACCTTTTTTCTCTATTTTCATTAATAAAATAACCTAAAATGTTCAAAATCCACAATAAACTGAAGGAAAGATTGACCACAATGACAGCCTCATGCAATGTGAAGAAGAATGACAATGGCTGATATTGGAACAACTAGGCTTTTCCAGTCCTACGACAAAAGAATGTCATGTTAACAAAAACTACTGCAAAAATATTCTCAAATTTCCCAGATTAAGCACGCTGAGAAACCAGTACTACAAACTTCTTGAGGAACTGAAAAACAAGACTTACGTAAGTTGAATAATTTCTTTTCTCCTAAGTTGTATCTTTACTGCAACTTAAATTGAAAAATTTACTTTCCATTAGCTTATCCTCATTACAGATGTAAGAACTGAGTTCCAGTGGCTTATTCTCATTACACAACAAATCTCATTCAAAGAACGTATTAACTATATGGTCCCTCCCACTGATAAAAAAGCCAGCAGTACACATTTCACGATAGGAAAAAGTAATATGGGTAAAGGTAGTAGAAATGACAACTTTCGGTAATCAAAAATCAAGAAATAGCAAAACCCATCATTATAAGTGTCCTCAATCTCCTATATTCACCATTCTCAATATTTCCCATAGTTGGGTAAACAAAAAATGGAACTGTTTGACCCCCTCCTATATCCACATAAAATGAAACTGAGCTAAGTTATAGTCATCACCATTTTCGACCCCACTCTTTGAAATCAAGCTTTTGATAGAATAATAATGCATTCTTAAATTAAATTCAAGATTTTTTTTATTACATGTGATGTCATGCCTTATTTTATATGAGGTTCATCATTTAGATATCAATTCCACAAAGCAACGTCCAGAAATCTATAGTTTCTAAAAACACCACCGTTTAGTTTAAACAACCTTTAAGTGGCATAAACAGATTCAATCAAGATACATTTAGCCGTATCTATTATTGCAAAGATACAATATGTGTGTGTGTGTGTGTATACAAACTGAATTACAAACTCCTCTGACTTCTGTATTATGCCAAACTATTGGGTATAAGGGCTACAATACACATGGAAATTCAGAATTTGTTTCCCCTATCATTATGAGCAAGTATTGAGTAATAATATATTGATAGTAGGCTCCAGGCTAGCTATCTAGTTTGGAAAGTGAAGAATCTAATGCCATAAGCAAACACAAAGAAGAAAAGGAGAACCCAAGCAACAATTGGAAGAAAATCATGATCGAATCCCCAATCATCTTTAAGAAATTCCTTCACTGTCACTTTCGTATTAGCTTTAGGAATCTCTAAAACATCATCTTTGTCACCTACTTGAGAACTGACAAGACCATAAAGTGTCTATGCTCCTGGCGAAAGCCAATAGTACCATCTCCACCAAACAGAAATTTGTTAAAACATTGAAGATGAAACATAATTACCTTTGTTGGATCTGGGAAATATGTCGATGATTAGAGACAATTTTAGTTTGTGTGTACTTACCACTCTTGGAAGGAGAAATCTAGAGAACAAGTTCCAAAAACTAAGAAAGAAAGACATAAGGATGGCAGCAATTTGATGGTTTGGAGTCAGTGCAACGATCATCATTCCGTAAAGTGTGAAGTAGATAAAGCACATCAACATGAAGTAGAAGAACAAGAAAAATTTTCCCACTTTCCACTCGAATCCAATCATGGAGTACAAGATAAGAGTATACATGATAGTTTGAATGGTCACATATATTGTCTCTACAGCCACCTTCAAAATTAAAAATAGCTCATTAGTAAGGAATGGATAATTTAACATAATGCTATAGTTTTTAGTTGGAAATGATTAAGTTCCTTCTCTATGAAGAAGGCCTAAACAGATTGATGGCTTTTCATTACCTGAGCAAATGCGTAAGGAAGTGCAGAATACATGCCGGCTGCTCTTTCACGGTAGAAAACTGTCCTCTCAATAGAAAAAATAGGCTGTACTGAAGAAGCATTGCTAGCTCCAAGAAAAAACACAACACAATACATGGCTCCTAAAAGATTAAACAGATCTTGTTGTTTGGTTCTGTTTGAGACAACATACTTTTAGTTAAATTTGAAAAGGAATTATCATCCAGTATAATAAATATTTATTGAAACATATACGCCAGTCATAAAGGTTTGAAAACTTTTTACCAAAGTAACTTACATCATTTTTCCTTTGTCCCAGAAGATAAGGCCAAACAGAATACCAATAAACACTGTCATGAGGAGCCTGACAGCATGATATTTGGGGTTTCTCCAATAAGACCAATGCTGTTTCCAGAAACAAGCATGGGACTGAGTTAAAAACGATTGCGAATATGTGGTTGGAAAGTAGAGATCTTCTGAGCCTGGAGCCGGGGTACTAAGCTCTTTAATAAGCTCTTGATGCCTCCTGAAAGTGAGTTGAGGGAGAAATAATTTGAGGAAACGCCTACAGATCCCAAGCGATATGGCAAAATTGAAACAATATACAACCATGTCATTCAAATCAAACTTACTGATATAAAGAGGAATTGACATAAATTTCACAAAAATCAATATCCAGATGAGTCTCGACTGAAGAAGAAGTGACCTCAAGCATCCACGTAGCTGGATTACATCCATTCTTGATTTTTGGAACCCCTGGTATAGCCTGCAATAGATATTAGTTCATGATGCACTTACAACTTAAGAACTTGCAAATAAAAAAGTGAACTAAAAAAACAATTTGGGACACCAAACATTGTAATTGAGCTTAAAGTTAAATTACATTTTACTACTAAATATAACTCAACAAAAAATTAGTTAAAAGAAAATGCTTACCTCAAAATATTCCATGAGGTGCTGAGAATGGTGACCAAGGGGTCCAGCATAAATGACCTGCCCTCCTCTTTTCATCAATAGTAGCTGCACCAACACAGCACCGAGTTGAATGTTGAATATGTGCATGATAAAAACACAAAAAAATAAAATAAATAAAACAAATAAAATCTACAAACAATTGAGCAATACCTCATCAAATGTTTCAAAAATGTCTATGCTTGGTTGGTGAATTGTGCACACAACGGTTCTTCCTGTGTCTACGGTATTTCTCACAGTACGCATTACAATTGCAGCAGCTCTAGCATCAAGGCCGGATGTTGGTTCATCCATGAAGATAAAAGAGGGGTTAGCAACCAACTCAACAGCTATTGTCAATCTCTTCCTCTGTTCTGTTGAAAGACCATCTTTTCCTGGCACGCCAATTAGTGCATCCCTTAATGGTTTTAGCTCTACTAACTCCAAAACTTCTTCAACAAACATCTAAATGATACGTAAAGAAACAGCAGACAACAATTGGATCAATTGCTAACAGTTCAGTATATGAGGCTAAGAAGGAAAATAATAAGTGATTATCACACAAGAATTTCATCTACGTACCATTCTTGTTTTTTTATCTAAGTTTGAAGAAAGGCGAAGCCAAGCTGAGTATATGATTGACTCGTATACAGTAACATGTGGTGAATGAATGTCATTTTGCTCGCAATAACCACTCCCACGAGCAAATGTGGCTTGCCTCTTTGGGTAGCCAGAAATGTTAATACTTCCTTCAATGTACCCTCCAGTCTTTCTTCCTGCTAGCACATCCATTAGGGTTGTCTTCCCTGAACCACTTACCCCAACTAGTGCAGTCAAAATTCCAGGTCTAAAAGCACCACTAACATCTCGTAGTAGTTGTAGACGATCTTCTACAACTCCTTGACTCTTCATTTCCTGGTATGCAAGATCCACTAAGTTGTAGTATGCTATCCATCAACTTCTTCTTGTCTTCCATGGTCAATCTCGGCGCGTCCACTTCTTCATGAACGATTTTCCCATTCTCAAGAACGTGCTTCAGCATCCCTTTTCTCAACCGATCATGCGTGGGCAGCCGTTCGATAGCCCACGCATATTTGAGGAGGGCTATCAGTTTGATTATGACAACACCAATAAACTATATTTTGAAGAATTGTGTTTTTAATATGAATAACAAGAAACACAATTTTAGGGAAAAACAAGAAACGTTTTTGGCTTGGTTTTTTATATATAGAAACTATCAATTTCAGATGATTTTTCATTGAAAAAAAAGGCAAAAACTGATAGTTGCTGTCTGTTTGAGATTTTTTTTTTTTTTTTTAAAAGAAGTTTGAAATTAAATGAAAATGGTTTTGGATTCTAACAACGTTTTATGTAAATAATTTGTTCAAAAATAGATTAACTACAATTTTATACAATTTTTCCTATACACTAGAAATTATTTTCGAAACATGTGTTATCTAAATTAAATTAGATTAGATTTAGATTCAAACTGAGTTTAATTTGAATATATTTAAAACGAGTTTAAATTTAAATCGAATGAATTTGAAACAAGTTATTTCAAGCAGATTCATGTCTAGGGGATATTCAATTTGTAAAATTTGTGAGTTCAAAAAAGTTTGATTCAAATTGAAATATTATTTTAATGTAATCAAAATAATATCGTTTTGATGAATTATATTAAAAAAACTTGTTAAAATTCTTGTTAATAAAATTAATAACCCAAATAAAAAATATAAATCTAAATGATATTTGATAAATACTTAATAGTTGAATAGATATACAAAATAACCCAAATAATTGCACATAATACCAAAAAATTACCATAGAAATACTGGATATAAAAGTTTGAAAAAATATTTTCAATAAAATACCAAAAGCAAATTTGGGCAATAATATCAAAGGTGAATTGTCTGTGCCAAGACCAGTCAGAGGCATCCATGTCCATTCGACAACATCATCAAAACGAAAGTTTTAAAAATCTAAATTCTCCGCCTTTTTATGGCTAAATCACTATGTCCCCCCCAAGCTTTGATGTAATAACAATTTTTCACCTTCTTAAGTTTAAAAAATCTAAATTCTCATCTATGTTCATTATCGAAGATCTTTTCACTATTGTTGAAAAACTGCCATATCCACAAAAAATGAAACTGAGTTATAGACATCACCTATTTCGACTCCACTCTTTGAAATCAAACTTGCTAAAACAACATATCACTTTTAATTGAAAAAAAAAAAAAATTCATTTGAGATTTTGTTCAAAAATACTTTTTTTTTATCTCTAATTAACATAAATATTATATTTTAATCAAAATTTAACTTTGTTTAAAAATATAAGTGTAAGAGAAAAATAATAATTTTATTATCTATTATTTAAAAAAGAAAATAGTTTTATAAATCAAATTTAACTATTTTAAACATGATAATTTTACTTTTAAAAAAGTTTAAAACTCACAAATCAATCTTTAAAATATTTTTAAATACTTATTGGGTGCAGATAATAGTTCAAAAAATTTCAAAAGACCCCTAAATTTTCTTTGAATTCTTAATAACCCTTTAAGACTCCAAATATTTTTAAAAACTATAGTTTACTTTTTGATATATAATTATATAATAAAAATGCTCACACCTTTGAGAAAAGAGGGAGAAGGTGAGGACAAAATGAAGGGAAATAAGTAGTTATTTATATAATTTAGATATTTAAAAAGATTACTTTTAATTTTCATTAACTTTAAGTTATATCGTAATTTGAAAAAATAAAATAGGAGAGATAAAATAATAACTTCACTTCTTAATATTGTTTTTTTTTTTTTTTATTAACAGAGTTTGATTTTAGGAGAGAAAATGTTAATTATGCCAATTATGAGTAGAAAAGTGTTTTAAGACCAATCCTTGGGTGGGAAAATGTAATTCACTCAAAAAAACAAAAAAAAAAGATACCATCTCCTGAATGACACTTCAAACACAGCTTTTAAGTGGCCTGAACAGATTCAATGAAGTGACAATTAGCTTTATCTATTATTGCAAAGATACAATGTGTGTATATGTCAAAGTCAAAATGATTTTGGTATAAACAGATACAGAAACTGAATTACAAACTCACAGACTTCTGTACTCTACCAAACTATTATTGGGTATAAGAGTCACAATGCAGATGGAAATTGAGAAATAAGAGGCAATCTTTTGTTTCCCCCTATCAGTATGAGCAAGTATTGAGTGATAATAATATATGGACAGCAGGCTCAAGGCTGGCTATCTGGTTTGGAAATTAAGGAATCTAATGCTATAAGCAAACACAAAGAAGAAAAGGAGAACCCAAGCTAGATGAACCCAAGCAACAATTGGAAGAAAATCATGATCGAATCCCCAACCATCTTTAAGCAATTCTTTCACTGTAATTTTCACATTAGCTCCAGGAATCTCTAAAACATCATCTTTTTCACCTGCTTGACAACTGACAAGACCGTAAAGTGTCCATGCTATTGGTGAAAGCCAATAGTACCACCTCCACCAAATAGGAATTTGCTGAAACATTGAAGATGAAGCATATTTACCTTTATGGGGATGTGGGAAATATTTTGGTGCTTAGAGAATAATTTTAGTTTGTGTTTACTTACCACTCTTGGAAGGATAAATCCGGAGAACAAGTTCCAGAAACCAAAGAAGAAAGACACAAGTATGGCAGCGATTTGAGGGTTTGGAGTCAGTGCAACAATCATCATTCCATAAAGTGTGAAGTAGATAAAGCACATGCACATGAAGTAGAAGAACAAGAAAAATTTTCCCACTTTCCACTCGAATCCAATCATGGAGTAAAGGATAAGAGTATAGATAATAGTTTGAATTGTCACATATATTATCTCCACAGCCACCTTCAAAATTAAAAATAGCTCATTAGCTAGGAATGGCTAGTTTAACATAAAGTTATAGTTGGTAATGAATGAGTTCCTTGTCTATGAAGAAGGCCTAAATCGAGTGATGGCATTTCATTACCTGAGCAAATGCGTAAGGAAGTGCAGAATACATGCCAGCTGCTCTTTCACGGTAGAAAACTGTCCTCTCAACAGAAACAATAGGCTGTACTGTAGTAGCATTGCTAGCTCCTAGGAAAAACAGAGAGGCATACAAGGCTCCTAAAAGATTAAACAGATCTTGTTGTTTGGTTCTGTTTGAGACACAACATAAATTTTACTTAAATTTGACCAGGAATAATCATCCAGTATAATAAATATGTCATTGAAACATATATGCTAGTCATTAAGGTACGAAAACATTTTACCATGGTAACTTACATCTTTTGTCCCTTGTCCCAGAAGATAAGGCCAAACAGAATACCAATGAACACTGTCATGATGAGCCTGACAGCATTATATTTGGGGTTTCTCCAATAAGACCAATGCTGTTTCCAGAAACAAGCAAGGGACTGAGTGAAAAACGATTGCGAATATTTGGTTGGAAAGTGGAGATCTTCAGAGCCTGGAGCTGGGGTACTAAGCTCTTTAATAAGTTCTTGATGCCTCCTGAAAGTGAGTTGAGGAAGAAATAATGCAAGGAAACACTTACAAATCCTAAGCCATATGGGAAAATTGAACAATATACAACCATGTCATTCAATTCAAACTTACTGATATAAAGAGGAATTGGCATAAATTTCAAAAAAATCAATATTTAGACTTCTTTCGACTGAAGGAGAAGTGACCTCAAGCACCCACGTTGCTGGATTGTATCCATTCTTGATTTTTGGAACCCCTGGTATAGCCTGCAATAGATATTAGTCCATGATGCACTTTCAAAATAAAGAACTTGCAAATAAAAAAGTGAATCATAAATACAATTTGGGACACCAAACATTGTAATTGAGTTTATAGTTAAATTAAAATTTGCTACACAATATAACACAACACGAAATTAGTTAAAAGAAAATGCTTACCTCAAAATATTCTATGAGGTGCTTGGAATGGTGACCAAGGGGTCCAGCATAAATGACTTGCCCTCCTCTTTTCATCAATAGTAGCTGCACTAACAAAACACCAAGTTGAATGTTGAATATGTGCATGATAAAAGCACAAAAAATTAAAAAATAAAATAAAATAAAAATCTATAAACAATTGAGCAATACCTCATCAAATGTTTCAAAAATATCTATGCTTGGTTGGTGAATTGTGCACACAACAGTTCTTCCTGTGTCTACGGTATTTCTCACAGTGCGCATTACAATTGCAGCAGCTCTAGCATCAAGGCCGGATGTTGGTTCATCCATGAAGATTATAGAGGGATTAGCAACCAACTCAACAGCTATTGTCAATCTCTTCCTTTGTTCTGTTGAAAGACTATTGTTTCCCGGCACGCCGACCAGTGCATCCCTTAGTGACTTTAGTTCTACTAGCTCCATAACTTCTTCTACGAACATCTACATGATGCATAAAGGAGAAGCAGACAACAACTGGATCATTTGCTAACAGTTCAATATATAAGAAGGAAAATAAGAAGTGATCATCATACAACAATTTCATTGACATACCATTCGCGTTTTTTTATCTATGTCTGAAGAAAGGCGAAGCCAGGCTGAGTATATGATAGACTCATACACGGTAACATGTGGTGAATGGATGTCATTTTGCTCGCAATAACTACTCACACGAGCAAATGTGGCTTGCTTCTTTGGGTAGCCAGATATGTTAATACTTCCTTCAATGTACCCGGCAGTCTTTCTTCCTGCTAGTACATCCATTAGAGTTGTCTTCCCCGCACCACTTACCCCGACTAGTGCAGTCAAAATTCCTGGTCTAAAAGCACCACTAACATCTCGCAGTAGTTGTAGACAATCTTCTGCAACTCCTTGACTCTTCATTTCCTGGTATGCAAGATCCACTTACTCATCTCAACATTCACTCTTAAGAATCAGAACTTTTTTAACAGTATTGTGCATATAAAGATTTCTAAAGTCCACCACTCTTGATAGCATGGAACAGATTCAGCATGTGGTTAATGCCAAAGGATTTAATACATCAAAATTTGTATTAAGTTGGCTTTTTCCACAAGAAAGGTTGCATACATAGTAAAATCTTAGAAAATAAATGCTAAAAAATGAAATGTACTTACAGCAGGCATATCCACATAGTAGTTCACATGGTTGAAGGCAAGTGAAAGGGATTTGAACGGTAAAATCATTCCTCTTTTAGGTTCAGCAACCCCAACAACTTCTGATGTCATTGGAATTTCTGTGATTGTTCACAATATTTCTATCAGTTCGAAGATTATGATATCAACTTAGTCTATGTAAACTTTGTGCATATAAAATTTCGCTCAACACGATGTTATAAGAATCCTGAAGATACTCCTGCCGGTTTTACATGATGTGTAAAAGCACCAACTTTTTGGTTACGTACAAATAGATCAACCTCTTATTGCAAAAGAGACTGAATGCTCGGTGGCTGACTAGCTGTTCTTGTTTGCATTTCAGCAGCACAATTAACAACATTAATAATGGAAGAAATTACAAAGGAATGAAATAACCTTCTATTTCAAGTTGTTCAGAGGCTCCATTATTATTCTTATTATCTCCATCTTCTTCTACAACAATGGATTTTGAATCACCAAAAGCTGAAAATAATTTCCATAAGAGAAGAGTTGGCAACACTGAAATTTGATTTTCATTCAAGAAACCATAAAACCAAAAGAAGATAGAACTCACGATTTAAATAAGTCAATGCTCCTATAAACAAGATGTTGAATAGAACAGAAAAAGCAAATAGTGCCCCGATGCAAACCCCATACCAATACTCATCTGTGAAGAAATCTCTACTTTTAAGAAGTACTTTTCCAATTGTAGGTGCATCAACATTGGGGTCTTTGTTGGGCTGCATTAGTTCGAAACATGTGAGATTTGACAACAAGACACACCATACAGTTTAGCTACAAGAAAAGAGAATGAGCAAAGTATGATAGATCCTACTATGTCCCATCGTTTATCAAGGAACTCATTCATAACTATAGCATTCTGTCCATACATCAAAGGGGAAATATAGTAGCCCCATATCATCCATGGTCCAATGTCATCTGCAGAGACAAAATTAAAGCAATAGAACACTTAAATGAAATATTGTTTAAGGGGAAAAAATTAAAGAAATTGGATTATAAACAGCTTTCACTAATGAGAAAAACTTAAATAACAAGTATTGATAGACTACTTACTTTTGGCGACAAGAAATCCTCCAAGCACTAAAACCAGTAACAACGTGAAGATACCGAGAGTGTGTGCGACAACATCCTCTCTTCCAACAGAAGCAATGAACCGAAAGAGGGACAAAGCCATCTGATGTATACCAAAGAACGCCAAGAACTGACGAAAAAACCTGAAGGGAAAAGATAAAAAGATTTATTAATGCAAGAAACTTTAGTATCTATCATGGCACTGATTATAGGCATGGAAAAACACAAAAATAGAAACATATTTACAAAAACTAACATTTAAATGTTTTATATCCAATTTGATGTGATATATAGTCATTAACGTCACAAAATTGGAACCATTAGAAAAGTTCTTACCTGCTTGCAGCTGAAGCAAAACCGATCGTGTAGTATGTTAGAATAATCCATATTGCTGATTCCAAAAATGATAATGGGATGCGGAGGACCCATATGGGTAAGGCAAAAGCCCATGCAGGAAAGAATAAATGATCCCTTTGTTTGAAAAAGACAGGAAGCCTGACAACAGTCATTGCAAGTTCTGCCATCCCATTAAACATCACATTTATTAAACTGAAGAACAATGCTCCAAAATACTTTCCTCCACCAAGCAAAGTACCCACATGCATTTCTGTTCTAAAGAACACGGTAAAGGCAATTATTGACATGATTGTTATCTGGGTAGTCTTGAAAATATAAACAAATGAATTGCGCTTCATTAGCAGCCATTCTCTTGCAAAACATGCCTTAAACAATTCCCAATCTGAAATACCATACTTCTGTGTCACCAAGGCAGCAAGGTGGACTCTGGCTTTATCATAAGGAACGCTAAGATCAGATGCAAGTTGCTGGCCAGTGTGGAAGGAACCGAAACCTTGTACAAAATTGGACACTGAAACGAATCTGTAAGGTTGGTTCTTCTTGAACCAATATTGTTCCTGGTCCTTCTTCGAAGTTACTTCTTGCAGAAAGTCAGCAACTCCTTTTCTATCCGGGCATTTGAAACCCATGTATTCAAAGAATTCCAGAACATTCTCACGTGAACCTTGATAGACAATCTGGCCTTCGGACAGTAGGATAATGTCATCAAACAGATCATATGTTTCTGGTGCTGGCTGTAGAAGCGAAATAATCATGGTCATATCCATGATATTAACCATTTGCTTCATGTACTTACAAATTTGAAAAGTGGTTGAACTATCCAATCCGGTTGATATTTCATCCATTAGAAGAACTTTTGCTGGTCCAACCAGCAATTCTCCTGCACTCAGTTTAAGTAGGTCGGATAAAACTTCTTCTCCAAAGAGGTAATCGTTATAAATAATCACGAAGATGAATGATAATTTTACGCTGCTAACATGTAACATAAATTGACACTATAATTTCATGGTAAGAGGCGATGGCAAAAAGCTGCTGAATATGAGAAAAAATAACATACCCGTAGTCAAACGCTTCTTTTGTCCACCAGAAATACCCCTTCTCATCATATCACCAACAAGGATATCAGCGCAAATGTCCAAGCCAAGAATCTAATGACATAAACAAATGTCACATGCTTGGTCTCATAAACCAGCTAAAAAACACATGAACTTGAGAATGGAGATTGAACCTTGAGAACATAATCAGTAACCAAACTAGTTTCTTGCCCTGCAACAGCAATGGCTTTCATGAATGCATCAATCTCAGGATCTGGCTTAATTCCAATTTCTTTCTCTCTTCTTGAAAGTTCTGCCAGCAATTCAAATCTTGTGCCAACACCTAAACAGCGCCCAGAGAAATCCAATGTCTCTTTCACTGTCATCTCTCCATGGTGAAGATCATGTTGACTAATATATGCACATGTCCTTTGAGGAACAAACTCGTTTAATTCATGGCCACAGTAGGTAATCTTCCCATATGCCTGTTCAAAATGTTAGAAAATTTTTTAAAGTGGACTAACATTAATCATAATTGCATTTTATATTAATAGTCCAATGCTAATTTGCATATAAACTTAGGTAATCAACAAAGATAAGGATAATATTAATGTGGGTTTTAGGGCTTATTCAATCATTGGTGGAAATCCATTAGTTTATTATATATTTGTTAGATCACCTCTCTGAAACAAATTGGGTGTAGTCTCACTAACTGAAAGATGTCATGTACGACCCAATGAGCATTTTTTTTATGATATGCAGAAGCATCATTTTAGATAATTTACATAACCTTAATTACGAATCTTTTGTGTGTTTTTGGTGTTCCTTCCTATTCACCTCTATTTTTTTAATCCCCTAGTTTGTAATATTTGTATTGTAATACATGCAAATGATTATGAAAACTCCATAGGGTTGATCTTTTGAGTTCGCTTCAAGCCAGGATTACCAATCAACCAATTTTGGGGTAAAGTGTTTCTTCCATGTTTGACTTAACTCTTGTACATAGGAAATGAGACTCAATCCCTTTTTATTGTGACTTTCGAAGTTGGTTTTTTTTCACTCATATATAACTACTTGGGATAAAAGATTAGTTACTTTATTGCAGATAATTTAGGCCATTTTTATGGTTTCAAATTGCATGATTTTATAACATGTGCATGAATCCTAAAAAGTTAAAATTATATGATTTTATTGTTGTTCATGTAATTAAAAATTTTATATGTGGTATCAGAGTCATACAAATTAGGTTATAGAATTTGTAAATTTGAAATTGAAATTAGAATATGTTGATTTTGAATTAGGGCTTATGTTGAAATTAGGGATCGATTCAATTCAATCTTGAAATTAGAATTCTATATTCTCGAATTATAGAAATTAAGTAATCAATTTTATTCTAAAACGTTTGATTTTAGTATTTGACATAGTTTTGTGGTCAAAATCACAAAAAAAAAAAAAAAAAAAAACCATTGACAACGTCATATTGTTCCTTCTCTTTTATCACAAATTTGCAACGGAACCTTGATAAAGGCATCGATTGGAGCACTGATGGCATGATACAAATGCTCGCACCCATTAATCATCAATCAAAACCACCATAAACAATTGGATTATGAAGGTGTGTTGTTGAGTTTCCTCATTCTTCCATGAATTTTTGACACAAATTCGATGACTAAATTGCTTGTAAGGCATCGAAAAGTGTCTAATTTCAATTTCCCCATGGTCTAGAACCAAATTGTTGACTGGAGATGGTTTTATACATGTCAATAGTGAAGCATTACAACAACTAGGGTTTTTTGGAAATCATAAGTCATATCTAAGTGGAAAATCTAAAAACTTGAACCATTAAAGGAAGTGGATCTAGTCAAACTCGTTCAAAGTCAATTGAGTTAAGCCTAACCTATAGATCAACCTAATTATAACTAGGCAACCTACCCTATATGAAGAAAGATATGCATGCATATGCAAAACATTAGTGAGTGACATGTGCACATGTGACAACACATAAGGTGGTGCATGGGGTGCATGTGGGAGCATGTAGTTCAATGGCAACATGTGCAAGCAATTCAACAATGGGTTTGGTGATTGTGAGTACATGCTTGTTACCTGGGAACATGTTCTTGCACGTGGGAACATTCTATTGGTTCGTTCAAGCATATAACAATCATATTTTGTGTAATAACCCAAAAGTAAAACTGTCTTTTAGACTAGAAATCAAGGTTAAAAGTGAGATTTTATAATAAAAAATATAGTTGAGAGGATTCAGGGGTAAAATAGTTATTTATAAGTTATATGTGACATGTACATGGGTATTCTTAGGAGAATATTTCAGGTAAGGCATAAAAAGAGAAACAAATTTGAGATTTTCTTGATGCACAACCATAGGCCTTAGGCGTATAACCATGCGTCATGTATACACCACCCATATAAGCTAAGTTATTTTTCATTTATCCAACTTATTACATTTTATCAGCTTTTCTTCTTATTCTCCTTTTCCTTATAAACCCTAGAGTAATTGAGAGGGATCAACCAATAGATATTAATCAGATTAGAGAGTCAGAACTAGTTAGAAAGAGAGGTTCCATAGCAATGGCTAGAGGTAAGTGTTCTCTTACCTCTTTTACCTTATTTCATAGCATGTTCTCTTTGTTATTTGAGCTTTGACGACATTGGCTAATGTTTGATACTTGTTGAGCTTGTTGAAGTACTTAAATGATGATTTGGAGGCTAATTAAGTGGATTACTTCATGAAAATATGCATATATGTTTGTATACATGTGTTTCATGCTTCTTATTGTGAAATATGGTGTGTTTAACATGATTTTAATATGGTTTGATGATTATATATGTTATTATGAATGTTTTGAGCTTATAGTAACGTTTGATTGAAATTGGAAATAATTGGATAGATAATGACTGGGATTTCTAGGTTTTAAACAAGTTATTACAAAAATAGAGTTGAGTGCATGACCATGTACCTATAAGTACACAACCATGCAGCCTCATTTTTGCAATAACATGACCATACATTGTAGTCATGCATACTTGAAAAACCTAGATACACGATCGTGCAAGCGTGAGCATGATAGTGTGCTTATTCCCAATTTTACACGATTGTGTAAGCAAGACACGGGAGTGTTACAGAGTTGTTGCATACTCGTGTAAGTGTAGGACACGCTTATGTGCCTTCATGCACGACCATGTGTCCTACACCACATGCTCATGCGATAAGCTAAAGATTATAAGAAAATTTTAGACATTAGTATGATCAAGCACACGTTCCACACACAACCTTGTGCATCCTCTTATATGACAGTGTGCTAAGTATCACAAAAGCACAAAACAAGTTGTAAAGCATTCCTAAACAATTTTAAGCCACTTTGAAGCATAAAAAACTCAATAATAACAAGAGAAAAACAGAGTATCATACATGAATAGTATCATTTAGCATGAAATGTCATATCAGTATTTTCAAAAAGGGATTTAAAGATCTAATAGCATGTTTTAAAGTATAAATATATAATGTTCTAGACATCAGTTAGAGGTGAATATGAGAGAGCGCTTGTGAGTTTGCATACCTATTAGAGAGGAAAACTAGTATCTGTTAGAGAGGACATGGTCATTGACCAAACTTATTAGAGAGAGTGCTAATTATAAATCAATAGTTTTTAGTATGATTGAACTTACACAACTAAGATGTCGAATCTTTGTATTTATCAGTTGGTCAATATGGTAGTTATTTTCAAATATAGTATTTTTAGATGTAACTTTTTAGTATATACCATATGTATATATTTAGGATCTTCGGATCATAGCTATTATTTCAAAAAAATATTTTCAAAAAAGCAAACCCAAGGGTAAATTCTTTATAGTTTTCAGCATTGACCTAACATCAACATATGTACACATGTCACATACAACACTCCATAAGAAATAGAACCAGATAAAAACATAAATACAGTATATATAAAAAATATTACAAGAAAAGAGAATAAAAAGTATACTAAATTGGTTAGAGCGTGACAAGTCATGAAGCGAGATAAAGCTTGAAACCTGGTTGTGTTAGAGATAGGAAACATTTACTAAGTGATGTATCACTCACCTTTCTTTGTTTTCTCTTTTGTAGGTAAGTAATTTATTAGGGTTGAGCTAAAGATAAGAAGACTGTGAGATTTTGTGATACTACTTAGTGGCAGACAAATGTTGGTAGCTCGTATGTTTTTGTACAATTTTAATCATACATATATGCATATTATACTATTAATATGTACTATATGGATAATATGTTTTATAAGTAAATAGCCTAGGAGTTTTCAACATATAATCACTGTTTTCTAGTTATTATTAATAATATTTTCTATTTACAGCTTTTGCATGCAAAATTTTAATTTAGTAGTAGTTTTTACTATAAGGATTCCCACTATAGGCTAATGTTTAATATATTAGTATTAAGTAATAGTAGTAAATAATGACCTATAACGGGGACTCCTACATTTTGGCACGTGTCAGTGTGTGGCATCTGTGAATAGTTTCTGGAAACATGTGTACATACATGAAGGTTTTTCTAATGGTGTTATTAGGTACATGTCTACAAGTGAGAGATTTTTAACACGTAAATAGTATAAAGTGATGTATATATCACAATAAGGATATGTGATAGTGTGTGAGAGTACATGAAATGTTGAGGGTGGCACTTACAAGTGTGTGAAAGGAATGCAACAACCTATGAAATGTATAAAGAACTTATGATGGCACATAAATGCTTATGGTGGGGCGTGAATGCATGTGTTATACTTGTAGGTCTTCATTTAAAGGTGAATTTAATTTCTAAAATAAATATCAGGGTATAAAGTTCCTTCCTCTTATTAGGATTGATAAATTTTAAATTATCAACTCTCTCATATATGTTTAACTTGTCACATTAAGTTAAAATTATTGTTCATTGGATTAGATCCAACATTTTTTTTTAAATTGAGATTGTAAGAGATAATAAGGTATTGTATCCTATGAAATTTTAATTAAAACAATAATATATGTTATCATTGGATTAATTTGCACTTGTTAAGATGTTAATCGCCAAAAAGATATATTATTGAAGCTTACAAATTTTTCATTTAGTATTGATACATTTGACAATTTTGATGCATACAATTTCTTACCTAAAGATAGTTATTGTGTGCATTAGAATTAAGGTTAGCATAAAGTTAGTTTTCGAAATACATTGGTCGTGAAAGATTCAATAAGTTAGTTTTCGAAATACATTGGTCGTGAAAGATTCAATACACTCAAAGGTGGTTAGATTTATTGAATTAACATGTGTTTTCTATCAGTTGGAGGATGACCCTAATAGCATGCAATTTTCTATACCAAAAAGGAGTTAATGATGATGCAGTAGGAATCTCTACAAGGTGTGACATACAATTTTCAAGCTATAATTATTATTAGCTAATCTGCGTATTTGTTGCTATACATAGATTATCAGAGGAAATTGTTTTATACTTTATGAAATCTTAATGTTGACAATTTTTATTAGTCTCAAAAGAAATTAATGCAAGTTGTCAAATTGTTTAATCATTAAAGTAGTATATTCATTGAAGCGTACAACATTTTTTATTTTTTATATTTGGTGAAAGAAACATTTTTCCAATTTTGATGCATATAATTTTTTACCCAAAAGTGACTATTGTGTGTGTTAAAAATTGACAATTGTATAAGGTGATTATAAAATTACATTGGTCGTGAAAAGTGTGGTTGTTGTTTTTTTCAACTAACCTAAATTTTTCCATTGTTGAGATAGAAAGCAATAAACTAGGAGGTTTATTTACTTAAAGGAGATAGATTTTCCAAAAGTTATGTGTTTTTATCATTTATAACCTTATGCTTAAGGTTCTAATTGCATATTATTTTTTCTGCCCAAATGAGAGTTTACAATGATGCACCAGGAGCCTTCATAGAGAATATCTTACAAAGTTTGAAGTTATGTATTGTTATTGATATTGCTTTGTTGTATTCTACTTTTATAAACTCCATTCTTGTGAATGTAACATCCTAAGGTTAGAATGGTCTTTTTAAGCTAAAAATTAAGATTAAAAGCAAGGTTTTATAATAATAAATTGAGTTGAGAGGGTTTGTGGGATAAAATAGTCATTTACTAGCTATATATGGCATGTGCATGTATCTCATTTAGAGACTTTTCCATGCATAACCCAAGAAAGGCAAAAATCTGAAATTTTTGTCAAGCATGACCATATGTCCTTAGGACACACGACTGAATATCCTTTTAGTTTTGTGTAGCCATATATAAAACAAATTTTCTCTTATTTTCATATAAGCATTACCCAAATTTTTATACCTTTTCAAATAACCCTAGCTAGAGAATAAAAGAAGGACAACCAATAGAGGTAGAAATTAAGCAAGAGATAGACAAAAAGAGTGCATCCATAGCCAACAGGTAACAATCTTTTACATCTTTCCCCTATTTTCCAAGCCCGTGTCTCCTATTTCTTTTATCATGAGATGATGTTTAATGCTTGATATATGAATGAATGGTATAAGAATATGTTAAGATGTTGTGATGATGATAGTTTGCTAAAGTTTGGTTGCTCAAAAAAATGTTTAATATATAATGCTTAGTTAAGAGAGTTTAAGGTTTTTGATGGGCTTAATGAAGTGATTTATTGTTATTTAATGAAAAATCATGTGTAAAGTAATATGTTGTTCATGTATTGATGATTGAACAAATTTGATTGAGATTGATATGGATTTACAAATTTTAGACATGATTTTATAAAAGTAAAGCATGACACATGATCATGTGCCCGACAAGCACATGATTGTGTAGTCATGTTTCTATAGCCTCACAATCATGTATGCGTATGCACAATTGAGGCCAAGATGATAATGTCCTATAAGGACATGACCATGTGACTTAAGGTCAATGTTGTGTGTCTTCACTAGTTAGTAATACCATGTATACTAGGTCATGATCATGTTATGCAAGTACTATTCAGGTCCATGCAATGCAAGACCACGATCGTGTGCCAACGCATGATCATGTATCCTAAAACAAGAATCCAATGATCTATATACATGAATTTTTAAATAAAAAGTCGATTTTTTATACATCATTTTAAAGGTGAATATAAAATAGTACCTATGAGATTAGATTTTAGCTTACTGATTGTGTATCAATATGGTTTATATTTTTAACTTATTGATCTTATATCAATATGAATTATATTTTTAGCTTACTGATTAAGTATCAATATGGTAAGACATTTTTAGCTTATAGATAATGTATCATTATGATTTAACTCACACGATCAAACTGTCAAATCTCTATATTCATCAGTCTGATCAACATAATAGTTTTCAAATACAATTTTTATATATGTTTTATCTAAAAGAGAGATTTCTATATATTAGTTATTTTAGGATCTTCATATCACAGTATTTATTTTCAAAAAGCAGACCCAAGGGCTAGTATTTGATTTTTAGCATAAACATGATTTCAACCTACTTCATATCATGTTATACATAGCATGAAATGAAATAGAATAAAGAGGTTATGATAAGTATAATACAATAAAGATTATAAGATGAGATAAGCAAAAAATATTAAACAAGAAACATAATAAGACATGAAACTAGTTAAAGATCATGACAAGTCAAGTAAGCGAATGAGAATATAAACCTACTTGTGGATAGAGCTAAGAGATGTTTATTGAGTGACTTTTCACTCATTCCCCAAGGTTTTCTTTCTTGTGCGTATTAGTTGAGTTAGCGGTTGAGATGGGACGAAAAGATGTTATGGATGGGATACAGTTTTGATTAGATGACATGTTTTGTAACTCGCATGCTTTGTATAGTTTTCATGTTTATAATGTATAGTTTTCATGTATATTTGTACAATACGATGTATGTTTTAGATATTATTAAATATCAATAAAATACAAAGTTTTTTAGTATATTGTATAATATTTTTCAGCATAATATTATATTCCTCTTTTAAGCTTTCGCAGAGCATATATTTTCAATAAGTGTGTGTTACATGCTACTATATAATATAAAGGGATTGTAATATATATATATATATATATATATATATATATATATATATATAAAAGATATAATAATAACAATAATAATCAATATAATATAAAATATATAATAGTGTCACAATTTGGTGGCATAAAAGTAAATTTGAGCCACATTCTCAAAAAAATTGTGTTTTCAAAATGTATTGTTTTTAAAACTACATAAGTCCAAAGCGAATATATTCTAATAGCTAATACTCATGTCTCTTTAACACAAACATAGTATTATATGATTCAGTATAATTATGAGATCCTAACTTCCTTTTTTGTTTTCATAACCTACTAGATATGAAAACACACTTACCTAGATTTGTAGAGGACAAAAGTAGTGTCTCTATGTGACTAGTGAGTGACAAAAGGGGATTCCAAAACTCTCAAGTGTTCTTGAGAATAGAGAATGTGAGAGAGATGATAAGAGAGTCCATGAGAAAGGGATTTCAATAGCCAATGAGTGAAGGATATTAAGAGCCAACAAAAGGTGAGTTGGTAAGGGGTAGATATCTAGAGTCAATGAGAGATAATTTCTAAATGTCAAAAATGGGTCAACATCTGAGGTAAAGTTTTGAGACAAGGTCTGGGAGTGTTAAAGATTTAGAGAGGTACATCAACCTTCTAGATTCAGTGGGTTTAGAGATCTAACAATTATAGATGAATAGATAGAAAGTATAGAGAGTGTCATGGGTCTTTTCGGTATGATATACAAAATGAAAGTTAGATATGCAGTCTATATACTCATATATGACTTAGATGTGTGGTAGAACTTCATAAAGACATCTGTAGATGAAGAGAGTTTGACTTGGATTAAGTTCAAAAGGTTATTTGATAAGGATTACAGGAGTGCGGATATGGTATACACCAAAGCCTAAGAGTTTATTGAGTTGGCTCAAAGGTTAAGCACAATTTAGGAGTATACAATCTGATTTAATACTTTGATTTGTATGAGGTTTAACTAGGTCAGAGATTGGTAAGGTGTAAAAAGTAAGATTTGTACAAGGTTTAACTAAGTTAGAGATTGGTAGGGTGTAAAAGTTTGTACATGGTTTACATCCTGCCATTACTAGAGATATAATGATCAAAGTTACTCATCTTCAGAGATTTAATAAGACTTTAGAGAATGCATTAAGATTAGAGGTGTGCCTTTAAAAGATAGGTATGTTCACCAGATTAGTTGAAAGAGGTGGAGACAAAGGTAAAAGGCCAATGTAACCAAAAAAAAATCAGTCAAAGAGATAAGAGATAAATGGTTCAGTTTTAGCTACCAACATGCATCAGATGTGAGAGGAGACACTTAAGAGAGTGTATGGCAGGGTGAAATATGTATTATAGATGTTGTCAACCAAGACACAAGATTTTAGAGTACTTAGGATGATATTGGGTTGTCTGGTGGTGGTAGTGGCCTTAGCAAAAGTAGTGTTGATCCTACCAAATATGGTATAGGTACATTTGGAGGTAATACTTATGTACCTAAAGAAGATACAAGTACCTCAAGAAGAGGTAGAGCTCAGGATTTTACGATTTTCTAGAAGCAGACAAAGACTATTTCCCATGCAATCACTGAGTAGTTGTTTTATTTTGATACTTTTTATTTGTGTTAATAGATTGTAGGGTCACACATAGTTTCATTTCTAAAAAAGTGATTGATAGACTAGGGCTGACTCTTAGTGTGGTAGATAAAAGTATATATATTAAGTTGTTTGATAGTGGCATAGTGGTGAATGATAAGATATTAGTAGATCAGGAGCTAATGATTCTATGTAAACGATTGAGGCTAGACTTGATCATAATAAAATTGGTTGATTTTGACATGATCCTAAACATAAATTTTCTAAGTAGGTATGAAGTTAAGATTGATTGCAAGAAGAGAAAATGTTAAGCGATCAATTTGTCTTTGGAGAGGATAGAGTACAGAGTATACTGATCTTGTGAGTCAAGGCAAGAAAGATGCTCTGTAAGGGGTGTGTAGAATACTTGGGAAACGTAGTATACAATAGTGTAATTGGGTAAAATACCACTAATAGATTAAGACTTATAGAAATTAAATATCTTATAGTCAGAAACTTCATAAAGAATAAAAAGATTAAGGTAGAATACATAAGTATGGAGTTAATATAGGTTCTCATAAAGTCATATAGAATATATAAGAGTGTTTTGATATTTAAGGTTAGTATGAGTTTTATAACTTGTTATCTTAATGACGGTTTTTTTTAATAATTGAGTTGACATATTTTTATTTATTTTTATCATAATCATATAATTTTGTTTACTTGTTTATATAAATATTTGTGCATATAAATGGCTATGGTACAACATTTGCTTTAAAACCATGATTTCTCTTGAGTATGACAGTCGTACATATATGTTCATGATATATCGAGTAAAGTTAAAACATACAAGCTTTATTGGAAGCCAATAAATTTCTCTTGTTCCTTTTGAAACATACAAGTTAAAAAGAAATCATACAGAGGACTGAATTAGATATAATTCTATTCAGAATCACATGTTAAGTGTTATTTCTGTCATACTCCCAATTTGATCTATGTTGATTTGTTTGTTAGCAATTATGATCATAGATAATTTTATGTCAATGAAAGACATAAGTAATGTTTTAGCTCGTTATTGACAATCAATTTGATTGTTGATTATAGCGTAATTTTATTTTTGAATTATTTTGTTTTATTAAAATAGTGACTACTTTAAAATTAAAACATTGTTTAACTAAGAGCAAAAATTTGTCTTTTTTTTTTCTTAAAAATAAAATAAAATAATAATTAATATTGCCCAAGTGATAAAATATTGAAATATTTCCTAACGTAGGCTAATATTAATTATAATTTTGGTTATTAAAACTGGTAATTAAATAGTACAATGTCATTTTACATATGGACTTAACTAATTAACAAAAATAAGTTAAATATATTAGAAAGTCATGATGTAGGTAGACCACATTAACGTGAGTCTTCAGATTTACTAAATCTTTCATGAGAGATTTATTAACCTATTATATATTGACTAGATCAACTTCTCGAAACTAATTGAATATAGTTTCACCCATTGAAAATTGTTATACAAAGAAATTTTAAGAGCAAAACACTAATCATTGTAGATAATTTTAGATAGCTTTATGGTTTTAGATTGCATGATATTTAGGTATTTTTATAAACTTTAAATTAAACTTTTTTTATCTAATATTTTATAACCTATATGTGAATCCTAAGGAATTAAGATTATATGATTTTATTGTTGTTCATGTCATTAAAATCTTACACAAAACTCTCAAGCAGTCAAAAAATTGCATAATCCGTTTTTACTTTCATGGAAGTTCATTTTTTTTTTTTTTGGCACATTTATTCGTTAAAAAACAATTAAATATTGTAAGCAAGAGTTAATTACAAGACCAACTTAACACATAAGTGATTAAAACTTATGTTTAAAACTAAAAAAAAAAAGTTTAAGATAAAAATAAATTTTATATTAAATTTATCAAATATATTTAAATCATTAATAAAAGAATTATTATTTAAAATTATAAATATGATTAAATCAATACTAATTAATTGTTGTATGCATGGGTTGACGTTGAGCGAATGATGTTTCAATTTTATAATAATAAAAGGTAATTCGTTGAAATAAAAATAAGCGACCAAAAATACTGACCCTTAGATCTCTGTCAAGCTTCCCTGCAAGTGCCCGTAACAACGTTGTTTTGCCAGCGCCTGGAGGACCCAGAAGAAGTGTCATCCTGAATACATTAATTTCAGCGACGAATGTGTCAAAACAAAGGCCCAAAAAGGCAAAAATCACTTTCCCATCTGAAACATATACGGAAAAAATGAAAATACCTCGATGGTTTGACAAGACCACTAACGCCGTTAAGAATCTGTATTTTTTTCTTCTGAGATGGGGCAAGCCGAAGCAATCCTAATGTAGTCTGCAATAAACACCATAATGGAAGGAGAAAAAATTTACTTTCACGAAACCGAACCCCATGATTATGTAAACGACATTAAAATATGAAAAAAATGAGTTTTTGGAATTTCAGTCGACTAGAAAACTAAAAGAATGATACTTTAAAATAAATTAATTCAAAATAAAAACACCTCCATTGTGTTCATGGCAAAATTAAGCAAAGAAGGAAGTGCTCTGCTTCCAACATAGACATCTCCTTCTACTGATAATTTTTCATACCGAACTTCAATCTTTGGAATCTCGATTGCCACTCTGCATCAAACAAAAACAAACTCCAGAAGAAATAAAAAATAAATATAAAATGAAAAATAAAGTTAAAACCATTAACTACCTATCAATTCTTTGTCTAAGTCCTTTAAGAAAGTTTTCATAATCTTCTTCAACAGCCTTCAGTATATTCTCCATTAACACCTTTTTTTCTTGCATTCCGAGCTTAGTAACATCTACTTCACCGTGAACCACCTCTCCATTATCAAGAACTTGTCTTATCATCCCTTTCTTCAACCTATCAAACGTCGGTAGCCGTTCGATGGCAGCCCACTTGAGCTCCTCTTCGTCATCACAGGGCTCTCTTGCACTCGGGTTGAACACAGTCGATGGAGCATTCCATGCGTCCCTGAAACTGGTGGACCCAACCCAGCTTTGTTGGCTGACGGAAGCCCAGCTCCGACGACTGCTCGACGTTCTTGCCAGATTATCTCCACCTAGAGCCGCAGCCATATCGATCTTGGATGCCTTTAGGATATGATCACAGAGAGTTCTTCTTATTATACGCTTCAACTAAAATCTTTAATGCATGAAAATGAGATGAACGAAGTATTTACTTTCAAAACTTGAACAGTCCAGTTATTTAAGGATAGTTACACTGTTAGTTTAATATGATAAAAAGAAAGAGATAGTGAGTTGATGATTAAATTTGATGGACATTGTCACAAGTTGCTTTGGTTAAAAATGGAACCTTTGATCCATATGGCAGAATTGGACCTTCGTTGAGAAATTTAATTTTCTGTCCTACATTCGGAAAGATGATGGCGCTCATAAATGCTTTCTACTGCTCCCATTAGGCCTGCCTAAATGCATATTATCAATTATCAGTCTTTAAGGAGGGTGATGTGATGTGATGTGATGTCTGGTCTAACTAATTCATCTTAACTTTATCCTTAACGAAATAATAATTAAAAAAATAATTTATATTTAATAATATTTATATTACGACAGTAACTAATAAAAGTTCCCTAATTCTTTCAATTACAAGAAAGGAGAATTTTAAACTTAAAATTTGCTTCCAAATAGTTGTTAACTGAGATGAATCTATATAATATTTTCAGATTTTACTAGACCTTGGCCAAATCTCAAGACGGACATATAATTCAAGTCAACAAATAAAAGGAATATTAAGATAACTTTGTTTTAGGAACCAATCATTTTCTTCTGAAGTACTTACGATGTTACTACACACTGACATATTAACCATCATACTTTATTGCTTTGTTTCCTCCTCAAACAGTCATTTCAAATAACATATAATATGGGATAATTATTCTATAAATTTGTGATTGCTAGTTCTAGAAGCATTCAATATTGTTTTATGGAGGAACATAATCATTCTAGGGGGAGCAAGGTCATTTCAAGTATAAATATTTGTGAAAATTAGAATGGAAATAGAAATAAGCTCATAATCCATGTAGAACGAGTAAAGCTTGAAAGCATTAAACAAACATTTTATCAATTAGAACACTCATTTTATCAGACAAGACTCTTTAGTTAGTATAAAATTATATTTTGGGTTCCTTTATATAAAAGAAACCTTCAGTTTCATAATATAATCAATGTAACAAAGTTTTCAAACTTTCTTTTAGTGATCTATAAAAAGAACTACAACTCTATAAACATGGTCACATTATTAGACTATTAAGGGTGTGTATAAAATAGTTCAAAATGTGAAAATCATATAAAACCTTTTGAAACTCGTAGTTTGGTTATATTTGGATTGATTTTTTTTAAAAAAAAAATAATTAGTTTGGTTTTGTTACGATTTAGAGGGTTTTTTAACTAGACCAGGCTATAAAGCCCTTTTTTAATATATACACGTTTTTTTTTTTTTTTCAAATAAAACATATTTTATATAGTTGGTGTAAGACCAAAAGACTTAATCCTAACCAAAGTTTTTTTAAATGACAAAATTCCACCCATTAACTTTTTAAAACTTAAACATTCATTCGTCGACTATAGTCAATAGTTAAGTTTCAAAATTAATCATTAAATATTAATAATTAAAGGAGTATTTTTATCTTTTTAGATAAAAAGAACCTAAAAATAATAAATTAAATTATTATTATTAATAACAGTATTAAAATTATAATTGATAAAATAAAATTTTAAAATTAATAAGATATTATAATCATATTTAATAAAATAAAATGTAAATATATTAAAAAATTAAAAGATAGTAGACACCAATGCTGCCACGGTGACCATCAAAAATATAATTAGGTGGTTGAAAAATGTCACATAACTCACATGACAACCAATGGATGCCTTCGTTTTGTGTGAGACAATTAGATTGTTGTCTTTGGTTACCTAATTTTTTTGACTGTCATTGTCGTCAATAACACTATCATTGACAATAACTACTTTTTTTTAATTTTTTTTAAATTTAAAGTTTTTAATTTTATTTTATTCATTATTATTTTAGATTTTTATTATAATTTTTTTATTTTTTTAATTAAGGATAATTTAAATATTTTATAAAAAATATTAATAGAATTAGATAAAAAATCTAATTATTTAAATTCTAAAAATTAATAAATAAGACTTCATCATTTAAAAGCTTTGAATCTTTTAATCTTGATATAAACTATATCATATTAAAGATATATAAATTTTCACCGATAATATATTTTCTAATTTATTTATATAGAAAATGTCTCAATACGTAAAAGTAATACAAAACCCACGACACTTAAGTTAAAAGACGCAGTATGCCGGGCTTATAGTTCAACTTTCTTGGCTAAGAGAATAATAAATAATAAGGCTAACGAATTTTCCCACCTATATTTGAGGCGGACAAAGCTTCTCTGCTAAGTTTAAAAGCCTATTTTCCTACCTACACTATTTTTTGTTATTTTTACTAAAATTATTAATTACTTTTTGTACTAAATTTATAAAAAATATAAAATATTTTTTAAATAACAAAATATTAAATTTAAAAAAAATTTTGGAAATTCGGGTGCCTGTTACACGCCAAGACGGGCGGGGGGTATAGAGTTCATTCGTGGGTGCCCTGCTCCTTCGCCGCTGGAGGTGGGTAACGCATCAGCCTGAAGCTGGGAGGAAGGCCTGACCGCCTCTCTCCGCCCAAATAAAAGGCCCTTCGCCTCGGAGGGCTAATTTATTTATGCCTTTCCTATTTAACGGGGAGGCCGATCGTTTCCTCGAAACTGTGGCTCTTAAATGGCCACCCCGTTCTATTATGGGCGCGTGCGCGCCATCTATTTTGGTTTTGGAATTTCCAAAATTTTTAAATTTTTTTGAATTTTTTAATATTTTATATTATTTAAAAATTATTTTATATTTTTATTATAAATTTTTAATTTTGAAAAGGATAATTTAGTAATTTTAATAAAAATAATAATAAAAAATAGATAATAGGTAGAATTTTGAGCTTTTAAACTTAAGCCATGGGACCCTCAAACTATGAGTGGGAAAATGTCCTTTGGCCTTAATTGTTTAGGGTGAGTAGGTCGCATTGCATTGAATTAGATTGTCTGCGGGGGTGGGACTTGTGCGGACCCGTCCCTACGAAGCATTTAATTTTCTTTAGGTTCGTGTGGCTCGAGTGATTTGGGGGCCACTTTTGGTGTTTCAATTGTGGTGGCCGTCCCGCAATGAAGTCTGAGTGTGAACGGAGACTTTCTGGCTGTTGGACAGATTCAAATTCTGGAGAAACTGATTAAGAAGCCAATAATCTTGTTCCTCCAGGTCAATTTTTATTGGTCCTAGAAATAATGTCCTTTTTTTTTTTTTCTATTAATGTAATATGAATGATAGTTCAAACAAGCCCTTTAACATGTTTGACAATTTAGATTGATGATAAAATCCATCATCAATATGGGATTAAACAAAACAAATTCCCTTAAAGAAGAGGAAGTCACATTAGGTTGTAGATGAAATAAAGATGTCAAAAAATCACTTCGGCCAAATGAAATAGTCTGCATTAATGTAAGGTCACAATGTTGGCACCAAAACCTAATTATATTGGAGTAACATTTACTCTTCACCTAAATTATGCCAGAACGACAAGCTTCCACCCTTAAATAAAGTCAACCCAAAAAAAAAAAAAGCCTCTTTTTTAATAATATTTTTAAAAGGGTATAATAATATTATTTTAATTTATTTTTAAATATTAATAATAATCATAATTATATTAATGTATTATTTTTCTTTATTTCTCTTCTCTCACCACAATCCAGCTTGGCTCATCTTCCTTTGTCTTTTTTAGGTATTTATCCTTGCTTGTAAGCTAATTTAATCAGTTTATAAATTCTTAAATTAAACTAATCTATTTATTTTTAATATTTATAAACAAAAAATAAATAAATTGGGAAAACAACTTTTCATTATAAGCACTTTACTTATAAAATTTATTCATAATATTTACTTATTTATTTTTAAAATTAAATGATATTGTAATATGATTATAATATATTATAATAAAAATTGAGTTAATATAATTTATTAGTTGGTAAAATAATTTAATATCTTTTTTAATCAAATTATAGACTTTTATTCTCCAAAAGCCACATTATTCTGAAATCAAACTAGGTCAAACACCATTAGGTAAAAAGTCTCTCCTAACACCTATTGCTCCATTCATAAGACTCAAACTCAAACCTAAGGGGAACCAAACTCATTTCCACTTGAATTACATGATGTTGGTGGCATGAATAATTCTTAACCTTACGAAGATAAAATAGCTTAAATTTATTGAAATAATCTTAATATTATAAAACTGTAATTAATAGGATACGTATAAAAGATTTCCTTAAATAATAAAGCAATATCTAAAAGTGTAACTATAAATATTCAAAGCCATACATAAATATGATTGAATTATGTGAACCTAGTATATTCTCTCACACACGTCCACATCTATACAACAACTATCATATATTATTTATAATAGATTGATTACCATTCAATAAGTAGCTAAAAGACATTAAGTCTTACATTCATTTTCTCTTTACCCCTTCGCAAAACTCGTTGATCTTGCCCAGTTGGCCTTAGACTCGATTCAAAGCCTCTTCCATTAAAAACATATTTACTTATGACAACACAACAATCAAATTCATCTAAATCCACAACATACTCTAAAACCCAAACTTAATTAGAGAAACCTTAAACCTGTATTCATAGCATCTCGGATTAACACGACAATACACTTAAATTTCAACAATGTATGCAATAAACACATGAAAATCTCTACAATATACCCACCTTTTTTTCTCTATTTTCATTAATAAAATAACCTAAAATCTTCAAAATCCACAATAAACTGAAGGAAAGATTGACCACAATGACAGCCTCATGCAATGTGAAGAAGAATGACAATGGTTGATATTGGAACAACCAGGCTTTTCCAGTCCTACGACAAAAGAATGTCATGTTAACAAAAACTACTGCAAAAATATTCTCAAATTTCCCAAATTAAGCACGCTGAGAAACCAGTACTACAAACTTCTTGAGGAACTGAAAAACAAGACTTACATAAGTTGAATAATTTCTTTTCTCCTAAGTTGTATCTTTACTACAACTTAAATTGAAAAGTTTACTTTCCATTAGCTTATCCTCATTACAGATGTAAGAACTGAGTTCCAGTGGCTTATTCTCATTACACAACAAATCTCATTCAAAGAACGTATTAACTATATGGTCCCTCCCACTGATAAAAAAGCCAGCAGTACACATTTCACGATAGGAAAAAGTAATATGGGTAAAAGTAGTAGAAATGACAACTTTCGGTAATCAAAAATCAAGAAATAGCAAAACCCATCATTATAAGGGTCCTCCATCTCCTATATTCACAATTCTCAATATTTCCCATAGTTGGGTAAACAAAAAATGAAACTGTTTGACCCCCTCCTATATCCACATAAAATGAAACTGAGCTGAGCTATAGCCATCACCATTTTCGACCCCACACTTTGAAATCAAGTTTTTGATAGAATAATAATGCATTCTTAAATTAAATTCAAGATTTTTTTTATTACATGTGATATCATGCCTTATTTTATATGAGGTTCATCATTTAGATATCAATTCCACAAAGCAACGTCCAGAAATCTATAGTTTCTAAAAACACCACCGTTTAGTTTAGACAACCTTTAAGTGGCATAAACAGATTCAATGAAGATACATTTAACCGTATCTATTATTGCAAAGATACAATATGTGTGTGTGTGTGTATACAAACTGAATTACAAACTCCTCTGACTTCTGTATTATGCCAAACTACTGGGTATAAGGGCTACAATACACATGGAAATTGAGAATTTGTTTCCCCTATCATTATGAGCAAGTATTGAGTAATAATATATTGATAGTAAACTCCAGGCTAGCTATCTAGTTTGGAAAGTGAAGAATCTAATGCCATAAGCAAACACAAAGAAGAAAAGGAGAACCCAACCAATATGAACCCAAGCAACAATTGGAAGAAAATCATGATCGAATCCCCAATCATCTTTAAGGAATTCCTTCACTGTCACTTTCGTATTAGCTCCAGGAATCTCTAAAACATCATCTTTGTCACCTACTTGAGAACTAACAAGACCATAAAGTGTCCATGCTACTGGCGAAAGCCAATAGTACCACCTCCACCAAACAGGAATTTGCTGAAACATTGAAGATGAAGCATAATTACCTTTGTCGAATCTGGGAAATATGTCGATGATTAGAGACAATTTTAGTTTGTGTGTACTTACCACTCTTGGAAGGAGAAATCCGGAGAACAAGTTCCAGAAACTAAGAAAGAAAGACATAAGGATGGCAGCAATTTGATGGTTTGGAGTCAGTGCGACGATCATCATTCCGTAAAGTGTGAAGTAGATAAAGCACATCAACATGAAGTAGAAGAAGAAGAAAAATTTTCCCACTTTCCACTCGAATCCAATCATGGAGTACAAGATAAGAGTATACATGATAGTTTGAATGGTCACATATATTGTCTCTACAGCCACCTTCAAAATTAAAAATAGCTCATTAGTAAGGAATGGATAATTTAACATAATGCTATAGTTTTTAGTTGGAAATGATTAAGTTCCTTCTCTATGAAGAAGGCCTAAACAGATTGATGGCTTTGCATTACCTGAGCAAATGCATAAGGAAGTGCAGAATACATGCCGGCTGCTCTTTCACGGTAGAAAACTGTCCTCTCAATAGAAACAATAGGCTGTACTGAAGAAGCATTGCTAGCTCCAAGGAAAAACACAACACAATACATGGCTCCTAAAAGATTAAACAGATCTTGTTGTTTGGTTCTGTTTGAGACAACATACTTTTAGTTAAATTTGAAAAGGAATTATCATCCAGTATAATAAATATTTATTGAAACATATATGCCAGTCATAAAGGTTTGAAAACTTTTTACCAAAGTAACTTACATCATTTTTCCTTTGTCCCAGAAGATAAGGCCAAACAGAATACCAATAAACACTGTCATGAGGAGCCTGACAGCATTATATTTGGGGTTTCTCCAATAAGACCAATGCTGTTTCCAGAAACAAGCATGGGACTGAGTAAAAAACGATTGCGAATATGTGGTTGGAAAGTAGAGATCTTCTGAGCCTGGAGCCGGGGTACTAAGCTCTTTAATAAGCTCTTGATGCCTCCTGAAAGTGAGTTGAGGGAGAAATAATTTGAGGAAACGCCTACAGATCCCAAGCGATATGGCAAAATTTAAACAATATACAACCATGTCATTCAATTCAAACTTACTGATATGAAGAGGAATTGGCATAAATTTCACAAAAATCAATATCCAGATGAGTCTCGACTGAAGGAGAAGTGACCTCAAGCATCCACGTAGCTGGATTACATCCATTCTTGATTTTTGGAACCCCTGGTATAGCCTGCAATAGATATTAGTTCATGATGCACTTACAACTTAAGAACTTGCAAATAAAAAAGTGAACTTAAAAAACAATTTGGGACACCAAACATTGTAATTGAGCTTAAAGTTAAATTACATTTTACTACTAAATATAACTCAACAGAAAATTAGTTAAAAGAAAATGCTTACCTCAAAATATTCTATGAGGTGCTGAGAATGGTGACCAAGGGGTCCAGCATAAATGACCTGCCCTCCTCTTTTCATCAATAGTAGCTGCACCAACACAGCACCGAGTTGAATGTTGAATATGTGCATGATAAAAACACAAAAAAATAAAATAAATAATACAAATAAAATCTACAAACAATTGAGCAATACCTCATCAAATGTTTCAAAAATGTCTATGCTTGGTTGGTGAATTGTGCACACAACAGTTCTTCCTGTGTCTACCGTATTTCTCACAGTACGCATTACAATTGCAGCAGCTCTAGCATCAAGGCCGGATGTTGGTTCATCCATGAAGATAATAGAGGGGTTAGCAACCAACTCAACAGCTATTGTCAATCTCTTCCTCTGTTCTGTTGAAAGACCATCTGTTCCTGGCACGCCAATTAGTGCATCCCTTAATGGTTTTAGCTCTACTAACTCCAAAACTTCTTCAACAAACATCTACATGATACGTAAAGAAGCAGCAGACAACAATTGGATCAATTGCTAACAGTTCAGTATATGAGGCTAAGAAGGAAAATAAGAAGTGATTATCACACAAGAATTTCATCTACATACCATTCTTGTTTTTTTATCTAAGTTTGAAGAAAGGCGAAGCCAAGCTGAGTATATGATTGACTCGTACACAGTAACATGTGGTGAATGAATGTCATTTTGCTCGCAATAACCACTCATACGAGCAAATGTGGCTTGCCTCTTTGGGTAGCCAGAAATGTAAATACTTCCTTCAATGTACCCTCCAGTCTTTCTTCCTGCTAGCACATCCATTAGGGTTGTCTTCCCTGCACCACTTACCCCAACTAGTGCAGTCAAAATTCCAGGTCTAAAAGCACCACTAACATCTCGTAGTAGTTGTAGACGATCTTCAACAACTCCTTGACTCTTCATCTCCTGGTATGCAAGATCCACTAATTCATATCAACATTTACTCTACGAATCACAATTTTTTCAACAATATCATGCATTTAAAGACAATGTCAGAAGAAAAGAATATTAATCATATTTTAGATTTAGAAATGATATTTTACCATATTAATTATCACAATTAATATAGAATTATAAAATGTAAAGATTTCTAAAGTCCACGACTCTTGACAGTATGGAACAGATTCAGTATGTGGTTATGAAAATGACAAAGGATTCATTACTATGTATGAAAAGCTTGCACACATAGTAAAACCTTAGAAATAAAAGGTCAGAAATGAAAAGTACTTACAGAAGGCATATCCACATAGTAGTTCACACGGTGGAAGGCAAGTGAAAGGGGCTTGAAGGGCAAAATCATTCCTCTTTTAGATTCGGCAACCCCAATATATTCTGATGTTATCTGAATTTTTGTAGCTGTTTACAATATTTCTGTCAGTTCGAAGATTATGATATGAACTTAGTTTATATATGCATTATACATATAAAATTTTGCTCAACATCATGCTATAAAAATCCAAAAGATATTCCTTGCGGTTTTACATAATGTATACACAATAATCACTAAATATTCATGCGTTTGATATACTGATTTTTTTGTATCAAATAGAACTTTGACAATTTTGGTGTAAAAGAAACTACTAAAATATCTCATAATCAATATAAAATTCTCACAATCTATATAAACAAAATATTACATTCACGTAACTATCCTTTTTAGCACCTATTTGGTTACATACAAATAGATCAACTTCTTATTGCAAAAGAGACTGGATACTCGGTGGCCGACTAGCTGTTCTTTTTAACATTAATAATGGAAGAAATAACAAAGGAATGAAATAACCTTCTATTTCATGTTGTTCAGAGGCTTGATTCTTATTATTTTTATCTCCATCCTCCTCTACGACAATGGATTTTGAATCACCAAAAGCTGAAAATAATTTCCACAAGAGAAGAGTTGGCAGCACTGAAATTTGATTTTCATTCAAAAAACCACAAAAAAAAAAAAAAAAAGATAGAACTCACGATTTAAATAAGTCAATGCTCCTATAAATAAGATGTTGAATAAAACAGAAAAAGCAAATAGTGCCCCGATGCAAACCCAATACGAATATTCATCTGTGAAGAAACCTCTACTTTTAAGAAGTACTTTCCCGATTGTAGGTGCATCAACATTGGGATCTTTGTTAGGCTGCAGTAGCTCTAGACATGTGAGATTTGAAAACAAGACATACCATACAGTTTATCGACAAAAAAAGAGAATGAGCAAAGTATAATAGATCCTACTATGTCCCATCGTTTATCAAGGAACTCATTCACAACTATAGCATTCTGTCCATACATCATAGGAGAAACATAGTAGCCCCATATCATCCACGGCTCAATGTCATCTGCGGAGACAAAATTGAAGCAATAAAACTCTTAAATGTAATATTGTTTGAGAAAAAATCAAAGAAATTGGATTATAAATAGCTTTCAGTAACGAGAAAAACTTTAGATAGCACAAATTGATAGACTACTAACTTTTGGCGACAATAAATCCTCCAAGCACCAAAACCAGTAGCAATGCGAAGGTACCTAAAGTGTTTGCGACAACCTCTACTCTTCCAACAGAAGCAATGAACCGAAAGAGGGGCAAAGCCATCTGATGTATACCAAAGAATGCCAAGAACTGTCGAAAAAACCTGAAGGGAAAAGATGAAAAGATTTATTAATGAAAGAAATTTTAGTATCTATCATGGCGCTGATTATAGGCATGGAAAAACACAAAAATAGAAACATATTTACAAAAAATAACATTTAAAAGTTCTATATCCAATTTGATGTGATATATAGTCATTAACATCACAAAATTGGAACCATTAGAAAAGTTCTTACCTGCTTGCAGCTGGAGCAAAACCAATTGTGTAGTATGTTAGAACCATCCATATTGCTGATTCCAAAAAAGATAATGGGATCCGGAGGATCCATATAGGTAAGGCAAAAGCCCATGCAGGAAAGAATAAATGATCCCTTTGTTTGAAAAAGACAGGAAGCCTGAAAACAGTCATTGCAAGTTCTGCCATCCCATTGAACATCATGTTTATTAAACTGAAGAATAATGCTCCAAAATACTTTCCTCCACCAAGCAAAGTACCCACATGCATTTCTGTTCTAAAGAACACGGTAAAGGCAATTATTGACATGATTGTTATCTGGGTAGTCTTGAAAATATAAACAAATGAATTGCGCTTCATTAGCAGCCACTCCCTTTCAAAACATGCCCTGAACAATTCCCAATCTGAAATACCATACTTCTCTGTCACCAATGCAGCAGGATGAACTCTGGATTTATCATAAGGAACACTAAGATCGGATGCAAGTTGTTGGCCAATGTGAAAGGAACCGAAACCTTGTACAAAATTGGAAACTGAAATGAATCTGTAGGGTTGGTTCTTCCTGAACCAGTATTGTTCCTGGTCCTTCTTGGAAGTTACTTCCTGCAGAAAGTCTGCAACTCCTTTTCTATCAGGGCATTTGAAACCCATGTATTCAAAGAATTCAAGAACATTCTCACGTGAACCTTGATAGACAATCTGGCCTTCGGACAGTAGGATAATGTCATCAAACAGATCATATGTTTCTGGTGCTGGCTGTAGAAGCGAAATAATCATGGTTATATCCATGATATGAACCATTTGCTTCATGTACTTACAAATTTGAAAAGTGGTTGAACTGTCCAATCCGGTCGATATTTCGTCCATTAGAAGAACTTTTGCTGGTCCAACCAGCATTTCTCCTGCACTCAGTTAGAAATAACTCTTTGATTATACTTTCATTGTGTAACTATGATTGCTCAGTCTGGATAGCCTTTACTGGATTCACTTTAAGTAGGTGGAATAAATATTTTTCTCCAAAGAAGTAATTGTTAGAGAAATAAAAATCACACTGATGAATGATAATTTTATGCTGCTAACATGTAACATAAATTGACACTATAATTTCATGGTACGAGGTGATCGCAAAAAGCTGCTGAATATGAGAAAAAATAACATACCTGTAGTCAAACGCTTCTTTTGTCCACCAGAAATACCCCTTCTCATCATATCACCAACAAGGATATCGGCGCAAATGTCCAAGCCAAGAATCTATTGACGTAAACAAATATCACATGTTTGGTCTCATAAACCAGCTAAAAAACACATGAACTTGAGAATGGAGATTGAACCTTGAGAACATAATCAGTAACCAAACTAGTTTGTTGCCCTGCAACAGCAATGGCTTTCATGAATGCATCAATGTCAGGATCTGGCTTAATTCCAGCTTCTTTCTCTCTTCTTGAAAGTTCTACCAGCAATTCATATCTTGACCCAACACCTAAACAGCGTCCAGAGAAATCCAATGTCTCTCTCACTGTCATCTCTCCATGGTGAAGATCATGTTGACTAATATATGCACATGTCCTCTGAGGAACAAACTCGTTTAATTCATGGCCACAATAGGTGATCTTCCCAGATTCCTGTTTGAAACTCTCAAGTAATCAAAAGATTGTATAATACTTACACTCATAGAAGTCCAGCTTTATTTATGTTTTTTTTTTTGGGCATCTTCACTTGTTAGAAAACGACTAACTACTGTAAACAAGAGTTGATTGTTGTATGTATGAGTTGAGGTTCAGCGAATGATATTTCCAATTACATAATAACACAAGGTAATTCGTGATAATTAAAATACATGACCGAAAAAACTGACCCTTAGATGTCTGTCAAGCTTCCCTGCAAGTGCCAGCAACAATGTGGTTTTGCCAGCTCCCGGAGGACCAAGAAGAAGTGTCATCCTGAATATATTCATTTCAGCAACAAATGAATCAAAACAAAAACCAAAAAAGGAAAACGTAAAATCACGTTCCCGTCTGAAACATACACGGAAAATATGAAATTACCTCGATGGTTTGACAATACCACTAACCCCATTAAGAATCTGTATTGTTCTCTTCTTAGATGGAACAAGCCGAAGCAATCCTATAGCGCTCTGTTTTCCATGAAAAAGTACACACAAATGAATTGCCCAAAAAGAGAAAAAATCCAGAATGTCAACAACGTTGAAAATAACTTTCATAAAAGTCACCCATTATGTAAACGACATTAAAATATGAAATAGGTGCATACACCAAACAGTTTTTGGAATTTCAGTCGACTAACCAACAAAAGGAATGATACTTTAAAATAAATTAATTCAAAATTAAAATACCTCCATTGTGTTCAGGGCAACATTAAGCAAAGAAGGAAGTGCTCTGCTTCCAACGTAAACATCTCCGTCTACTGATAATTGTTCATATCGAACTTCAATCTTCGGAATCTCAATTGCCACTCTGCATCAAACAAAAACAAACTCGAGAAAAAATAAAAAAATAAACACAAAGTGAAAAATAAAGTTAAACCATTAACTACCTATCGATTCTTTGTCTAAGTCTTTTAAGAAAGTTTTCATTATCTTCTTCAACAGCCTTCAATATATTCTCCATTAACAACTTTTTTTCTTGCATTCCAAGCTTAGTAACATCTACTTCACCGTGAACCACCTTTCCATTATCAAGAACTTGTCTTATCATCCCTTTCTTCAACCGATCAAACGTTGGTAGCCGTTCGATGGCAGCCCACCTGAGCTCCTCTTCATCATCATTACCCTCTCTTCCAATCTGGTTGAACACACTCGATGGAGCATTCCATGCGTCCCGGGAACTGGTGGATCCCACCCAGCTCCGTTGGCTGGTGGAACCCCGGCTCCGACGTCTGCTCAACGTTCTTGCCAGATCATCTCCAGCTAGAGCCGCTGCCATATTGATCTGGAATATCTTTAAGATATGATCACAAAGTCCTTATCCCTTTCAACTAAAATCTTTTATGTACGAAAATGAAGCGACGAAATATTTGCTTTAAAAGCTTGAACACCCCAGTTATTTAGTGATAATTGTTACACAGTTAGTTTAACATGATAAAAAGAAAGAGAGTGATGGACATGTTAACGACTTTGGTTAGTCATAAATGGAGGCGTTGATCTATATGGCAGAACTGCATCTGGCTGAGAGATTTCTATACTCGTCTATTCTTTCATTTCTTCGGAAAATAGTGGCGCTCATAAATGCTTTCTACTGCTCTCCATTATCTCAAGCAACGGTGATGTGACATTAAAAAATAATAATTTTATTTTTACTTACTAATTTTATCAAAAAATATTTATAATAAAATAATAATTAAAAACAATTTGATTAATTAATTTTATAATTTTACTTAAGCTTTTTTACTTGGGCCAAATCTCAAGCAGGGACATTTAAATTCACAAAACACGATAGATAATTAATTAACTTAATTTTTTATTATTAATTAAAAATAATTTCAAATTTATGAGTATTGGTTGTCTGAATCTATAAATTTTGCGGACACTATTAAGAACAGAAACGTATTGGCATGACATATAAATAACATATCAATAGTAGGTATACATGATGGGTTTACTGACCTTGTAGTGATTACCAATATATATATATACATATAAGTGGCAACTATGTCACCAAATGCACCAAGTCCACGTTAATACATTAAGATTTGATACCGTGTTTGCTCAACATTAAGAAACCTAAGATGATTAGACAAATATCAAGACCCCCACCCTCACGAAAATCCAGCGATGGAGACCACCCCCCGGAAGAAGTCAAAAACATATCATTTAGAAGGCCCGTCAGTATTATTTTATATTAAATTTTATTTTAATATTAATATTATTTAATTTTAATAAAAAATATTTAAATTATTTTATTACAATATTAATAAATTTATAAAAAATTTGACCAATAAATTAAAATTTTAACTTTTTTTAAAAAAATTTTAGAAAAACTTTATTATTTAAAAAAAGGTTAAAGGACTTATTCCCACTCATAATTTGAGACGGGAACAGAATCTCATCTCTAAGCTTTAAAAACTCAGTTTCTCACCATTTGATCAAATTTAATATTAAATATAAGTCAAAGGACTTATTCTCATTCATAATTTGAAGTGGAGACAAAGTTCTACCTTCTAAGTTTTAAAAACTCAATTTCTCACTCTTTGACCAAATTTAATATTAAATATAATAGTAAACAGTAACACACAAAGGTAATTTTGTTATTTTAATATTAAAATTTTATAAAATAATAAAATAAATTTTATATAAATATAAAATTTTTAAATTTTAAAAAGTAATGTAGCTACCACCGTCGGTGCCAGTGGTGGTGGTCACTACTAGGCGAGCCAGATGGTCGTTTCCGACCACCTGGTTCCAAGAGAGGCCAAATCTAGTCTCCCCGTTCAGTGGAGACGGTCATAGTTTTGGTGGAGGCGGCCAAATCTGGTCACCTCCGCTAGAAGAAGCAGTCGAAAACGATCGAAAAGGGTCAACATTGATCTCATCGATCGTTTATAGTCTTTATTTCAGGAGAAGGTGACCAAATTTGGCTGCCTCCACTGAACGGGGAGGTCAAATCTGGATTGGTCTCCCTTGGAACTAGATGGTCGAAAACAGTTACCTGGTTTCGATAGCTGCAACCACCATCGCTGGCACAGATGACGGTGACTACTTTACTTTTTTTAAAATTTTAAATTTTTAAATTATTTTTTGAAATTATTTATATATAAAAATTATTTTATAATTTTATTATAAATTTTATTTTTTAAAAAGATATTTTAGTCATTTTATTATAAAAATTATAAAAAATGATTTCAAACATGGAAAATTAGGTTTTTTAAACCTGAAGAGTAGGATTCTGCCCCCGCCTCAAACTATGGGTAGAAATAAGTCATTTGGCCTTTAAAAAATCGTTGGATAGAAATACGTCTTGTAATAGCCTGTAGCATCCCAGGTTAGAAAAGCCCTTAGGGGAGAGTTTTGGGGTTAGAAACGGGATTCAGAGAGAGATTGGGAGTCTAGCAGAGTTCAGGGGTGAGTTGGTAAGTTTTCAGAGCTGTGTGGCCTTCGTACGAATCCATTCGGAAGGAATCGATCGTACGAATGCGTAGGAAATGAATTAAGTTCATTTTCCCTTGTGCACGCCCGTGCATCATTGGTGCACGCCCGTGCGTGGCCTAGTATTTAAGTGGAACCGTGAGCTAAGTTCATTTCCTTACTCACCCATTTGCATTTTAGCCATATTCTCTCTTCCATTTTTAGTGTCTCCCGTTCCTAGAGAGGAGATTCAGCAGCCATTAGCTTTCGATCAGGCTAGAGAGCGTAGAGATTGATTGTTTGAAGTTGTTTCAGAGGCATGGAGCGAGGTAAGTGTTCTCTTACCTTTTCCTTGAGATTCCTGGCTTGTTTGATGAGTTTTGATGTCATGGATGAATTGATTGCATGTTGATGATTGATTAGAATGCTTATGTGGCTTTGCATGTCGATTTTGATGATGGATTTCCACCTTTGAAGCATGCATGTGTGTATGTATGGCTTTAGAAAGAGAAAGAAGAAGTTTCCATGGTAGATTTCATGATGAATGATGCATGTGAAGAATAATGCTTGAATTGTGTTGTTTGTGATGCTGGGAATGTGTTATTGAAGTGTTATTGCAATTGGATGAGTTTTGGTTGGCCATTTTGTGAAGTTTCCGAGCGGTGCTCTTGTTGAAGAACAAGACGCACGGCCGTGCGCCTGCATGGCACGGTCGTGGGCCTTTGTTTTTCCAGATGCACGCCCGTGTGCACGACCTGTGCACGGCCAGAAAATGCTCATGCACGCCCGTGCGTCCGCATATGCACGCCCGTGCATAGGCATTTTCAGTGAAGATAAATAGTAAATTCCAGTAGCGTGCACGGTCAGGCGCACGACCAGAGCACGGCCCCGTGCGTCCTGGCTCACGCCCGTGCATCAGCAGATTTTCAGAAAAATGATTAATTATTGATTAAGTAAGCATGGGAATTTAGATAAATGGTTAAATTGCTTCAGATGAGCATCAAATGAGTCTGTATTCAGATAATAAACTACATGTGCATATCATGACATGGCATGTAGTTTCAGAAAGGATCAGGGGATTCGAATTCAGCAGTATTTAGTATTCAGAACCCGATATACGGGGAAGAGTATAGGGTGAATACGAGGGGGCATCTGTGGGATCCAGCTTTCTGACACCAGTCAGAAATGCTCAGCAGTATTTCAGATTCAGATTTTTACCATCTGACACCAGTCAGATTGGGCAGCAGTTATTATTCAGCAGCTTTCTAGCCAGTAGCTAGAATGGTTAACCCACATGGCCAGGATGCTGAATCCCTGTATTACCCAGTCTGATCAGCACAGCAGGTATCTTCAGGTACATTCAGATTCAGTATTCAGATGCATGCATCCAGTATTTCAGTTAGCATGACATGACATACACATCATGACATGAATAAATATGATATCAGTAATGAATGTGAATGAGATTCAGATAATTCAGTTTTCAGATTCCAACAAGCGCATAGATGTATGAATAGGGTCGAGGCCCAGGTATGTTTGTTCAATGTGATTGTTTGTGCTTGCTTGGGTATTGAGGGAAGTAAGGAGCGCTTACTGGGTGATTTTTATCACTCATCCCCCTCCTTCTTCCAGTTTTTCAGGTGTTCGTGCTGTGGCTGAGGAGCGGTTGGATCGAGGCTAACGGAGAGGGCACGCACACACATTGCGATCTCAGTATGTATATCAGTTTTGGACCTGTGTGGTCGTATGTATCTTTTGTATGTTTTCAAATGTATCCGGATGTACAGAAACAGTTTATGTATATGTGTAAAGGCTTGTGGGCCCATTGTACAGAACAGTTTGTATATTTCAGATATGTATCTCAGTATTGTATTTCAGTTTAGCTTCCGCATGTGCAGAATTGTATAGTTTCAGGAAGTTTATTTTTTATTTTTCGTAGGATTCTCGTCGCGGGTACCCGTATTTTCAGATTATTAATAAAAGCTCCCCATAGTTTTCAGCAGCAGGGGTACTCGTGGCGGCGGGTCCTACATAGCCTAGGGGTAGAAGTGTCATTTTAGGCTCTGAGAGTAGGGGTAAAAGAGAGATTTCTAATTAGAAAAGGGTTCTGAGAGAAATTTCAGATTTTTGAGAGGCACACGCCCGTGTGCCAGGAGAGAGACGCGGTATATATTTCTTTTCCCGCAGTTTTCCTTCAATTTTCTTTCTCTTCTCCTTTTCCTAGCAAACCCTAGAGTTGAACTCGTCCAACTAGTTGTCATTGTTCTGGTTAGAGATCCAGGACCAGCTAGAGAGAGAGATCCAGATGTCATGGCAAGAGGTAAGTATTTCTTTATCTCTTCACTTAGGTTTCCAGCATACTTTTCTGATTTTCCAGCTTTCTGGATGTTTGTTGTATGTTGTGGATGTTTGTCAGCATGTTTTGATGATGAAATGATGAAATGTATGATGATTTGGAGATGAATATGCAATGTATGTTGTGTATGTTGCTTGAGTATGCTTTTGGGTGAGAAATGCATGAGATTTGAGATGCTAAATGCGAAATGTATGAGTTGAGTATGTTTATGGGCATGAGTATGCGTTGTGTTTGTGTTTCATTGAAAGATGATTGAGTATTGATTGTGTTTGAGTGAGATTTCAGGATTTCCAGACGTTTTCTGTAGATTCTGAGTTGAGCACACGACCGTGTACCTAAGGGACACGCCCGTGTGGCCTCAAATCTGCATGAGACACGACCTTGCATGTTATCCGTATGCGTATGAAAACCCACACACACGCCCGTGTACCCAAGTGCACACCCTCGTGTGTCAAATCCCAAATGCGCACGCCCGTGTAGGCAAGATACGGGAGGGTGCTGAGGCAACTACACGCCCATGCAGTGTGATACACACCTGTGTGCCTAGCCATGCACGCCTGTGTATATGCACTACACGCCCGTGTGGTCAGTCTATTTCATAAATATTGAGAAATCTTTTCAGAGCATTGCACGCCCATCAGCACGAGGAGCACACGGTCCCGTGTGCATTGACACACGCCCGTGCACGTTAACACACACACCCGTGTGGCTTAAGAAAGGCAGAAAAAAAAAAGAAATTAAAATAAAGATAAGCTACCTTAAGTTTTTCTAACCGAATCCTAAGCATGCAAAACATAAGAATAACAAGAGATAACACCATATCATGCATGATTATTGAGCATTGAGCATGGCATGCCACACATGAGATGTTTTCAGAAAGGGATCTACGGATCCAAGAGATGTTTTAAAACGTATATATATAGATGTTTCAGACATCAGTTAGAGGTGGATACGAGGGGGCACCTGTGAGTTCGCACGCCCGCTAGAGAGGGAAACCATGGTTCGCTAGAGAGAACATGGTCGTGCACGAGTAGATTTCTTATAGGTTTGAACTCATACGGCCAAGGTACCGAATCCCTATATTTATCAGACTGGCCAGCATAGCAAAGCTATTTTCAGATACAGTACTTTTGATACTGTTTTCAGATATACTATATGTATACATATGAGGATCTTCGGATCAGAGATTTTTATGAGAAAGAATTTTCAGAAAAGATGAGTTTTCAGAAAAATCAGCCCGAGGGGCAAAGCTTTATGAGATATGAGTTTTTACATGACATCAGAGCATGCATATCATGTCATGTATAACATTCATGAGAAATATATGAGATAAAAGCAAAATACAGAGAATAAAACATATGAGAACTCTAAAAACTTAATAATTAAAGAAAGTAACGAAATAAGAGATAAGAAAGAATGAGAAAACAGTAAGCAGAGAATCCGAGGTCTGATCTATGATCAGCCTTTGCTTGATGACCTGTCTGTGTAAGAGATAGGAAATACTTACTGAGTGATTTTGTCACTCACCCCTTTCCCTTCCTTTCTCTTTTGCAGGTCAGTGAGTTTTGGGGACTGAGATGTAGCGATGTAGCTGTGAGGTTTTGGGGACATGGTTCGGCAGCTAGTTTTATGATTCGCTCATTTGCTCTGTTAATCGCATCTCATGTATTTATGTTTGTGTGTACTATATTATTATACACTGTATGATAACATGATTTTTATATATGAGTAGCCTGAGATTTCAAAAAATTATTATTATGACTTATTTTATTAAAGTTTTCATATTTTATGCTTCTGTATATCAATGTTTGAAGTATTTTGAGTAGTAGTTAATTTCTTTTCCCTCGTAGGGATCTCCGTCACAGACACATTTTCATTATTATTATATATATATTTTATAGTTATGCATAGTAGGCCTGGGGCGGGGGTCACTACACTCCTTTTAGCCCCTTTGTAATAGGAAGTGCGCATCTCTTTTTTTTTTACTTTAAAAAGCGTTAATTTCATATTCAGTTATTAATTTTTTTAATAAATTTTAATTAAAAATAATACAAAAATTAATAATATAAATATACATTAAGATGTTAATGACCTATAATTGTCTATCGAGGACAAACTAAAATTTTTTTAAATATTAAAAATATTAATAAAATTAAAAAATTTTAAAAAATGAATTCTTTTGGAATTTTTATAAAAATTTAATATGTCTTTTAATAATTTTAAAAGTGATGATTACCAAAAAAATTAAAAAAGCTAAACAAATAACAACAAATTAGTAGAATGTTCAATTGGGTGGAAGAAACCTAAGACTTATTTGTTCGATCTAAAAATGTAAAGAAGGCAAGCTTACACAATGTGAAGAAAGAATGACAAGGACAAAAATGATAGAATGATTGAGGTTAGTTTATTTTTAGCCGAATTTTTGGTTGAAGAGATTGAGAAGAAGGTTTGGAAATAGGTTAAAAATAGTTAAACATTCACTTCATATCGGGGTTATTTTATCAACCCCAAATATATTCCCTAAAAGGTATGGCTTAGAATTATTTTCGATAAAAAATTCAAATTATAAAATTAATATACTGGCCAAAATTTAAATTTAATGTTATTGGAGAAGTGTTCAAACCTCAGAGACTACTTTGGCAATGGTTTTTCTGTGAGAACCGAAATATAGTAGCGAGTCATTGAAATAACACAACTTAACCTGAAAATAAAGATGGAACTAGGACAGAGAGTGGGACTTCAACGACAGACTCATTATAAATACAAACATAGCGAAAGAATTGGAGACTAGCCCAGCATACCGGATTTTGACTAGTTTATAGGCCGCCTGCAAGGCCTTCACATAATTGGCACAACCGGCTTCTTCAGTCCTATGACAAAAGAATGTCAGGTTGGTAGAATATTATCAATATTACCTTAAATTTTATCAAAGCCGTTTCTTGCTTCTGAGAATCCAACCGTGTGTCATGTTAACAATAACCAACATAAAAATACAGCACAATCTTTCAAGTTAGAATGACTAGACAATACACGCCCACATCTCACCTGGTTTAAAATCTGATGCTTCAGGCATAGTACCAAGCCCAACATAACAACAACACCATAAACTAATTCTAAATTACTCAATACTCATCTTTAGTGGCAATTAAACACCAACATTAGGTGAAGATTAGATGAAATCAACCAACTAGTGTTTGGCATCAATATTATTTTGATACCAAAGAGCATGTAGGTTCACCATCTATTAATTCTTAATCACCACTGGCACAGCCCCTGCAACCGCAATGGACACACTCTATGACCTTCTCCTCCCTAAGATTCTTAGGTACTCGGCACACACAAGTTGTTTGAAAGTTGTGATCCCGTGGCTGCATGCATCTTAAGCAACACAAACGTTCATAGCCTGGCTACAAGTCACAACACACATCCTCAATATCGAAAGTTACAAAAATATTCTCAAATTTCCCAGCTTAAGCTAGGAAAACAGCAAAAACTTCTAGAGGAACTGAAAAAGAAGACCTATATAAGTTGAATGATTTCCTTTTTCCTACATTATACCTTTTCTGCAACTTAAATTGAACAGTTCACTTTCCAATGGCTCATCCTCATTACAGATTTAATAACTGAGTTCCAGTAGCTTATTCTCATTACACAAGAAATCTCGTTCAAAGATCATATTAACTATATGGTCCCACAGATCAAAAAGCCAGTAGAACACATTTCACAATGGTAAATTAAGACAGATATGAGACAAACCTTCTTCCATTTTGCAATCAGATTGCGGTCAGCATAGCCTTGGTCCAAACAGAACTCATAAAGCTCCTTAGATATTTCCTTCCTTCGGTGATAAAGGTCAAAGATGTAGCGGCTCTTCTGATGTGCTATTTTAAATATGGGCCATAATGCTTCACACTTCCTCTTGCCATCATGTGGATCATTCTCCGCTGTCCAATGCATACATGTTATTTTTATTTTACAAGTTCAGAATATAAAATTGATACAATTGGGATACTATTATTATGGAGCTCACCTGAGATATCTTATAATTTTATCACTATCTAATATTTTTATAAATGATTAAATAGACATCTTTTAGGATCTATTTAAAAAAAAATTATTTTGATATAAAAACACACCCATAAAGGCTTTAAATTAATTTTTAAAACATTAGATGCAATGAAATTTAAGGATCTTTTAAAAGGAATCTATGATAATTTCATGAACTACTATCATTATAAAAAGATATTCAATGACATGTGCTTAATGTGGAAGACAACAACCTTCTCTCATCTTGGCTTGTAATTCACGAAGTGTAGGCTCAATTAATTCCCAGCCCTCTGGATACTGGACACGGTTTGTCTTGACCTTAGGCATTCTCCAACCTGTCACAGAAGACACAAAACAAGAATGAATAAACGTAGAATCACCAGTTTCTCCTAATTATCATTTAATATAATTCAATAAACTCCAATAAAAAGATTCCGTGTGATTAGTCAGTACAAGTTGCACATGTTTAATAGATGAGGAATAACAAATGTACTAGAATCGGTAAATTTATTTCAGTTGCTTGCACTATAAAATAACTAATAATCTTCATAGCAAATGTAGATTGCCACAAAACTTGAATGAAAAATCCTATTCCAAAGTAGTAGTAACAAAAACCTTATGTAGATTCTCCTAAATGTCAAGTTGTCAGTAGGTATGGCAACAGGAAAGAGCAGGCCACAGTCCCTGTTTTTCCAATTATGTGCACAGACAACATTTCCTAAAAAAATGAATCTGACCCTTCCCCATCTTATTCCTTCCCTTCATCAAATTTAGCAGCATAAAAAATATATACACCATGAAACATCAATTAAACAAACAACCAACTAACAACATAAATAATTTACATCAAACAGTCAAGGTGTTTAATAGATGGCAGTAGCCTGAAACCCCACTAAGAAAAAGTAGTGTAGCTAAAGGTAGTAGAAATGAGAACTTCTAGTAATAAAAAAAATAAAAACATAGCAAAACCCATAATTATAAAGGTCCTCCATCTCCTATATTCACAATTCTCAATGTTTCCCATATTTCAGTAAACCAAACTGTTCAACATCCAATTCACAACAAAGTTCTAAATCAACAAATAATAAAAATATCACCAAATTAAACCCTTCCATTTCTGTTTTCTAGCCAAATAAGCAAACAAAACCCAAGAACCTCTATCAACTCCGGCTTGCCCTGACTGTACCCATGGGTGAGAGAGAGATACATTAGCTAAAGAGTTAGTGATGTGGCAATTCGGATAAAAATGAATGAAACTGGATCTGAGTACACCAATTAGGGATGTGTTTTTTATTTCAAATTTTTTATCATACAAATATAAAGAAATTTGCCAAGGGGATTAATTCTGTCCACCCCAGACAGAGTGGGCCAGAACATCTATAGCCTACAAGTTCACTTAAACGATCATTTTGGAGTAGGGCCAAATGAAAATGGAATTTAAAACATCAGATTCGTGTGTTTGTGTGTGTAATCTAAAGTATTATCCAAGTTGGGCTACTTTCAAAAGATTAACCTGATTCAGGCTTATTAGCTCCCTTCAATTAGTGCAGGAAAAAGAAACAAAAACAGTTCAAGTTAGGGCAAATCACAGAGTGGTATCAAGCCACAACCAATAACAATCTTTTTGCAATTTGAACACGCAGCTAATGAAATCCCAAAATCTTACAATTTCACCAAAAACCACTCTTGATCCAAGGAAAAACAGAAAGATACATAAAACCTTCGGAAAAAAAAACAAACAAAAGCATTAGGAAATCTTGTCAAACATCAGCAAACTAACTTCCAATGGTTCAGAACCACAACTAAGACAAGAAGATATAAACATCTATCATGGTATCCTGAACTTCAAACAAATTGCAATACATGATCAGTTGTCATGAAAACATAGAAAGAATTCCAAAAAGAGAATCAGATCTAAGAAAGGAAGAAGAAAAGAAATGCTTATGGAAACCAAAACTGATCATATCTTCACTTCTTAAATAATATCTTAAGATGCTTCATATTGTAATGCCATGAGGCGAGAATATTTGAAGCAAAAGCTCAACCTGAATGAGAAGCATGCTAATTTAAATTATGTAAACTATAATTTATTTACGATAATGCTAAAAATACTGTATCAAGTAAAAGGATTCCCTTTAGTAGTTGGTAGAATCTTGTCACAAACTGGCACGCATTAGTGTTAGTTTTATAAGATAATATCCATCTCAAGAGACAATTTCTGTAGAGTGTATCCTTTCCCAAGTATCTCCAATTGCATAATCATTTATCAACATGTTAGCATAAAATGATCTGGCTGGAGTTTAACCAATCTTCCTCTAATATTAAATTTTTGACCATGAAATTTGAAATGCATACTAGTAAGAGTTCTAGAATCCCTTTTGGAACGCAGAATTTCGATACCAATTGCCACACCATCAATAATATCAGCGTAGTTATAACTAAAGAGGCATGAGCACATAATACTAGATTTCATTTTCAGCCAAAATTTCAGGCTCTTATGTGGCACATAACAACCAACACAACAAAACTCTGTTATCACAAAAATTTCTTTATACTACAATCTATAGAGAAATTAAAAAAACACACACAAATCATTTACCACAACCAATACATCCCATAGTAACATCTTTTTTTCTGCTAATTCAGAATACCTTAACAGAAAGATTATGTTACCAACTCAAAATTTGTGCTCCATATGCCCGCTTTATAACCAAATAATGACGTAATTTAAGAGCAGTATCCAAGAAAAAGCCTACAATAAGGTCTTTCTTGACAAAAGTTTCTTCATGCCGCCAAAAGAAAAAAAAAAAGAGAAGAAGGAATAAATTAAATCCCTGGCAAAAGAAAAATATGAACCTATATTTAATCAACAATTCAACGACACAACGCAAGAATTAGGATGAAAGCATAAACCGTCCTCTCTACAAAATCTGGGCACGTCGCTACTAAAACCCTAAACCCTAATCAAACAAAGCAACATAAATAAGCCATTTAATTTTTAAATAAAATAAAATAAAATTTACCTTAAACGAGAGTTGAGTTGTCAAATTTAAGATGATAAATGGAAGCCCCGATCAGAATCGAAAACCAAGTGCTGTGTATCAGAGTTTCGAGGCGTTTCGCCTTCTGTTAGACACAGAAAGAGGAAAAGAGGAGAACCAAGTTCGTCACCGATTTTGTTTTTAGCTTTTTTTTTCACCTTTGTCTTATTCGGATAGGGGTGTCAATCAAATTTAGGTATGACTTTATCATAACTTACTAAAAAACGGCGCAAAGTTGAATAAATTCAACTGGATGGAGGGCACTATAATAATAATTTAATTTATAAATAAAAGAAGTAAAAAGTTTTAAATAAAAATGGGAAATTGATTTAAATAATCATATTTTAAAAAAATAATTTTAATTACTATTTTTATACTTTTACAGAATTACCCTAATGTTTGAGACTTGCGGTAAACATATTACGCATAAAAATTGAAATCATCAATTTTCTAAAAGATATGCACGTGTCAAAAGCATGTAGGATGTAGGTGTAATAAATTGGGCATTAAAAACGAATTCACGTGTGGCAATAAGATTCAAATGATCAAAGATTTTTGATCGATTTTAACCATGTTCCGACTATCAAAGTAGTTGATACAGATATATAAAACATATAGCACATTGTAAAGTAAAAAATATGGATATTTGAAACAGATTTAAACTTAAAAATGGGTAAAAGTTTCAATGTAAATTTTTTGTCCAAAAGGAAAATATGTGAAATTTGATGGCAATTTCAAGATCCAAAATATACATAGAATAATATCCGAGACAACATACAATTTATAGTCAGAAATCCAATACGCGTGAAAAACCTTATAACCGTGCATGATTTACTGTAATATGCCTAGTAACCTAGGCTGTTGTGGTGTTGCAATTCCTTTTACGCATATTTCTCATCATAAATGTAGTATCGTCACATGAAAAATAAAAAATTGCCGAGTGCCTTGAGTTGTTAGGGTCTTATATAATATTTGGATGGAAGTTGCTGAGCACCGATTTACGCTAGAGTCTTTCTTTCACCACTGTTCTTGTGAGATTATTGCTGTTCCAAACTAGAACCAATGACTCCTTGTGCACCGGCGGCCGACGAGCCTCTGACAAATTCGGGTCTAAAGATGATCTTTGCCGCTTACATCTTGCTAATTTCACACTGCTTAAGAAGTACCTGTCACCATACTGTAACAGATTTTGGAAAGTTAGAGTACAAATATAATGCCCTGGTGAAAGAAAACATAGGGAACCCAGCTCGACTCTATATTGTATACAAAGTAGACACTGTTTGCCTCAAGTATAGTGTCATATCTGGCGGATGCTAGATATGCACATTATCTACTTACATCTGGAACGTCAAAATCACCATCTCTCGCATCACACAAATCTAATGAAATTTTCCGGAGCATTGGCATCTGTCATCATTGTAAAAAGGCTCAATCAATTTGTAATGGTAAGTGAGACTTGTTTCAAGAGAGAAAAGCATAGATGAGCAATTTAACATAGGATACATGTGCCTACCCTTTTAGCAGCATCAAGAATGAAGTTTCTCGGTATCCCTGGGCCCTGTATGTTCAACTTACAGATGTCAACACTTCAAACTGATAGATTAAAATCCAAATTTATTAAGCAACAAGTATTGAACTGTAGTTTTCGCTAAAAAGAACAGATGCGACAACAAAGTTCATTTCTTTTAAAGAAATGATAAAAGATGAAAAAAAAAAATGATAGCAAAACATGTGATGGGTTTAAACCATAAAAGCATAAATGACACAATGCATTTCTAAATAGAGTCCCACATGATTAAATCTAATCCTGCCTAAAAGAAGCCAATCACAAACAAACCAAACTATGTTCTTCATATTCTGCATGGACCTCCCAGTACTCCTTGAAAATAAACCACAAGGTCATAAAAATCAGGCTTCCACTGCAGGGCTAGGGAGCCCCTAAAAAGCAATTACTAGATATTCAAGACATCCGTGTATTGTTCTGGCAGTATGTTAATAAGTTCATTCAACTGATTTTGAATAAAAAAAAAAATGCAAGCAAAATACAAGAGAAAGCAGTAATTGAAGGCTTACATTATGACGCAGTAAGAGATCTTCAAGAGCTATGCAATTGGTAAGAGAAGAAACCCCATCTGCTGTTACATCACCACATTCCTGAGAAACAAAATAATCACATATAAACAAATATGAGCACTTAATTAGTAAGAATAGTAACTAATTGTCAGTTTAGTTTAATGTGTTTGTAACAAGATGAGCCACCTCTTATGAGGTATAGAGATCACATATACCTTACAAAATCAAGATCAAGTAAATGACCATCAACTACACTAACTCGAAAAAAAACAAATCTTCATCAATATTATATGTGTTACAATTTGAAATTTAGCCAAAAATAACAATTGGTTCATATATATTACAGTATTTGATTATGAAACCAGCGATGATTGAAAGGAAATTCTTGCTTGCTTGCTTCTAGACAAAATTTCTTCCTGAGAAAAGTAAATTCCTCCTTGAGAAAAGTAAATTCCTCCTTTGATGATGGAAAAGATATCAATTATCATTGAATTAGTTTTCTTATCTTCCTAACTTCAAAACAGTCTCTCTACCCAACTTTAATGACACAGGGCCTAAAATTTTAGGCTTCAAGGCTGTATCATCAACAAAGTCCGATTGCTCTAAAGAGCTTAGAAACAAATGGAGTACCTAAAAATTGAGCATTAACTTCATATTCCCGTTTAATAATCCAAGGAATGCTATAAAAGACAAAGAATTTTACAACTTCATCCTTGGTCTTTATAACTTCATCATTAAGGTTCCGAAATTCCCAAAACAATGGGTTGATGTCTAGAGGAAGAACTTCTTCTAAGGCTCCTCAAAGAAGGAACCACTCCTTAAACCATATAGGAACTCATTGTTATGATTTATTCAATCAAATCTGACAAACCAAATGAGAGAGAGTTTTGAATTTTGATACGTAAAAACATACTCTCATCCCTGCATGTAATCATAGAAATTACAGTATCAATAGAATATTATCAATTAAAGAAGGCATGGAAATATGGTCTTATATATCAAAATTCAAAACTCTCTTACTATTGTTTTTACAAATTTGATAATCATAACAATGAGTTCCTAGATTGATTTAAGGTATACTGCTTTCTTTGGGGAGCCACGGAAAAAAGATTTCTGAAGAAATCAAGCCTTTGTTCCAAAACTTCTGTAACCTTAACGGCAAAGTAATACTGATTAAGGATGAAGTTATCCTTCAATTCTTCACCTTTTATAGTATTCCCTAGATAATTAAATAGGAGTATGAAGTTGATGGGCAAGTTCCAGTTAGTCTAATTGTTTTTAAGCTTTTTAGAGCAATCATAGCTCTTTGGTGGCCAAATTTGATGAGCCAACCTTAAAGCCTGAAAATTTTAGGCCTCTGTCTCATTAAACTAGGGCACAAATACCATTTTAAGAGAGGAAGATAAGAGAATCCACGACACAAGAGTCCTTCTAGTTTGAATTTTATCTAGAAAAGTCATTCGGGGTTTGGTGCTAGCTTGTCAAGATTCTTATCTTTTATTTCGTCACTATGGCCCTTTGCCTATATGAGGGAAAATGTGAGACTTTGAGGAGACATCTTTTGATAGAAATTCTTATTAAATACTTGAAGTATGCTTCAAGTTTGTTTCTTCTGCATATAAAAGGTGTGTTAGTTTTAGCCACTTTTTATTTATCTTTTTAATATTGTTTAAAAATTTGATTACTAAACACGTTCAGACAACATGTGTATATTATTATGGTTTGTCAAAATCTATTGGATCATTCCATTGCTCAGTATTTGGTGTCCTAATATAATAACTTAATTTAATGTTGTGTTCTACACTATAATAACTAAAATAAATAATGCCTACCTCATTAGCTGATTATTTATATATCAAAACCTTTTAGGTAATGCTTAGAATATTTTTACCTGAAGAAATAAAAAGACACAACTTAAAATGACAAACCTCTAGATGGATAGAAATCAATCCCTGCCATCCCTCTGAGATAATCAGTTGAGAATCTGCAAAGAAGACATTATAATAAGGGACAATTACAACAAAAAGTCCATTACATTTTAATATTAGCATCAATTCACAACCATGGAAGAAAAATAGAGCTTCATCATAAAAATCCATTGTCATCTCTAGGATATATTAAAAGATCCTTCTATTTCTTGCCAATAATATAACCTACAAGACAGCTGATGTCTCACAGTTCCACAATAATAAAATTTTTCTACCACCACTGAACAAACAAACTTTTCAAAAAAGCAGAGTAACACAAGAGAACCAGAGAACCGAAGACACACACTAGCCAGAAATTCAAGGGGGTGAGAATGAGATCAATATTCAAGGGGATGAGAATGGTTGTCAAAATGATGCACCGGTGGAAGTGCATAATACTGGAAAGTGGGGGAACCAAAGACACTTGGAACTCCACAAATTTTTGGGTTTTCAGCTTTTGAAGGTTTTAGTTTTATTTAGAAAGGTTCTTACAGCACAAGTTTAGTGTTTGTTTTCAATCTTCAATTCAATCAAGCCTACCAAAAACTGAAATCTAGGCCATATATATATATGTAGACAGACAGAGAGACAGAGAGAGAGAGAGAGAGAGATCGAACCAAATAAAATAAGAACATAAATCTCTATTTAAAAAAAAAAAAGCAAACCTAACCAAATCCTATTTAAATAACAAAACTAAATTAGGAAAACCAGAACTACTACAAATAAGAAATCATCTGACTGAAAATTTTTAACTGAAGAGCAGTCAGTTGTATGTGAGTAGACTAGGCAACACTGATGGAACTAGAGTTAGTCTAAACCCCTCATACAGAACAGTTCTCTTCCATCTTTCCAATCATTTTTCTAATTTTTCCACTGCCGGGTTCCAATACCCAGACCTCTGAAATTTCTAACCAAGGGAAGGGCCAAATGCTTCAATATCTAGCAGCCAACTTGACCCAATTCAGTGAAAGAGACCAATTTTTTCTGGTAATTTCTGTAGAATCATACCAGTAGAGAAATAGAAAAAATCAACAGTTTATAAGCAGAGGAATGAAGCCATCAATAAAGGGTTACAATCTGCTTTTTATCATCAAACTATCTTGGGAATTCAGTTAAAATTTAAAAGGGAACAAAAACACAAAGTACAGGTATGGATTGGATGCTTTATCAATGATAATTGCTGACCTGCATTAAGAAGAGTACATCCTAGCAATGAAAGCTCAACCAAGTTTGCACAGTTTTGTGTCAAAATAACCAAATCATCATTAGTCATCCAAGGAGTTACACGTTCCAGCTTCAATTTTCTCAGATTTGGTAGAGAAAACCTGAAGCTTGTTATGGATATTTCACCAAGACAATAGCACAAAGCCAAAGCTTGCAACTGCCTCAAGGATGTCACGATTCTATCAATAATATAGTCAGATATCACCTATAAAGAGAGCAGAAATTATTAAACTCAACACACAAAATTTGAGCGATTAAATAATGTGATAACAACATCTAACAGAAAATGGTATATACATACAAGAACTGCAGAGATCACCTTTAAAGAGTCTCACTGAGAAAATGAATCCACATTCCACATTTTATTTGCTATTCCAATGTTAATTTTTTATATTTATTTTATAATTTCTTCATCTCTTAGGATTTAGAAAAAGTGAAAATGAAATCTAAAACAAATAAAAATCATCAAGAAGAAAACTCATCCCTTGTCTCAATAAATATGTGAGACGCCAAAAGGCAACTTATTGCAAGCTGATGAGAGCTAGCAGCATCCATTACCTGAAGCTGCCCTTGAAAAATTAGATAGCACGGAGAGGACTAACCAACTCCCTTATCCATGTTATATGAGGACATAAACACCTTATATATGCCCATCAATGTGTGAGCATTGCAGTATACCTAAAAGATTAAATTTCGCCTCTCCCTAACCTTTTAGAATTTGATTAACAACACTTCCTAACAAGTGGCATTAAAGTGGGCTAACGGGTCACGACTCAAACCAGAGCTAAGGGGAGATTCGTGGCTCATGGCCGCTGGAATCACCCTACCACTTGATGCATCTCCTGAAAAATAATGAGTTCCCAGAATTGACCATCTGAACACATTTTATTTTCCACAACTTATACCAATTGAACTCCACTTTAAACGAACATTATTTAACCCAAGCCTATTTTGATAGGTGGTGCATCTATAAGAAATAAATATGTATTTGATGGTATTGATAATGAGCTATAATAGAACACTTTCAAAATACAAATACTTGTCAGGAACAGTTAGTTACAAAGAATATTATAAATGAATACCTATAAAAAGTCTTTGTTCTGTTATAGCTATAAATTTAACCCTCATATTGAAATTCTGGCACCATCCATGTCGGCAATAACATGTGGGTAAAATAATGTAGCCCTTCATGTTTTTTAGTTGCTTAGTGTGGGTTCTACACTATCCTAAAGGATTGAATTTTAGCTCTAACTCAACCAAGTACTTCATAAGAGAAACAAGAAGGCATGATATTTTGTAACTTCAAAAATACACTAGAAGTTTCCCAAAATAAGCTATCTCATAGAGATATCTACCAGAATTTATTTCAGTCATACCAGATCCACTAGTGTATTTCTCTCTTTCATAAACGATAAATTTTAAATTAACAAATAAAAGTAGCTTTGCTCAATCTCCCAGGGCAATAATCAAACCTTCCAATATGCTTGCGTATGAGGTTCAAATTCATAAAGATCTATAAGGTGAGCATAATTATTCACAAACTTCTAATATTACACAGTGATCCAAAACTGGAAGAAGGGTAGATTTAACCTTCTATAGTGTATACATATGAGAAAAGCCACAGGGCATAACATTGGTATTACCTAGAAAGTCTCCATTATTGATAAGTAATACCTGAAAATGAAGAATAACTGACTCTAGCATAGGACAAGTTGTTGGTAGCATTCTCAATGCATCTTCACCCAATGTTCCACCCAAACCCACAGTTATTGACTTAAGCGAAATAATTGCAGGTTTCAAAGCTTCCAGAGAGAAATTAGAGAAACCCCATCCCAAAGCAACAGTTTCTAATTTGCATGTCCTGCCTAATTCAATAAACAGCTCCTTAGATGGAAGTGAGAAAGAAAATTCTGTCCCTCCAATGTAACTTCCCTGTTGAAACAAATATTTACATCCTCTTGCATGTAAATGCTTCAAACCAGAATTTCCATGAATAATATGAGCTAAAGCAGCTCCAGATATCTGCAATTGTACAAGCACAATCTAATTTGTTATAAAAAAAAATTATATTATCCACAACTACACTATATACCTTCGATGGGATGACAATAACAAGGACACTCCACTTTATGCACTTTTCATTTGCTTAATATTGTCAAACACCAAGACAACATCTAAACCCACAATCAAATCCTTTTGAAACTTTGAAGTATCTTATCATTAACACATAGCGAAAACATTTGTTGCAAAATAGAGCAATATTTCACAACATATACAAGCATGAGACAATCATCTTTTTTTTTTTTTAAATCCTATAGAAACCTGGTTAACTCTTATTTTATAAAATGAATGTAACATCAAATTAGATGCTTCTTCCACAAGTTCAGATGTAATTGTTCAGAACAGCTATTTAGAAGATTTTACCTGTTTCAAGGCCAAGGCAAATAATAAAAGCCTTTTATTAAAATTTGCAAGAGAGGATAAAATTTTCATTGACCATCATTTGTTACATTTTTTATTGTTTAAGGCTCAAACTGGTTCATAGATAAACGTTAAAGAGGGTGCAATTTTTCACACATTTGACACTGTCTTTGTCTCTTTAAAACGGCACCAAGTTCCGAAAATTCGATGACTAACCATAGTATTAGAAACATCAAGCATCTCCAAGGAAGACCCCGAGAAATTATAAAGTGCTTCATCTACAAGGTTGGTGCCACTCAAGCAAAGACTCTTCAGCATTGTTGTTTGACTCATGAGCTCTATGAGAGATGTTTTGTCAACACCTGAAAAAAATTGATTGGTCAAATATTTAGGTTCAATTCTGTGATTATAATTCTGTGAAATTGAATATAACTTAACAAAACTAAATTCCACCAAAACAAGTGGAATTGCAAATGAATTCCACAAAATTAAACAAACAATTTTTTCTTGATAAAAATACCCCTCAACTTATTAGCTCCTTATCTTCTTACTTACAACACTTCTTATTTCTTTCTCTCTTATTTCCCGTCTTCATCAACACTCTTCTCTCATCTACTCTCTTTTCTACAATAAAATTTTTGCGTCGACCTCTTACACTACTACTTTCAAATTAGTAATTAAACTCAAGATTTATTACGGTTAGTTTTATTTATTTTTAACCTTAGATTATTTTCTGAATATTAAATGACTGAAATTTTAGTAAAATTTTATTGTAAATCTTGGTTAGACTTTGATTTGTGTCAAATTTGTTATACGTATTGTGTTTGATTTATTAAAGTTAGTTTTATTTATTTTTAACGATATATCGGTGAACTACCACAACATGTACAATCCAAGATGAAAAATTAATAAATCTCACAAAAAATATTTTTTTCATATGCCATTTTTTCCTTAAAACTAAACACATATATCTTTCAAGCAACATTCAAAAGTGTCCAAAAAATTCTTAGAAATTTATCAAACATACAAATCTTGCAATAAGAAGATAGCTTGAGCATACTTCAATAATTGTTTAAAATCTCTTTTCATACACATCCTTTTGATGCAAAGATTTTTTTATTGAGAACTATACTTATGTGGCTATTTCTGACTGACAGTCTAACCATTGCTTACTAAAAAATTTATAACTTTCTTTTCTAAATTCTAAAAGTTATACCATTTTTTGATTCTAAAACTAGATATATAAAGTTTTCCATTCATTTAAGGCTCATAACCTTTCTCCTTTTCAATTTATACAATTTAGTCCTTAAAATTAATAATGGTGTGCCAATTCGTTTCTTAACTTTTTAATTGCTAGCATTTATATGACCAAATTACTCCTTTGTAAAAAATAGTCAAATACATAACTAAATTGTGTTTGTATATATATTGAATGAGCTAAAATAAAATAATTATAATATGTGTATATCAATTGTTTTCATAACATTATTATGTTAAGGGTATCTTAAGAAATAAAGGTAAATAAATTTTCAATTCTAGATTTATTCTAAACATAATTATGTGAAATTCAATTGAATTAAATGTTTTAAGTTGTAACATATCAAACATAAAAATTCATGTGCAATGAATTCCACATACATTTTGAATTCATTTGTTCCAAACAGTATGTGAAAAGAAAGTGCAGTAATAATCATGAACTTAACTCCAAAAGCTTTTTCATAAACTCTTTGGCTAGTTTACGAGACAAGTAATCTTATAAAAGAACCTTGTTCAGTCAAAGTGGTCAAAGAAACAGACTGCTAGGATTAAGATAACAATTAGGATATTGATTAGAATTAAAAAGGATAATATGATTAATATTGATTAGGATTAATAAGGATAATATTGATTAATAATTAATAGGATAATAGTTGACAATAATTGATATTTGAATTGTTTAAAAGAATTACATTGAGAGAAGAAAAAAGTATCAGTTTAGAGCAGCCTTTGACTAATTGGGAGGCTACCATAGTAGGAAGGAGCTGACACCTCTTGTCACCAGCATTAACATTGTTCATATTGGAGTGTTTGTTCTTTTTTAAAAGGTTCCTAACAAATTGTTATCAGAGCATTTTGATTCTAAGATGTGGAGGTTTGCTATCAACAGGATGAGAGTGGAAGATGGAGAGATTCAATGTCTCACCAAAAATTCCAAAATCACCTCATAAAGTACTGATCTATCTATTTCCGACCTAAACTTACCCACAATTGCTGACTAGGAAAGAATTTTAAGACTAGAATGGATGGAAAGATTCAAAACCCACTAACCCAAATAGAAGGAGAGTCATCTACATTGAATTCAGTTATCAAGATTACAACTCTCACATCTATGGATAGTCATGCTCTACAGATACTAATGACTAACTGGGACCAATTTTTGCAAATGATTCCAATCTGTTATGCTGGTTATTGAAGGAAAAGAAAAAAAAATGAATACCTAACTGGAGGGATAAAGAAACCCTCCCCCACAGATGCAAATTACAAAGTCTGGGAAGCAGAAATTTCCATTATAATATTGTGATTTATTAATTCAATGGAACTAAAAATGATGATAACTCTTTTATAAAAAAGTATGTTCTTCCAATCTCCCACTCCATGGAGTTGATAAACAAAATTATTACAATAGAGTCCAAGTGGTACAGTTATCAATGTAGGTGACGGAATAGGTATAACACCTATGAAATAACCAACCTTTCCCTTTCCTTTCATCATTAGTAACAAGGATTGGAACCATTCTTGAAAATTACTTCTATTGAGTTTGTGCTAACTGATTTGGATAGAAAGGGAATCGGTTGATAATGATGAAGGTAAGAGTTTAGGTTAGGATCCAAAACAGCAAGAGCAGTTGAAGATTCCCTTATAAAAGTGGTCAGGGCATTGATTTCCATAAGGACCAAACTGTCTGGTTTCAGATGAGAAATAAAAAATTTAGGCCAGTGCAAACCATGAGACAAGAAATTTGTACAGGCTTCTAATATTTTTATGCATCAACGGAAATCTAATATATAGGAATAAGGGTGCTAACATCCCTATTACTCTAGAAGTAGAACAATCAGCAGATTACAAAATGTAGAAAGAAATAACAAATTAGAGAAATAACAAAAGGAAAGTTGACTTAGTCCAATCCCTTAAATCAAGATTTTATTCTAGGATCAAATCCTTATATACTAGGATAAAATCCAGGATTCTAATCCAAGTCTTTTTAGTGAATTCAAAGTTCTATTTTTTCCTTGTGGTCACTGATATCACCAAGTCTGAAAACTATTAGGTGCCTTTACTATTAAAGAAAAATAGTTCAAAGGACATGAAAGAAATTGCTTCTCGCTAATAAGGCTTAAAAAATAGAAACATCTTAAAGACAATAAAAGTTCAATCTGAACAAATTCGTCAAATGGAGCAACTGGAAATAAGGAAATACTCACCCTTGCAGCAACCTATATGCAGTTTTTGAAGATTAGATGTCCTCTTTCCCAAATGACCAGTAGAATTACCAAATTTAGAAGCAGCAGAGAAAAGAGCCAGAATTGAACTCATACCAAAAGAAGTATCACAAACTACAATAGAATGAAGTTCAATACACCTGCATATGACATTTGATATGCCGACATCTGTCACTGAAATACACCCTTTAATGTTCAGGTAACCTAACGAAACACAGTATTTTGAGATAAACTCAAGATCCAAATCTGACACAAAAGGTACACGAAAAAGTTAGTAGAATGGTTGTTGGGTGAAGCCATATCAAGCTTATATGCATGGAGTAAACAAGAGTTTAGTAATATAAAAGCAATTATGAAATGTATTTAAAAAGGCACTAAATTGGAGCTTCCATTTTCCCTCAAAGGATGTACAGAAGAGTGGGTAGTTATACATAATAATACATTTATAATCCATAAATCATTCTATTTCACCAAAGTAGTTCATGCAAGAATATATTCCATTCCACCAAAATATCCAGAACAGTAATAGTTACATTCAAGGGAATCCTTTAGTAGAACTGACAGTACAATGAACTATCTAATTAGGATGTTCAGGTCAGAAACATGGTTAAGGTAAAGTATCAATGTTACAAATAAATTTTCTACACTTTATTAGGCTTTATTATGGCAATTTCAAACGTATGCATGTGCCTCTGATTCCGTGAAGAAAACTATGCTTTGAATAATAATGAACTACTTTTACTTAGTCAAATAAAGGCGTTACAAACAAGTGTCTTACCACATATGTCAGTTCAACCCTCAATAGTTAATATGTGATGGTTGACAGTGATGGTTCTGAAGGTTCCTTATAGAAATGGTAAAGCATCACCATTCCCAAATAAATTTTCTATTATCCATTAATCCTTATTATAATTATGCATGATGCCTCTGATTCCATGAATAATACAATGCCTCAACGAAATAATAAACTCCTTTTACTAAGTTCAACAAAAGCTTTCGAATGAAATATCTTACCACATATGTCAGTTCGGCCCTCAATGGTGAGATGAGTGATATTTGACAGTGATGGTCCTGAATGATAGCATGATGTCACATCCCAATGCTTATTTGATACTAGTGGTAGAGCCAGATTTGAGGAAAGGACAGATACTTGTGTTGGTATGATTGGAGAAATATCAACAGACAAGTCAACTTCAGAAACCAGAGGGCACTTATGCACCAATTTAATGAAACTGGTTGTCTTGATGTTCAAAAGATAAGCTGCTTTTATTATTTTCAATGATGGAAATGATCTGGAGAAACACTCAATGGCAGATTCAAGATGCAGTCTATGACATTTGGAAAAATTAACCTCCTGTAGTGCTGCGAATGATAAAGTTGGTGGCAGACACTGAGATATCCTCCAATGATCTTTGTCAGGATGTTCAAGGTTTATCAAATACTTCTTTATAATCTTCCTCAATGTTGAGTCCATACCATGAGAATAATGAAGCACAGACAGGAAAAGAATGGCTGTCGTTATTTGAGGACAGTTAGAAAGGTTCACTTTCTGCAAAGAGAAATAAAAATTCAAATTGTGACATCAAGAAAATTAATTCAGAAGGCCAAGGATGAAATCAATTAGACTAACAATATCAACTCACCGCATGACTTATAGAAACACTCTTTAAATGGCTTTCATTTCATCAAGTCTGATCGAGTATATACCTTTCTTCTCTCTTCCTCTCTCAAATGAGTTTCATTAAGTACTGGAGTAAAGAATCAGTATCCTTTCTCCTGAAATATAATTAAGAGAACATGTTTAACTTTTCATTGAAATTAAGAATGCATTCTTCAACATTCCCAAGTGTATAATCTTAGAATATTCAACTTTTCAGTGATTGTTCTTTTTGAAACTACGGGCTCAACGAAAACTTGGCTGGAACTGAATCCGCCAGAGTCATCTTCTGCCCCAGAAATTTCAACTCCAACCATAGAATCTATACCTTCTATCCAGCCATCAATTGGTACCCATTCATTGCATAATAACCAACATAAATTTAACGTAACCAATTTTAGGGAATTGTTCCAATCAATATGATAGGATCTAAGGTGGATAAGAAAAAACTTAAGGGCTCAAGCAGGAGAATTCTAGCTCCAGATGAGGTGACAACATCAGGTAATGGCAGCAAAAAGGCGTTGTACGTGTGGGGAAAAAAGGGGATTCAAAGGGAAAGACAACAACCAACCATAAAAAGAGGAGGAGAAGAGGGAGAAATGGGCAAGGAAAAATTAAGAAAGGAGTTGGGAGGGGAGGCAATACAGTTTGCCTTACGGAGAAGTTGGCACCTCTGTTCCCAGCATATTTCATGTTTTTACTTGATTTTGTAGTCATCTAAATTCTTGGCTACTTTGCTTGATTTGAAACACTAATTCTGCAGATTTATAAGATCTATTGAGGCATCTTTCAGGACTTGTTTTGGTGCTGTGTGATTGTTATTAGACAGGTTGCTATCAAATTGGTATAAGTGCCATACCATTTTGAGAATATAAGGAGTTGATATAATAGAAGAAAATGAAAAATGGAGGTTATGACTAACGTGGTTGGAGTTCCAAACAATGGCAACAATGCAGTTCATCTCCACTGTGAAAGAATAGAAGAACTAAATCACGATTGTGAATGCAAGTCATGGGCAGTTCTAATGGTAGAGAATGACAAATCAAATGATGACACCATCCTTACTGTATACGACAAATATCCTGAGAGGCAAGAAGCTGAGTTGGTTGATTCCAGTGTCCATGAGGGAAATTCAGAGTTATCTAAAGATCCATTGGTGGAAAACAGTCATTGGAAGAAAGAAACAACAGATTCCAGCGAGCTCTAGTTAATGGAACCCATTTGTTCATTAGGTGAGTCTTCATTAATCCAAAGCCATACAAGTGAGGAGTCTAAAGGAGAATACAACACTCACCAAAAAACAATTTTTGTTTATTCAAAAAGGCCATGACCTCCTCACAAGCCTAATTGTTGGATTTGAAGCCAAATCCATCAAAATTCACAAGGGAAGTTACCATTTTCATTTAGATATTCCAATTGTCATCCGAAAATGAATTAGATCATGTATAAAATTTCTTATTTTTACCCATTTATCCTACTCTGTGTCCTCCTCACAACACAGGGCCTTCACTACAAAGATGGACAGTTTGGAGGTACCAACAGAAGTAGAATGATGTTTTCCACCAGTTTTTTGCCTTAATGACATTTTCCCACCTTTAAACTTTAAAAACAACACTTTCCCAACTTCTGTCAAGTCTTGTTAATGAAATTTGGTAATTTTTATAATGGACACATTGAAAAAATGAAAACACTCTTTACTACTTTGAAATGTTTGCTAAACCTAAATAACATTTTGCTCCCAAAACTTTATTGAATATATTTTCACCCCTAATTTATATAAATTTTAAGGTTAATTATTATAAAAAATAAATTTAAAATAGTCACTAGGGGTGTACACTACCTAAAAACCGGCAGGTCTAATTCTGATCAAAGCACAAATTGTGTGATTTGGAGGGAATTGCACCATCTTAGTGTGATTACAACAGGAACTGCACCATTGTGATGCAATTTCACGACTCTCCTATTCTACCTTAACACAATCACCAACACTCTTCCATTCTACCTCAACACAATCACCACAACACACAACAGTGATGAATTAGGCTGGACAATCCAAGCTTTCTCTAGATTAACTTGGCTTCACCTCAGTTTGACCTAGTTTTGACCACCAACAATTCTCCAGCAAGGCCTATTTAGGGACAATGATTAGGGAAAGCTCTTGTTTAGCCCTTAATGCATGGACAAACATAATGCCAACCTTCTACTCTTTTTTAAGACATTGTCATTGCCATTCTTGACTTAGGCTAAGATAGAGTTGGCTTTATCTTGACTGAAGGTACAAAGTAGGCAACTCCTTTGCCTTCATTTGTCAGGTATCTCTTTCCCTGTAGCAACCAGACCTAGCATAGGGATTCTTTTAGAAAAGGAAATTTTTCAGTGCTTCAGACATCTAACTTTCAAGCATTTCATGGTGAGCTTTTGGTTGAATTTGGGGCATGTTTCGGACTAGTTGAAGTTAAATTTAGGGTTAAATAGAGGTTTAAATGATGAATTTTCAAGTTGGTAAAGGAAATTTAATTTTTTTTATGTTTACGTCTACAAGTGATATTAACCTTATAACATATGTTTTGCAAATTGACAGAAATATGCTTTGAACATTAAAACTAATGTTTGATTTTTTATGGAAGATGGGAAAGTGTCATTTATAATGTTCGAGGGTGAAGAAGTGTCATTAAGGAAAAGAACAACTGGAAAACAATTGTTTACCAACCAAAAGGCATTCAAAGTGCCCGTCAAAAAACTAGATGAAAGTTGTTATGTGGGAACAGATGTAAGCACATGTTGAGAATGATACTTGGATGTGCTAGAACTACCAAAGGGTAAGAAGGACATGAATTGCAAGTGGATATTCACAGTAAAATATGAGTCAAATAGAGACATAAAGAGATACAGGGCAAGATTAATGGCTTAATGATACACACAAACCAATGGTATTGACTACAAAAAGCATTTGCTACAGTGGCCAAACTGAACTCAATCAAGGTACTATTATCTTTTGTTGCCAACCTTGATTGAGAACTACATCAAATAGACATCAGGATGGCATTTCTAAAAGGAAAATTGGATGAAAAAGTATATATAAACACCAAGTTCTGAAACAAAAAAGGAAAAGAGGTTGTAAACTTGAGAAATCTCTCTATGGGCTAAAACAATCACCTATGGTTTACTCAGTTTAGTGCAGCCTTAAAAAGCTTTTGATACAAGCAAGAACAAACAAATCATACATTGTTATAGAAATAAGCTAAAAATGGAAAAAGGGCACTCCTAATTGTGTATGTCAACAACATAGGCATCACAGATGATGAGAATCAAGAAACTAGCGATCTAAAGAAGCAATTAAAGGTTGAATTTCAGGGTAAAGACCTTGGAACTCCTTTATATTTCCTCGACATGAAGGTTGCTCAAAGCAAGGAAGGCATATTCACCTCTAAAAGGAAATATACCCTTCATCTATTGAAAGAAATCAAAACATTGGTTGCAAACCCAAACGAACACTAATAGAGAGAAATTGAAAGCAGAAAATTACCAAGGATGATCCATGAATAAAGAATAACACTAGAATTAGTATGCAAACTGATAATACCTATATCTCACTAGGCCCGGCATTGCTTTAGTGTGAGTATGGTAAGTCAGTTCATGCACTCACCCACAAAAAGCAATTAGAGGCAACAAATCAAATTCTAAGATACTTTAGAAGAACTCCAGGCAAGGGAATCTTGTTTCAAAACAAAGTGCAAAAAGAAGTTGAAGGCTTTGTAGATGCAGATCAATCGGGTATTTTATTAAACTGTGGAGAAATTTGGTTATGTGGAGAAGCAACAAATAGTCTGTGGCTAAAAGCAACACAAGAGCAAATCGGGCTATTCCTCAAGGAGTATGTGAACTAATTTGGTTAGAAAGGTTGATGAAGGACTTATATATACCTCGGACGAGCCTTATGAAGTTGTATAGCAAATCCACTATCAATATTGTTCACAAGTTAATTCAGCATGATCAGTTGAAACATGTCAGAATCTACAAAATTTTCATCAAGAGCGAGACTGAGAATAGAGCTATCAACTTGTTCCACATACACACAAAGTCTCAAAAAGTTAATGTACTAACTAAAGCTATGTCAAAACCAGGTTTTGATTTACTTATGGTCAAAATGGGAATGATTGATATCTATTCACCAACTTGAGGAGGATAATTTTGATATCCATTCACTTCAATAAAGTTCAAAGTACAAAATATGAACAGTTTTGTTAAAAACAATAAAACTTGAGCTGCCAAAATACCATTGAAGTGTTTGTCAAAACAACCCTTGACGATACTCTAATACAGTAAATTGAGAACCCAAGGAAACAAACTCCATTTGAGAAAGAAAGATAGAAAGGAACATTTAAAATTTAGCCTCATATTCTCTATTTGGCAAAACAAAGTTTCAAAGAATAACGCCTATGTATGCATAACATATGACAGAAAAGTATCCCAACATGCAAATTCTACAGGCCCCAGCACCTGCTTTAAACCCCCTTCAAAAGAACCCTCCATAGAAAGCAAAAGTCATTCTTTGGCCTCCAAGACTCATCAAAAATAGCAAAGAAAATACCTCTGAGTATTCCGTCAGCCGAACCCTAAGATGATTCAAGTCCACATCTCCTAAGGCATTTACTAAGCCTGCTGAAGGAATTTTCACTAGTCTTAAAATTGAGTCAACACTTTCATCGGCAAGCTTAGAGAAATAGCAAGACCTTCTTTTCCCTGAAATCAACACCAGTTCAACAAAAAGCATTATCAGATTTGATAAGTTAAAAAAAAAAAAAAAAAGGCTTACTGTTGTAAGAAAACATCTAGAAGCCAACCTACCTGCAGCAAACCATAATGGCAGAATGCTTCTTCGAATCTGTAAAACAGAATAAAGAAGGATTCTACTTAGAAAATCTTGACTAAATGAAAGATTTAACAAACTGGTTCACATTTAATATGTTCTCATACCTAGATACACTAATGTAGGTAATCCTAATTAAGGGAAAAATAAATTCACAACTTTTCTGATTTTGAAAGGTAGATGATGGCCTCAAGAAATTAGATTAGATCATGCAAAATAGAAGCAGAAAATTTTAATATCCATCTATCATGAGAGAGCAAGATTGATCAACATATTATTATTTGAGGAAACTTTTTTTTTCATAAATGCAGTACACTTTGATCGTATGGTTCACAGGACATTATCTTTTCCCCATTCCATGCTTTGAATATTTAGTTAATCCTACATTACAACGTTTTCCTTTGGAGTAAAAAATTTTGGCATTTGGGAAGGGTATAATTACCCAAACCTTGAAGACCCAGAGCTTGCCAGGTTAGATTATGTTTTAGCCATAAGAACATTGTTGCAGGTTTATTTTGAAAACCAATACTTTCTGGTTGGTTTCAGGTTAGTTTAAGGCCAGCCCAAAATGACCCAGATTTCAAAGACCTGGTGGCCACATTATGTTAAGGTGTCAAATTAATACACTGATATGAGGCAGAAGGAAAGTGTCAGGTAACTCAATAATAATCCACTTCCTCAAACAATGGAAATCAAGTAATTGACAAGGGAATGAAGGAAAGGGTTGCAATATGTATAACATGTTACTGAATTTACAAAGAACAGTGAGGCTGGAATCTAAAAAAACTCCCAGTTCTGGCTTTCAAAAGAGGCCGAAATCTCTCACCAATACCATCTAGCTTTCAAAAGGCTAGACACTCTACTTCAATTAGCCGGAACTACCCAGAATTTTCAGAAAGCAATCCTCCCCCCTTCTTAGCCTAGAATTCCCTTTTTATTCCAGTTATTCCCTTCTCCCATAAGCCAAGTGGCCCTCTCTCCTGAGTGGTCCTCCCATTTATGTGCCAATATTTCATTTACTTTTCTATAAACCCCAGTTGTCCCTCAACTGTTTGTCTCCTACGGCACAATTATGTGATCCTAACATTAGCCATCCCTTTTAGATCCACGTTGTCTTCAAGGTAGGAAAATTGGAATGGTGCTTTTTTTCTTCAGAAGTAAAAATAGATAAACAACTTAAAATCGACAAAATATATTTTAAGCACACCATCATGTGCCTACCGTTTCTCATTCCTTGTCTTCAGTATGCCTGGATTCCCCTTCTCCTGCCTCACCTTCTTCACACATTAATATCACTCATACTTGTTGAAATGGGCAACAGTGATTCAGACCATAAATTTCATAGTACCGAAAACATGGTCCATTCTCCAATTTTGGTTGAATTTTGGCTTCCAATAAATCTTCAAATATTTTCGTTCCTCCCTACACTTGAAACCAGCCAGCAGGAGCTGGCAGGTTTTCCATTTGAGTGTACTACGTCATTCGGTTGGATGAAATCAAGTAGTTGGAAGCTTCCTACAAATGAGTTTGAGTGGTGTATATGCAAGCTTAAATGGTTATGGTATTTGAGTGCGGTTATGCAGGTAAGAGTGATAGGTGATCCTTGGGACTAGGCTAACAGTATTTGGGCTTGGAGGGTAGATTAAAGATGAGTAATGGGTTAGGTTGGGATATTGGGTTGTATCGGTTGGGTTTGATTTTAGGTTGTATCCATCGGGTCTTCGACCAAGTTAGTTTTCAATGATCTAATTTTTCTTCTGAACCTTTTGGGTTTTCTTCATTGCTTCAATTAAATTCCTTGGCCCAAATAGCTTGACTTCTACCCATATTTCATCTTCCAACCTATTAAGAAATGGCCCAAGAGGAATATCATCTGAGATTCCTCCCATCGATGCTGAAAGAAGCTCAAAGCAGCATCTAAGCTCTTCCATTGTATCAGTCTGTCAGAGTGCAAGAAACTCTTCCTATGATGTCCCCCTGGTTTTCCCATCATCATTTCCCCTTCCTTAGCATCTTCTCTAGTTGTCATCTCTCTAGTCATCATTTGTTCATTTCGTCTTGACAATATGAGGGTGTCATCTCTCTTACCAAAGATGATTGCACCTGTGATGGGGGTTGCTCCATCAGCACCTTTCCTCAGTTACCATTAGGTAACTCTATGTTCATCATCTCTCTCAACTCTCTAAGATCGTCCGTCACTGTCTCTACACTGCCCTCCAAATTTCCATTGAGTTCACATTTTGCAATTTCATGTTACTTCCAACCTTCTCCTCACAGATTCCAGATCCTTTTCTATCCCATCTACCCTAGATTACATTCTTGTAATGCTCTGATACCAATTCTGTCGGTAACTCAACAATAATCAAAACCTCAAGTAATGGAAATCAAGCAATTAACAAGACTATGAAAAAAAGAGTTGCAATATGTATTGAACGTTACTAAATTTACAAAGAATAGTATGGTATCTAAAACACTCCTAGTTTTGGATTTCGAGAGGCTGAAATCTCTCCCTAATGTCATCTAGCATTCGAGAGGCTTGACACTCTCTATCTGTCAACCGGAGCTGCCCAAAATTTTTAGAAAACAATCCTCTGCCCTCCCCCCCTCCCTTCTTAGCCTAGAATTGCTTTTTTATTGCGTTTAAACTATTCTCCCTTAAGCCACATAGCCCTCTCCCATAAGTGGTCCTCCCATTTTTGAGCCAATATTTCATTGGCTTTGTTGCACCCCGAGTTGACCCCCAATTGTTTGTCTCCTAAAGCACAATTATGTCGTCCTAACAAAAAGTCATTGAGTCCATTCGGTATCTGGCATTCTACATGAAAGAATAGTCTACACAAATTTGTTCACCTAAGAAAAAATCCAATAAATGAAAATTAAGATAGCATTTAATTGAGAATGCAAATGGTCAATATCTTGTCTTTCATTTCCACGTTTAACCAATCACCCAAAAATTCACCACAATAAACTAGATGTCTCTCATATTTGTCATAACTCACAACATATTTCATAATGAATGTCTAAAAGGATAAACTATAAATTCAATAGAGAATTCTTGATCATGTTAATCCTGTATTTGTCCTTCCAATCCCCACCCCATTTCCCACCCTAGAGATTACTAATTTTAGGTCCTAAATTAAATCTAGAACATTAAAAAAAATTCAAAGCATACCTCCTTCAGAATTTCAATCAAATTTTCTTTAGTTATGATTGAGCAATCCATCTGCTTTGAGTTTGCATCAAGCCACATTAAAAGTGCATCAGAAAGATGCATCTCACTGTGAATGATTAGTGTGGTGTCAGAATTTCCAATGATATATCATCAAAGAAAATTCTGGCTATTTAAATTATAGCTGACTGACCTGTCCACAGTCAAACACGGATGCTTTACACAAGCTAACAAAAAATTGTAGGGAATATTTACAAAATCTCTATTAGAAATGGCCCACATCTGCAAAGAAAAACTATTATTTGTCAACTGAATTTACATGGCAATTGCTCAAAAGCTAAATGTAATCAATTTACATACAAAATTTGTCGCCAGATATCTTGCACATAATTCAGGAACAAAATCATTGGCTGCAGCATATAACAAATTTATCAATTAGGGAGAATACTAATAACAAAATCAAGCATAATACTCACCAGTAGCATTATGTTTCAGTTTTAATAGATTTCCAATATCTCGTACTTCTTACCATTCTCTAAACCAAAGTTCCACATACGAATCAAATCATCACATTGTATCTGTGGTGGCCCAGAATTTTTGGACAAAGATATCTCAAAAAACCAAGCTCTACACTTCTCTAGAAGCATCTCCACTCCAAAATAAAGTGCACCCTAGAAATGTCACAATTGAATTATATAGAATTTTAAGATATAAGGGAATTTATAACAACTTTGTTATATAAAGTTGCAGCAACAATCTAAAAGACCAGAAATTTGATGAATAATAACATGTGAGAATTACCTCAAAAAGAGGGAGATAATTATTTGATGCAACATTTAATGGGCAGCCATATATACACTTCAGAATATTCAAAAACGTTTCAAGGTTCCACTGGACCACAACATAGTCTGAGCTTGACTCGCTGCAACATTTATACTAAGTTAGAAAGCACCCATGAGCTTATACACAACTCAATGGTTGACAGATTAAAGGTTCCCTATCAGTAACTAAATTTTAAGATGAAAACAAAATGCTGAAGCCTAATCATAGAACTAACTAAGATCAGAAAAGCAGACCAAGCTTATGCCAATCTTAGCGACCATTTGGCTACAGAATAAGTTGAAGGCAAGCATGAAAGATAGAAATTCTTAAATCAAAAAATTTATATTACCTCAAAACGTGCTTTAAAATATGCATTTCCACTCCATTATTTTTTTTTCTTTTCATTTTATTCTTTTTCTTTTTTACATAACAAACACAACAAAATTAAACACCATTAACAATAAAAGCAAACCGATTGGCAAATTCTATAAGTTATAATAATTTTCGATACAGAAGTAAAGCCTTCAAGGAAAACTAAAAATACGTAATTGGATATGTAATCAATGCAGCTCAGACTTTACCTAAAACTCCCACTAAGAAGACCATGAAAGTACGAAGATTGTTCGGTGAGCCTGTAAACATATATTAATAATTTAATCCACAAATATTTCAAAAATAATTAATAAATACAAATAAATCTAGAACATTTAGCTCCAACAAAAAAGAAATGAATGGGAAGTGAAAGCGACTAGCCTATTCCGATAAGCCTGAATTCTGACCGTTCGGTAACGCAGAATGTTAACTAAATTCCAGCTTTGAATATCCTCGGTCGATACGAGAATTTCTCTATCTTTTGCGACTTCTCCTTCGATTGGATTAAGATTCGCACATACTAGAGTGACAAAATCATCGCCTGAGCTTGAGGCCATAAGCGACTTTCCGTCTCTCAAACATAAACAAGAGAAAGTTTCGACTAGGGGACGTGTTTGGTTTGTCAGAGAGTGCGAAAAAATAAAGTAAAAATAACTTTTGCCCTAATTTTAGAGAAGAGTTTTGTCCCACCCAAGGTTTGGCTAAAATCCCTTTTTCACCCTTAATGGTATAAATCATATCTTCTCATTCCAAATCAAACTCAATTAAAATTAAAAATGCTACAAGGAAGTATTAAAAAGTAAAATTACTGTATTAACCCTAAATATTTTAGTTTTTAAAATTATAATATTGCTTAAAATGATCAAAAATTTTAAGTTACCCTTTAAAAATTAAATTTTCATCTAAACTCTCTTCTTCTCTTTTTGTTCGACCTCCACCATTTTTTTTCGTACAAGTCATCTTAATGTTAACACTAAGTAAAGAGACGAGCAAAAATGACTATAACAACAACAAGCAAAAGCACCAACAAAGATAAAACGAGAAACAAGTAAAAATGTTAACGACGACATGAAGTGACGAACAGAAATAATGATAGAGACAACTAGAGGTAAACAACAATAATACTTTTTAATTAAATTTAAGGGTGGTGCTTTAGGGGCGGATAATTAATGTTTTAATACTTTATGGGTGGTGCTTGCCATTTAAGAAAACCTTGGGTGGGACAACGATTAGCCGTAAATTAAATTAGAAGTGTTTACATCATAGTTTTTTTTTGAAATATTTTAAATTTTACTGTGTCCAAGATAATTTAAAAATGATAAATATATTACCAAAAAATAAAATATATTAAATTAAAAGTATAAATACTATATAATCATATATTTTAGATTAATAAAATTTTTTAAATTTTAAGTGTGCTAGTAAATTTTAGAGGATTTTTTGAATTTTGAAAGTCTGAGTGTTAAGAGATATTTTAAAATTTTAATATGTCTTTAATATATTTTTAAAATAGTAATTATATCTTGAAAACACAAGTATTGACCTCAATTAAATAAAATATCAATAAAATAATTAATAATTTTTTATACTAATTCTATAATAGTATAATATTAATTTATATCGAATAATTTTTTAATTAATTAATTTTAATAATAATCTTTCATTTTTGGTAAATAAAAAAATTATTCAAACCAAATACACCCTCCAAATTGTTAATACTATCAATTTTATTATAGATTGTATAAGATAATAAAATGATTTTTAACTATTAAAACTTTCAACTTAACGATGAGATTATGTATCACTCCACCTATTGTAATTTGATAAAATTTTCAATTTCAATAAAATTTAATAGTAAACAAAGGCCAAAAAAGAAAAGTTGCATTAAAGGAAATGATAATGGAAGCAGAATATTTACAAGTGCGTATGTGGTAATAGAAGCATTTTGAGGTCTGGAATTTCAAAATCTTGTGACAGCTTTACTACAATATTCTACAAGCTACATACAGTTACAACAGAGGAACTTGGTCTAAAATAACTCGAACTCAAGGTGCTCTCCCGTGGCATTACACTCCAAATACTTGCTCCTTTCAGATACTCCAAAATCATAAAACTCAGGTAGCTCTGGAGGAATTGCGCAGCGTATAAGTGCCCAATTCAACCCCTCAAAGAACGGGTGCTGCTTTATCTCAGCTGCGCCTTTTTGTGACCCCAACCGATTCTCTGGCTCCTTTACCAACAGCCCTCTAATGAGATCTCTTGCCTGAAAACTAACCAGAGGACTGTCAGGGAACTTAAGGCTTTGAAACACCACATTGGCTAATGTTTCTTCATTCCCGAAACCTTTGAAGGGTGTTTTTCCATATAAAAGTTCATAGAGGAAGATACCAAATGTCCACCAATCAACTGCAGCACCATGACCCTCTCCTTTGATGATCTCAGGAGCCAAGTATTCATGGGTCCCAACAAATGAATTTGATCGTGCATCAGTAGGCTCAGCGACAAGTTGTGGCAACGATCGGATCTGGGCTGCAGGGTCATTTTTTGACTTCCTTGTTTTTGCAGTAGCAGGTAAAAACCTAGGACTGAAACATGGAACTTGACATTTGGGTTCAATGCAGAAAGGCTGGATACAGTTAGATTCAGTACATGGACCAGATAGCCTTGCAGGATCCATATTGGATGACGAAGATTTCAGAAGAGTTGGATTTACTGAACATCTGAGCGACAGATCAAAATCTGTCAGCATAATATGGCCATCTTCTCGCACCAGAATGTTCTCTGGTTTCAAATCCCGATAAATAACTCCAAGCATATGCAAGTACTCCAGAGCAAGGAGGACTTCAGCAACATAGAACCTGCACAAACAGTGAAATTCTGTTTAATAATAAGAAATGAATAAGTGAACCAAGACCATCACCAGATTTGAGAACAAATAAAAACATGCCACAATTTCATCAGATTTCATCACCTACCATATCAATGCAAGCAAGATTTGCAATGTCACTCAACTTGGCAGAAAGGACACAACTAAGGCGCAGCTGTCTAATTAATTTACACTGGTATTTGAGCTCTTAGAAGCCAAGTACGAACACCCCTATCACCACTATTACAAGACAAGGACAAAGACCAGGTGACAAGTACAATCAAAGAGCGGTTGCAGATTACAATGCTAAACGATATGGCTCTAATTAGATTCAAGTAAATTTATATTTACTTCCCTTTTTCCAAATTAATGAACGGAGGCACTATTTCCAATTGTTTGTTTCTTGATTGTGTATAATGTACATGTAGGAATCAAAAGATTAACAGTAGAAACCAACATGAATGGACCTTCATCAAAGAATCCTACCTAGCTGCTGGCTCAGGAAAACTCCTGCCAAGCTGCTTTTGCCGAAGGACATGCAGGTCTCCACCAGGGCAATATTCCATGACAAGACAAGATAAATTATTTGATGTAAATTGGGCATATAGTGTAGGGAGAAAAGGATGGTCTAGGATTCTCAATATTTCTCTTTCGGCTTGAGCCCTTGGCATCTTCTTCCTTCTTGCTAAGAAGTCATTGTCCATAACCTTTATAGCAAACAAGCAACTCGTTCCAATTAGCTCAGCCAGATACACAGTCCCTATGTCTCCGCAACCAAGCTTCTGCAAGAGATTGAAATGTCTCAACCCTAAGGCTCCATGCTGCATCCTAATATGCCGGATAGCTTCCCACCTTACATCTTTAGACATGTGAGGCCGGTTACCACAACTAGAACTGCTTAAATTGCTGTCATCACTGTTGCTTGTACTACTACTATATTCACCGAGGCTACTTTTAGAACTTTGGGAAAATTCTCCCTTTTCTCTTGATTTTGGGATCTTTTTTGCTTTCACAACTACAGCATTGCTTCCATTACTGTTATCCACAGTAAAGTCTGCATTAATAGATATAACTTCAGCAGTAGTGCCAGCCAAGTTGGAAACTGAAGAATCTTGATTGGTTAGACCACTCACATTCTTTAGAGCACATTGGCATCTCTGGCAAACCAATTGAGCCGTATTTGCGTCCAAATCCCTTTTAACTTCATTGTGTTTATTAGAACTGCGAGCAACTGAAGTTGAATTTTGTTTCGCTTTCTTCTTAGTAGAACTCTTGCTCCTGAGGACTGGTTTAGCTATACGTGTGGTATTTCTTGTTAGCTTGCTTACCCTACAGCCATTAATTGAGCCTGAAGAAGGTACAACATGAAGCCTGCCTATCCTTCCCGATTTTACTGCTGACCCTCTGTTTGATGATTTGGCTGAGCCAGTAACCTTTTTCTCTAACTCCTGCTTGTCAACAGTACTAGAAAGTGGAGAAGATTCAGGAGCATGCTTCTCCTTCTGTGCTATTTCTGTTTTTACAGCTCGAGTTCCAATATTTTTTGATGAAGAAACAATTTCATCATGCACCAATGTTGTTTTGGGATTATTTTTAGTAGGAATAGCAAATCGAAGAGAATGTGCAGTTGGGCTGGTCCCAATACCATTGTTTGCTGTGGCAATGGCAAACCTAGGTGAAGATTGAGCACTGTGTTTGGTGTCGGTAGCATTCTGCACTGTCAAAACAGCAGACCGAGGAGAAGAATGAGCACTTCGGGTATTCCCTGTAGCATTTTGCATGGTTGGAACAGTTAACCGAGGAGAAGCATAAGCACTTTGGTTTGAAGATTTTATCTTCAGCAATTGAGTTGCTTGTGGTACCATCCGAGCAGAAGTTGATGGGCTATCTTCTGGCACTAGAGATATTTCAAGCATGCTCCCCTTAGTTTCATCTAGAAGATGGCCAGATCCACTGGCAGCTTCAACTACCTTTGCGTTGTACAAACTCTTTATCCTAACAGCTTCTGATACCCCTGGAGAACCAGATGATTTTGAAAGTCGTTTCATAGCAGCCATTTCAGACGCCTTAGTGATGCAAAGTTCCCTTAATGCCTGCTTCAGAGAGATTGGTTCAGAAGTTCCAATTCGTGGTGATTGGGGTACGCTAATTGGCTTTTTCAAAGCATTTTTCCGTAATGGGCTAGCACTTGTCCCAACATCAGGGAAAAAACCTGATCCCTTGGATGAAGTTCTAAGACTCATAGCCTCAAATAGCTGATTAATATCATCTTCTAGAGATTCCTTGTACGCCAATTTCAGCATAGGAAGCTTCCGCTCATTGTCGACTGCAGTTGACCCAAATTTTGGCTGGTAAGTTCTTTCAGAACGCTGAATTGAATTAACCTCTTCCCCTGCTTCCACAATTTCACAAGTACCCGGAAATGAACCCATTGATATATGATAGGTTACTTGTACCCTACTAATTCACTTGAACACAGTAACAGAGAAAATAGGATGTCCCTTGCAAGTTTACTCTAATTCATTTATCAGGAATTTCATAGATCTGAATCAATGGCACATTTCCATTGGAATTTCTTCCATATATGGATTCTAAAGCTCATACTATCAATCAACACCGTAATTTCAGACCAAAATGCAACACCTAAACCTGACATAATCACGAAAATTTAAAAGCATCAGCCAAACCAATAAAAAATAAATAAAGCAAATCAAAATATGATTATTCCACTGTCTTACCAGTTGAGCAAGTAACACACTTACAACTTAAAGAACCTAAGACCATACTGAGAACTTAAAATTCAAAATTGCAAGCATATTGGTTCACTAATTCTCAAAGTTCAAGCCACCCCACAAAATCTAAACTTCTCAAGTCTTACATTAACTTACAGATACAAAGAATCTAATCAAGCTGTAAGCTTCAATCATCCCCAATACTTCTTGACTAAATAAGATATAATCAACAAGAAAGAAAAAAAATTTCCTCTGAAATGAAAGAGCAAAACCCAACTTCTAGTTATTTGCACATTTGATCTCTCACTTAAACTCAAATCACTTTCAAGCAACCTGAAACTAATAACAAAGAAAACAAAAACAGAGCAAAATAGCTAAACTACCAGAACTACCAGAAAAAAATAAAAAGATGAAGAAAAAACAAACTACCAAGTTTCTCCACAGTAAAAATAAAATGTGCAGAAATAAAGTTGAAAGATCCCAAAACACAAGGCCATACGCAAATGCAAAAACAGCTACAAGAGTAAAATGAGATCCAAAACAGAAAAGCAGTAACAACCTGAAAGAAAAGGCCGCGGTGGAGGAGGCAAAAAGAGGGAGATGAAACGAGTCAGATTCAGAATTGAAAAACCCTAGGGACTACAAGAGAGAGAAGAAGAAGAAGATGAAAACTAAAAATAAAAATAAAAAAACAAACAAACAAGTCTGTATTATAAAATGTTTGAATAATGTTTCCCCTTACTTTTTTAAGCTTAGTTCTGATTGTTTCGAACAAGGAGAAGGAGGTGGGGCTCACGTAAGTGGAAGCGGACAAGCGACATGTAACATAGGGCAGTTGGGGCAGCATAAAATCAGAGTCACAGTCAGATTCAGATTTAATTTCATTCAATTATTACCGGTGACTTTTAAAACTACACTGTGAATTTTTTTATATATAAAAAATATTAATTTTAAATTTTTTAATTAAATTTTTTTATATTAAATGGAATGAGCTTAGTTGGTGAAACAATTGCAGGGGGCCTTCCTATGTGACCCCTGAAATGATGCACAGCGGCTGCTGCTCCTGCAGCATCAAGAATATAAAGAAATGAAATGAGAATTTGAATATAAAGAAATGAAATGAGAATTTGAATATAAAGAAATGAAATGAGAATTTGAATACAAATTTCTGCCAAGATACTCTGACCTTACCCATCTTTGTTTATATAAGTTTTATATGGATTTGTATGGCCTTGGATCCTAAGACACTCCTCCCATTGTATTTTATTCATTTTTGGTTGTTGGGTGTAACAGCACGTCTAAGTGGGATTATAATCTTTTGATGATGATAAGTTTAATTAGCAAATAATTTGTTAGAATCGAGGGTGCTAACAATATGGTTTGAAAATGTGGCATGCTCGTACTCAATGTTGAGTATTCTCGTCAAACCATTCAATGTTAAGTATTTTTCTCAAATCAAGTTTTAAGAGAAAAAAAAAAAAAAAAAGATGCATGATCGTGCATCACAACATTTCCAAAAATTAATAAGCCGTTACGAATTGCTATTAATTATGTCATAAATTTAACAACCAAATAAAGCTAAAAAGATTGGCCCAAATCTTTTTCTTCTTAGGATTTGGTTCTCCTAATGAGAATTTTGTAATAAGTGCAAATCCCTTTCTAATTAGGATTTTATTTTTCTAATGAGGACTTACTATTAAGGATAAATCCTTTTTTCTATTATGATTTGGTTTTTCTTTTGTGTTTTTATAATCTGTATATATAAATATTATTATTTAGCTAAGTCATTGGGAAAGTGAGAGAGATTTAAAATGTACAGTTTAGAAAGAGTTTGTAATTTCTTTCACATATTCAGAAGCTATTTCTTTTAATGGTTCAACTAAATGGTTAGTTGCTATGTGAGAAAATGTGGAGTCTTTTCATAAGAACAAGAAAAGACTCGGAAATTGGTTAAACCACCTAAAAATAAGAATGTTGGTTACAAATGAATCTTTAAGAATAAAAAGGGCATTTCAAGTGTGGAAGATGCTAGACATAAGGCTCAGTTGATTGGAAAGAGCTATTTTTAGGTTTGTAGAATTGATTTTAACGATGTTTTTCTCCCAAGTTGTTAAAAATACCTTTATTCGTGTCTTGCTTGCATTAGTTGCTATGTATGACCTAGAGTTGAAATAACTAGATGTTAAAACTATCTTCTTGCATGGTGAGCTTGAGAAGAAAATTTACATGTAACAACCAAGGAGTTTTGAGATTGAAGATAAGAAAGACCATGTTTGCTTATTGAAAAAATCACTATATGATTTAAAACAATCTCCTTGATTGTGGTATAACCGATTTGATTATTTTATAGTTAGACATGACTATTCATAGAACTAATATGATAGTTATGTGTATTCAAAAAACCTAATGATGATTCATTCAGTTATTTGTTATTATACGTTGATAATATGTCTATTGTTATTGAGAATATGTCTGAGATCAATAAGTTGAAAACAAAATTGAGTAGTGAATATGAAATGAAAGTTTTAGGAGCAATTAAAAAGATACTGGGTATGGAAATTTAGAGAAATATAACTACAAGTAAATTTTATTGGACTCAAAAGAGTTTTACTGAAAAATTCTTGAAGCGTTTTGGGATGAAAAAAGCTAAACCTATAAGTACTTCACTTGCTGCCTATTTTAGACTCTCCGCAACTTTGTCACCATAGTCAGAAAAAGCTATTGAGTACATATCAATGATTAAGCATGTCAAAGCTACAAGATTTGATGATGCATGACCTAGTATGTTGAGTAGTTCATATAATGTTTTTGCCTTAGTAGTTTGAGAATCATGTGTGCTTGCTTATTGATGCTTATGAAGAAATTGTTCGAGTAATGGTTTATGTGGAAGTATGACACTTAGAAAGAATGCAAAAGCTTGGTTAAGAACTTATTTAGTAATCAAAATTGTAGTAAAATTGATTAGAGAAAGTTAAAATTTAAATTAGCATTAAAAAAGGATCATGCATGGGCAAGTTGTGTTCACATGCTTGTGCAATGTCTAAACATTCCTAGAAAAGTGTCACACATGCCTGTACGTGACAAAATTTTAGAATACTTCAGTTGTAAATGAAAGATGACCATTACAATAAACATGCACAACCATTCCATCTAAGCCCTCACATGAGTAAAATGTTTCCAAATATCATATAAACATAGTAACCAGTATTGAAGGATAGTAGGGACAACAATGGACCCAAGTATAAACTAGAGATGACCATAGATCTAAAGAAGTCAAATAAGTGAAAGTAATTAATAGCCTAACTAAAGTTATAGGCTCGAGTTAACTATAAGAATCATCACGAAAGGGCATCTATAAGACTTAATCTCCTACACGATCATAATAAGGTATCATCCACTGTAGGACATCGTACCTCTAGTAACGTATCATATCTGTAATAGGATATATGACGCACAGTAAGGTTCAGTTTTAGGTTTCATAACATAAGATTAGAGATAACTCATATGACCAAGATGTCTAATCTTTGTCTTTGCCCTAGTTTGATCAACACAATTAGAAAATAAGTTAATCTTTCACTTAAACATTTGAGAACTGAAGTTCATCAGATCCTTAAATAATCCTAGTTAACCAAGAGGAGTCATAGGTTTCCCAAATTAATCAAACTAGTCCATTTTTTCATAAGAAAGCAATTAGATACACTCTGAGTGATTATAGGGTAGAAGGGGACTAATCCAAGGGTTTAGTGGGAATTAAGTTAAGATTTCCTTTTTAATGAGTGTTTAATGCTCACTTTTCTTTTCCTTGGTTTTGCAGGTACAAGTGAGGGTTGCAGCATGTGAGAAGGTCAATGAGCTTATAAATCATGTGAGAGGAGCATTATCACCATTTGACATTTTTTTTTTTTTTAATGTTTTGTTAAGATTATTAAGTTATAAGTGCCATCTAAACAAATTACTAATTATTGTTAAGTTTATTTTTAATTTTTGAATTATCCAATAAACATTCTTTATTTGTTTCCATATAAGTTTAAATAAGAAAAACATTTCAATTATTAATTAAATATGTCTTGAAGTTTTATAAATGACTTTTGTATGCATGCTTGTTTTTAGTAACACCATTTTTTTATTTTGTAGCATCTCCCATGTGAGGGCAATGCTTCAGGTGGGGGATGTTACATTGGATCTTTGTATTTTATTCATTTTTAAATCATTGGGTGATATTCTTTTTTAAATTTTTGCTATTTTTAATTTACTTAAGATGATTTTCACAACCAAACTACCTAAAGTCAAAATCCATCAAACATAAAATAACTTAAAGAGTAAATAACTATTTCCCATGTAAGGTTTGGAAAAACCACAAGTTCCCATCTCTTGAATTCCTAATTCGAAAGTTTTATTTAAAATTTAACTTCGTTAGAAAGGCATAAATGTTGTTCCTCTTCTAAAAATATTAAAGTAACAAAAAATATTGGTAATTAGATTGCATTGGGAAATATGCATTAAATTGTATTTGTTTAATATGATTTTATCGAATCACATCTATCTAATGTGATTCCAACAACTCTACTATTAGAACCACTTTTTTTTTTTTGGTTGATAAAAAATCCTTACTTAGATCTCTTTCAGTTACATCAAATCTCACCTCTCTTTTAACCTAATTGGGCATCTGATTACACCAAAGAGGAGTAAACCCTAAATAAGTGATTGACCCCACAATCATTAGATCGAATAAAATTAAGGGTTTGATCTTAATATGTTATTGAGAAAACTTAAACTCATGACTAATAACCTTCCAAACTATGTCAAAGTCGACCTTATTATCACTCAAACTATCTTGAAATCAGATATTTTGAGTGCATTAAAATAAAATCACAATAAAAAATGTATGATCTCACCAAAATAATACCGAGAGGTGTGTAATCAAGCAATATATCACCTTTACTATAATTTCAACCCTTGAATTGTACCAAGTGGAGGTTTAAATTACGAAAAAATGTATTACTTAATCATATTTGATAAGATTACATTAAGAATTGTATGATTCAACAAGATCACATCTTTTGAGCGTGATTTCGATTATTAAATTCAGCTATATTGTTGGTTATCCCATTCAAGACTAATACCATATTTTCAAAAGGTAAAATAGTTAAAGATAATAAAATAAATCATCTTTCAAAATTCATATTAGGACCCTATTTAGTTATTAATGCTAAGTTTTGGGTGGACTTTTGAGATTTATGAATCTAGGAGGTGAAAATTTTTTTCCCAAACCCTGATGGGGACGAGGAAATTTTTTTATGATAATGAATTGAGCCAACAACAGTATCTCCTTCATAAAGACTGTGCATCCTTTGACATTTTGAGAGGAATTAGGTAAGTTGATGTTAAATAATTGAAAATATTCTTACAATTTTACCTTTAACACAAATAACCAAATTATTTGAAAATAATAATTAATAATTAATACAATTTATTAAAGATGATTAAATAACAGTTGAACGATTCGTCACATCAATGTACGGGACTGTCGGTATTTGTCAATCAACTTATTGACGGGGGACAATCACCTCAGCCACTGAAAATAACGTCTCCTAAATTATCCCATCCCTGACACGCCCTTCACCTGATAAATGCATCTAAGATTTCCGAATAATAATAATAATAATAAATAAATAAATATTATTTTTATTGAGAAAATAAAAAATTTAAAAAAAATAAAAGAAAGCATTTTGGAAGCAGCATCATTATCATGTGGAGTGCCCACATCCCGAGAAAGGGACGGTTGGCGTTTGTCTTGACTCTCAAGTTTTGAAAAGCCACTAATTCCATGAAACAAAAAGCACCAAATAATATTATTTGACATTTCAAAATTTTCCTCCTCCATCTCCCCCCGTGACGCTTGTGTCGGGTGTGTCTTTGTGTCTAACTCTTTTGCTTTGAGGTCTTTTTAGAAAAATAAAAAAATTAATAATTTGACCAAAAAGGAACCCGATCGATTTATTTATTTATTTATTTATTGCCACCATTAATTACCAAATAAATTTACCACCTGCAAAAGGGGGCAGTAGATCGAGGCCAAGCAACTTCGATTATGAATTTCAAGTGATGTTGATGTGGAAATATTATTGCATTATAATTATGGTGGTGGTTCAACCTAAATTTTAAAATAACTTAGTGCATAAATTGGAAGTTAACCATAGATCAAGGTTTCGGTTTGGTTGGAGACAGGTGCAGCTGATTCGGATTTGAAAGATTTTTTTTTTTTTTTAATACAAAAATTTGCTAACTTGAACTGGTTTAGATTAAAAGGGTATTTTAGATGAGTTTGTCACAGATTTTCTTTTAAAACATTCATCCTTGATCATATAGATGCAAGAATCAAATGAAAGAGGTCGGTCCAAACATTTCAAAGCAAAATAAGATTACACCGATCATGATGTTCCAACCAAGGTGATGGAGGATATCATTTCTTAATGCTTCCTTGCATGATACTACACGCAATCATAATTCACATGTACCGCTCTAATTAAAGAAAATTTGGCAAGGTCGAAAAAACTATCAATAATAACCCGTATAGATTGTTTGAATGATAATAAGATCAACATGTCATGTAATTGTTAAATAAGATGTGAGTTTAAGTTTCATAGAGATTTGATTTTGACCAAATATAGTTTTTTCCAATAATGATAGTTAATAGGTTTTTATACATGACTTTTGAATTGACAAACTGAGATTCAATAAATTTTGTGGGTGTACCTAAATCCGAATATTATGGTCCCTATAGCAGTCATTAGTATTGTTTCCCATGAGAATAGTCTTAAGGTCAAGTTTGGGATCATATAAAGCCCATTTTGATGTTATGCATGGATAATCCTTATTGATGTATGAATGCTCGCTTCATGTACGTATGTAGATATTACAACATGACACGCAATCTCTCTTACTTTGCCTGCATTTGCAGGAGGTTGTTGAGTGATCGTGGATGCTCGTTAGACATTCGCATATAGTTTCAATCATTTAGTTGTTAAAATTTATTCCCTTGCGATAATTCTTTTTTTTTTTATTGGAATTATCTAGAATTATCCTAAGATCATTTCTATTTTGGAGATGACGTTTAATCCTACTCGGGGACTTATCCATAAAGTTCATCTAATCCTATATAAAGAGCTAGGTTTTCCCAAGGATGAGAGCCTAACTTGAGAGTGAATATTGTTTCACCACAATTAAACTTAAAAACAATCGAAGAAAAACTATTGGGAATTAACTAGAAATTGAGAACTCAAAAGTTTTGTGTGTGAAAATGTAAGGAGGAGCCCTCTTTTTGTATTAATCCAAAGGGGAAAAAGATATTGAATTTCACTATAAATCTAAACCTTTTACCTTTCAACTCTTTAACCTTTCAGCTTTCAACTCCTTAACCTTCAACTTAATTAAACTACATTCAATATTTTAGCAACAATAACAACTATCTTACGAAAATAAGCATTAGATGTTTCATATTTCAAATAAGCATTAGAAGTCACATATTTCAAATCCGACATCCCATTGATGACTTCCTAATCTTTTTTAAAAGAATTTTGCATTCATGGTAGCATTTTTCATTTGACAATTCAACATTAAATGTTGTTTCCTCATCTTTCAACCTTTGAATAACTTTCTTGAGTTTTAGGATGACATCCAACAAGAGATAAGTGGAGTTTCATCTGGTTGAAGCATTAAGACACACAATAACCTTGTAGAAAATCCTCTCTTTCTTAACACATTTTCAAATGCATGAGCTTGGGTAAAGAAACTCCTCAAATACTTAACCAAATTATATACCTGATTAATAGAATCTTTCACCTTACTTAGCTCATTCTGTACAATCAAATTTAAAAAATGGACAATACATCTCATCTAGAAAAACTCTTCATTCATAATTAAAAATTTTTTATCCAATAATATATCTTTTTATGTAATGAATTGCCACATCATTCAAGCTAGCATTATCCATTGTTATAATTGACAAATGACTTTCAATATTCCACTCAAGAACACATTTCTCCATCGTTTTATCCTTATGACTGTACCCAATTCTCATCAATGAAGTGAGCAACGAGACATAAATAGCTTAGATTTTGAATAAAAATTCATATATCGATTATGAGAGTAATCCAAAACTTCAAAAAGGTTTGACTTTTTTTTTTTACAACAACTTCTCGCTCATAAAAATTTTAATACAATCCCGAGCCATCGCAAACCTTTAAATATGATTTTAGAAAGGTTGTAACACATCAATATAATTTCTTAAATCTTGCCTTTCTACTAATGAAAATGGTTGTTCATCAACAATTATCATTTTAGAAAGCATAGTCCTAACATACTCTTGATTAAATCTCCAAGTGTGTAGACCACTAATATCCTCTCCTTTAGCTTAGTTATTGGTATTTTCTATTTTTTAACTATAATTCTCTGGTTCGCTTACAACATACCAAGTTTTGGTGCATCGTAGAAGTATTATGTACCACATTATATATTAACAACTTTAGACAATACATACATTTTGTGTGTTTTGTTTTAATGGTTGTCATATATAAGTTGAACTTTACCCTTTTAACCTAGAAATAAATCACAAATATAACTAATAATTATATTATTGACATAAATATTTTAAATATATATATTTAAATATTTATAATATTCAAAATTAGATATGACAGTAGATTGTATCATATTATATCTCTAATTTATCATAATGTTAAAAACCAATCATGGATTTGTCGATGACCTAAATTATATTAAAAATATAATATATAGATTGTCAGTTTTAGGATAATGATTCATCAAAGATGTCAAAAGGATGACTATATTCAAATATGACAATTAAACATAAAATTGCAAACCGCTATAACATCGGTTAAATAGTAGCTCAGAAAGGTAAAGCTATTCTAAAATAAACCAAAAAGCAGAGAGGCAGTACTCGAAAATAAGTGAACGGCTAAAGAAGATTAGAGGAGAATAATGAGAAGAAAACGTCTTCTTCCAGTAATGGCCAAAGGTAGAAAAATAGTTAACCCACAGAGATTTGCTTTATGGCGCCAACAACTTTATAAGAACCATTTAATTCAATACAATAAGCTCCCTTCCCACCAATTAATTATCCATGGCTACCAACAATGATAGCGTCTCTTTTCCGTATTCCCTTTATTGGGTGCTGCTATGATTTATTATTCTTTACCTACTAGATAACTTGATCCTTGTTTAAGGCATATTGGTTTCATCTAATCCAAAAGATTAACACTTTAGAGCTTATTGTATTGGATTAAATCTTAGAGCTTCGAATCCTAGGGTTGTAACAGTAATGTTGCATGTGAAACATGGTCAGAAGAGTATTAGAATAACCTCCTATTCCCCCACTAATTTAATTACTCTAAACATCTTCTTTAACATTGGTCAACCATGTTTCTATTAACATAAGACAAAGAAAAACACTATCACTGTTTGAGCACATAGAAGATCATCCTAGTATGTTGAAGCTTGAAGTCATTGTGGCAGTGTGCTGTTTGGGTTCGATCTCATTAAGTTTCCTCTGTTTAAGGTGTTGTAAACCCACAATTTTAAGGGTTTTTCACCAGCTTTCAAGCACATAAATTGGGCTACTTGACTGGTTGCAGGCCTATCATTGGTAAAAATCTATCGATGGGTTCCATTCGAAAAGCCCTTTTTGGAGGAGGGTTTTCGTGCATTGTTGGGCTTGATGCGAAATCCTGGTATTTTGGCCTTCGCATTAGTTTGTTACGTTGTTGGTTCTGGTTTTGTTGGAGCTGAGACTTCTAGAACTGGTTTTTACTGGTGCTGGAACTTCTAGACCTCGGTCTGCTATCTGGTGCTTTCGCTGATCTCTTGCCATGGCTGATGGAACTCAACTCCGCACATTGGATGAACAAATCACAAATTGTCTGCAACGCACGCTGTTAAGGCTGCAACTTCGGCCAAACATGGCGCCCAATTAAACTCATTGGCTCACGTGATAAAAGATGTTCACCTCCAGGTTACAACACTAACTAGTCGCCTCGACCAATTGTTGCGGCAGCAACAGACCAATGGGCTGGTCTCTAAAATATATGCTGCCACGTCCTTAGGCGGCTCTGACGACAGAAGTCCCTCAAGGTCGGTGCATTCCTCGGCTTTTAAGCCGCTTCAGCCTGGGACGTCGCATTTTGACGGGTCGGATATTCAAAACCCAATAGTTTTCCAACTTCCATGATACTCCCTAGAAGCAGCGTTCGATAATTGCTTCGTTTCCCATAGACGGCGTTGCCCTATCGTGGTATCGTCGGATGCATTGGAGCGGTCGGATCACTTCTTGGAGATCATTCTTACAAGCATTCAAGGTCCGTTTTGGCCCCTGATCTGAATTTGTGGATTCCTAGGGGCAGCTTCCTAAGCTCACCTAGAATGGGGTGATGGTCACTCGTATCCTGAGTTTAAACTTGATTCATCTAAATAATTTTCTAATTAACTCAAATAATTGTTTGAAAAAAATTTTAAACTAAATCGAATAAAACTAAAAGAAATACAATTTGATCCGATTTAAATTACGGTTTGATTTTATAAAAAAAATTATTTTTAAGTATTTTATATTTGATAAATAATAATTAAATTATAGTTATCCAATACATAAAATATACATATAAAATAAATCTAAAATACATATATAACAAATATGTAAAAAAAATGGCAAACAATTATTATACCTAATTGATTATTGAAAACTTTTGTCAAATATAGTTTTATATAAATATATTTTTAAAAAAATTTGGTTTGAAAACTATCCAAACCATAACTCAAATTATACACCGTTTTTCTAAAATTTTATAATTTAAATCAAATTATTTTATAAATTAAACTGTAATTTTTAAAGTGTTTAATCTAATTTTATGATTTGAATCGAATTATATACCCTAAACTTGGATAGATAGGTGTAGTGTTATTACAATAAATACACTTTTTTTTTTTTCATCAAATCTAAAACTTTTTTAATTTTTTTAAATAAATTAAATTAAAAATTAAATATAATTATAAAAAAGGGTAAAGGTTGCTAATTAAAAATTTTAATATTTATTGATTACAAAAAATAAAAAGTAGGGATAATAATTATAATATCTTAATTTTTAGCTTTTCAAATGAAATTATTATTATTTTTTTTAGGTTAATCAATTTTAGTCTTTATTTCATGTGTATCGTATTATATGTATCGTGCATACTCATTAAATTTACAATTTTGCAAGTAGATTGAGAATAACTATTAAATTTTATGTGTAGAGAAAATTTCCATATATATTAAGATAATTTGTCACCATCAACAATTTTAAACAAGTTTCAACAAATTCTAGTGATTAAAATGACTTAAAATGATGAGTAAACAGTTGTATTTAATGTTGAACATGCTATTGTAGAATATTAATTTGGAGTTTTGATGATAAAATTTCATTTAAAATTGATTATTATATGTGAAATTTTAATAATATTTACAGTTGAAATCATGTTATAAAAAACCTAAAATATCAAATAAATGAATTTGAAACTTAGAAAAGGTGGATTGATGGTAATTTAGTCATCACCAACAATTTCGTGTCACCGTACATTGTCTATAATTAATACACATGATACATGTGGTGACGTAAATTGAAAAAGAAACGTTAAATGAATATTTGAAAACTTTTAAATAGACCATAAATACAATTTTTAAAGGTTTTTTTACCATCTTTCGGTACAGTAAAAAATTTGTAATTAGATAGTTGCAAAAAATTGATCAAAAATTTTTAAATAAAATATCTATTTTATACCAAAAATATTTTCATCGTTTATTAATATATGTGAAACTTATAACACATGAGATAAATATGTATAATTCGCTTTTAAAATTGTCGATAAGATAAATATGTATAATTCGCTTTTAAAATTGTCAATAAGATAAATATGCATGATATATGTATCAATGATTATCCTATCCATTCAAAATAAATTTGCAATTTTTAATCTGGTAAAATTAGGATAATTTTGTTTGAAATATTTTAAAAAATATTTTAATTAATATCTCCAAAATGTATTTCTAACAAACCCTTGCCATCAGCAATGACGTTAGCATTAATCTGCTCACTCAATTTGACGAGTTCACTGCCACGTGGCATTTTTTATTCTAATTTTGAAGGAACATGTCAGTAATAAAATTGACCGTCAAAGTCTAGATTCCGTTCATACTCGTACGTGAAAAGAATAATATAAATGTAAAGACTTTGAACTTGTTCGTGTTTTCATACATTATTCATTTCATTTTAATTTTTTAGTCTATAGTTTTAATTATAGAAATTATAAAAAATCTCTGTTAAGAAATTTAAGGACCTTTTCCAATTTTATATCATTATTTTCCATGTTTATTTTAATTAAAAAATATATGTACAGTACACCCTAATAACCTCTTAGATGGTTCTAGAAATGAAAATAATTACTGGTTGTAAAAAAAATTAAAAAAAGAAAAAAAGAAAAAGAAAAATTTTTCGCTGCTGTTGACGTGGTCGATGCACAGTCAGCGAGATGGACGGCTGTTGATCAACGACGTGGCAAGAAATTTGGTTACGCACAAAATTATGGGATGGAAAGCCAATGAGGAGACAACTCGCCCTATAAATATTCTGACCAATCACACAGGTTCCACCTCATTGGCTGACGATAAATAAGTTTCAGAGTTTAGAAAGTCACAGAAGTGAACAGAGGCTTTTTTTCGTTGATCCATCAATGGCGGAACAGCAATTCAAGTACGTAATCCTCGGTGGTGGAGTCGCTGCGGTGAGTGCTCGATCAGTTGGCTCTTTCCAAATCAGCGTTTATAATTATTCTATTCACTTGATTAACTTTTCAAATTTAAATTTGATGCATCGTACATGTAGACTTGGTTTTTTTTGGCTTGTAATTCAGAATTGAACTTGAAACGAGTGCTCCGATTCATAGAATTGTTCAGATCTGCATATATTTACTAGATTATTTATAAAAGTATTGCTAATATATTTTAGGTTTGGTTTTCTACTGACTGCTAGTGTCGTTGACTAAACGGTGGTGACAATTGCGTTTTGATTTTGTTAGTGAGTGTTTTTATTGTTATGTCTAGCTATTAACTGGTGTGATTAAGCCTTTTAAATTTACTTAATTGAGTAAATATGTGGGAACAATTGAACATCAGAAGAATTTGAAGCTGTGTGACTTTGTTATATCTACGGATCTTAATTGTTTGTGAAGGTTTTCTGTTTATTGGATGAGATTATTGAATGAGATTATGAAGAGGCATGCATTAGAAAGTTTCTATTTGTGAGTTTCTTTTTATTTGACTAACGCTATTTGTTATGTTTACTTTAATTTATGGTCTTTAAAATTGCAGGGATATGCAGCTAGGGAGTTTGCGAAGCAGGGTGTTAATCCAGGAGAGCTGGCAATTATCTCCAAAGAAGCAGTATGCTTAACACTACTACCGTCCACTTTGCATTTATTCAATAATCTTGGGTTTGTTTTTTGATGAATATGATTGAAATCAGTTCTGATATATGTCAGATGTTATAATTTGTTAAATTTTTATAATTTTTTGGATAAAAGAGTTACTGTGCTTTTAGTAATTGCAATGGTTGACAAATTTGGTATACAAATGATTTGTCTGTGATGAAATTGAGAAATATTTTGAAGCTTCATATGGAAATTGGATATGTCAATGTTAAAAATCTTTGTAGTTAAGTTTTGGGCTTGGTATGTTCAATCATTTCAATGAGTAAGTCTTTGTGGTCCTCTTTTGATATTTCATTGTTTATATGTTTTTCTTTAATTTTAAGAAGTTTGGGCTATCTTTAAAATTTATGATTGGTAATATAGTTTGAGCAGATTCATGCTTATAGTTTTCTCCAAGTGCAGTTTAAAAGTAATCAGTACAGGCATATCTTTTCACAATAACATTAATCCTGTTTTCCTTTTCAGTTGAATTTATACTGATTGGTGCTTTCTTTCTCTCATAGGTGGCTCCATATGAGCGTCCTGCACTTAGCAAGGCATATCTTTTCCCTCAGGGTAGGTCAAGTTACTTCTGTTTATCTATTACTAATGAACTGGACTGTGATTGAATTTGAGGTTGCCACACCTTTAGCTTTGACTCACAATTCCATGGAGCTTAAACTTGGTGTCATACGACATATTTTATATCACTTGACAGAAAATACCTCTTTCTTTCAGGAACTGCTAGACTTCCTGGTTTCCATGTCTGTGTTGGAAGTGGAGGAGAGAGACTACTTCCTGAGTGGTACAAAGAAAAAGGTGATACCTGCTTTTCTAACTATTATTTACTCCTTGTTATCTAATTCATGTTGGAGGGAGTTTTAACTTTTTATTAAATAAAATGCTGATGCTGAAAGGAGTTACACCTTTTGAAAAGGGGTAGATGAAGAATATTTTTCTTTAACTAAATTAGATCCTAAGATCTTTTACATGAATTTAAATAGTCCTGCCAATTAAACTCACTTTTTCTTTCTTTCCTTTTCTAGCATCCAGATTGCTCATTATATATTTAACTGCTCTCTTTATTTTATTTTTGTAATTTTAGTTTGATAATTGCCTATGTGATATGCTTCTCATGGTCTAATGCTCGCAGGAATTGAGTTGATCCTTAGCACAGAAATAGTCAAAGTGGATCTTTCTTCCAAGACTCTTGTTAGTGCAGATAGGAAAGTTTTCAAGTATCAAATTTTAATCATTGCAACTGGTTCCACGGTAAACATGCTATCTCAAACATCTTTCAGATAAAGTGTTTCCCTCTTCCTTCTATAAACATTTAAAAAGTGAGCTACCATTTTTTATTTCTAGGTTATAAGGTTATCAGATTTTGGGGTGCAAGGAGCTGATGCAAAAAATATCTTCTACTTGAGAGAAATTGATGATGCTGATAAGCTGGTTGAAGCTATCAACACAAAGAAGAATGGGAAGGCTGTGATTGTTGGAGGAGGATATATTGGCCTTGAACTTAGTGCAGCTTTGCGAATCAACAATATTGATGTCAGCATGGTTTATCCCGAACCATGGTGCAGTAAGTGAAGATTTTACCATCTATGACTGTTTTCTGTGTTGCTTAAATTTGGACATATAACTTTGCAAATTATTTAATATTTAATATGTAATTGGATCATAACACTGACCTTGCTGTAGTGCCTCGCCTCTTTACTGCTGGTATTGCTGCCTTCTATGAGGGTTATTATGCTAATAAGGGTGTAAAAATTATTAAGGGAACAGTAGCAGTTGGATTTACATCTGACTCTAATGGAGAGGTAAAAAACAATCTTGTGCATAAGTGATGTTGTATTAATGCTATTATTCTGGGCTGGAATTCATTATGTCTAGCATTTCCATCATCCAGGTGAAAGAAGTGCAACTAAAGGATGGCAGGGTTTTGGAAGCTGACATTGTTGTTGTTGGTGTTGGAGGTAGACCTCTCATATCATTAGTTAAGGGGCAGCTTGAAGAGGAGAAGGGCGGAATTAAGGTTTGTGACTACATACAACCATTGGAAATTTAAATTGTTTGGTAACGTAGCTTAACATTCTTAACTGAAGTCTTATTTTAACATTACTGGATACATTATTTTTCTGCTGACATGACATTCTAATTGCAGACCGATGCATTCTTCAAGACAAGTGTTCCCGATGTTTATGCTGTGGGAGATGTTGCCACTTTCCCATTGAAATTATTCAATGAAATTAGAAGAGTTGAACATGTTGACCATGCACGCAAATCAGCTGAGCAGGCTGTAAAGGTATGTAGAATTACAATGTCACTGGAGCAATGAGATTTTCTAAACCTCTGCTGTGAAGCCTTGAATATAACGATGCAATGGGAATGGTAATGTCTGTGTTTTTCAGGCAATCAAAGCAAGAGAGGAAGGGAAAACAGTTGATGAATATGACTACCTTCCGTTCTTCTATTCCCGTGCCTTTGATCTGTCATGGCAGTTCTATGGTGACAATGTGGGTGAGACAGTGCTTTTTGGTGACAATGATCCAGCCTCACCAACCCACAAGTTTGGAACATATTGGGTCAAAGATTGGAAGGTTGTAGGAGCTTTCCTTGAGAGTGGGACTCCAGAAGAAAACAAGGCAATTGCCAAAGTTGCTAGGGTTCAGCCTCCAGTTGATAGTTTGGATGTGCTGTCAAAGGAGGGTATTGCCTTTGCCAGCAAGATATGAGAATTATTGGGAGTGGGTGACTCTATTTTACGCTTGTATGTTTAAGAACATTTGTATTTGCTTGTTATTTCTGTCTACTTTTCCGTGCTTTTTAATAGACAAAGATGCTTCGGAGTTGACTGCATAAGAATTTTACATTGTTTCTGATTTAAATGTAAATTAGTTGCATTTTATATGTTTCAATTCAACTATATTAAAGAAAAATAATTATAATTCACTCTCATGAATGGCAGCATACCATTATACAACTCAGAATAGAGCAAAATCCAACGTATTATCAAATTGGAAATCACACTTTGACTTACAAAAAGTTTCATCTACCAAATATATAAGCTAAGAACTACATGAATATGAAAAACAAAACTTCCAAGTCCAAACAGAGCTCCAATCTGAGGAGAGGAATGATTTGTACAGGAGTGACAAATAAAGAACCCTCTAGTCAAAAAGACCGAAGCCCATATCCTGCAACGAGTTTCAATTTTATGATGTTATAATATAGGTTACTTTGGGCCTCTCCTGCAAAGGTAAGACCTTTTTATGATTTCAGTACCAGTATGTAAAAATCAAGTATGATTTTTATTTGAACCTATGTTGGGGTGTCCTTTTTGAATTCATTTATAGAATTTAAAGTACATAATGGAAGGAAAGGAGAAATAAAATTGAAAGCCATGGCCAGAATCACATGTGGTGTGAAAAACGTTGAAACAACCAAGGGGTCAAGGGGAGGATTAAGACTTCCACCATATTCGACTTCTGTCGCCCTGCCCATAAAAAACAGCCACACAAACACGCTTTCCACCACGGCCAAATTCATATCTAAAATGATCATAATAATGGCTTCGAGATTTGTCAAAAAGCAACAAGAAAATGTGACGTTCTCAAAGGAGCAGCTCCTTCAAATGCCCCTTACTCGGTAATGACAAGGACGGTTTTGTAATGCTCGGTTGTGTCGCAGTGTGGTTGGAATTTGGTCCACGGGAATGGCATGCATGTAATTAGTGATCATTCTATGGCTATTTATTTAAAGTAGCACTAACGGACTGTGTACAATTTTTTATCATAAATGTCATAATCCAAATTTAAATATTTCAATGGTCAAACATTACGAATTTCTCAAAAAATCGAGCGTGGGAGAAACGCATGCCGGATACCTTACGTTAATTTGCAATGGCAAGCTTACGCGCCAGTTAGCGCGTAATTCTGTAAGCAGCAGTTCACCGGTCCTCATTCAATATTGAAGAATTAATTTGTCTTCTTTTTATTTGTCAAAAAAAAAAAAGAAGAAGAATTTTTTGTAGTCAACGGAACACCCGTTTCCAACTGAGACAAAAAGTAAATCCCGAATTTCACCTTATCAAATAATCAATACAGGAAAACAAATAAAATCGAGCCCAAACGAGTTATTCTCTCTCAAGATAAAACAAAATCTTTCTTTCTAACTTTTTTAAATCAAATCACTCGTTCATTAATAATATTTTATTAAATTTATTAAATAATTTTAATAAAATTATCAAAATATTTTTATTAAAAATTATAATAAAAATTTTAAAAATATGTAAATATTTAAAAAAATTAAAAAAATATAAAAACTTAAAATTAAAAAAAGTCATATTATCACAGTGGCCGCTGAAAAAAGAGATGGAGAATAATTTTCTCAAATGAAAATTTATAAAATCATCAACGCAGGGAAACAAATAAAAATAGGGTCCAAAGACTTATTTTCACTGAAGGTGTCTCTTAAAAATAAAATTTTATGTTCTAATTTTTTTAAATTCAATCATTTATATATTAATAATTTTTATCTAAAATTTTTTAACAGTTTTATAAACTTATCAAAATATCTTTATTAAAAATAAAAAATATTATAGTAAAAAATAATTCAATATTTATATATTAAAATATATAATAATTTAAAATAAAAAATAAATAAAAGAAACAGTCATTGTCCCAAGTAACATCAATGACGTGGTTATTAAAAGTAAAACAAAATTAAAAATAATTTTTTTCTAACGAATATTTATTGGAGACGGATAAGAAAAGTTATTACATATTAATTATTATTATTATTATTATTATTATTATTATATATATAATGGATACGTTTATTACATTAGAAAATTAATAAAATAATTTTTAACTTTTAAAAAAAAATTATTTTATTAATTTTCTCTTATTACAAAAATATATTAAATATTTATTATAAATCAATATTATGTTTAGTTAAATTAACAGGGAAAAATATCTATTTTATTTAAATTATTACTTTATTTGTAATATGTTCATATTGCTTTAATTGAAAAGGAAAATATTTTTGCTCTAAAAATTCATCAAGTAATGTTAAAATTATAATAAAATTAATGTCATCTTAATAATTAAAAATATTTATCATATTACTTTTTATATTTTTTACCTCTGTTTTTATAATATAAGATTATTAAAAAATTTTATTATTTAAACAACTAAAAAATAATAATAATAATAATAATAAAACATTACCCACATTAAAACTAGCTTAGGTCAAGAAAGAGTTATTCAACCATGCATTATAGGGCACTAAATTATAGAAAATGATTTGCATTCCACCATGCTTCAATTGTGAGGGGATGGCTCATTAAGTGTGTTGTGTGGGGCTTCTTCAGTGTTGAGAAAGTGGGAAAAGCTGTGAGTTGGATGTAAACCACTATAATATTAATGAATTCTAGGAAGTGTTTTGTCATAATGCAATATTTGTCTATTTTAATGAAAATTTTAGTTGTTCTGATAATGCATTTTAAGTAACAATCTCCCCATCATACCACAAAAAAGACCTCCAATGGATGGCATTGGAGCACCTTATAAACTCAAGGGTGAGCAAAAGGAGTAACTTACTCTAATACCATCTTATGCAAATTGTGATAGCTGAAAGAGTTGGAAGAATTTGCCTTGGAAAATCACCTTGAAAAGGTAAGGACCGATCCACTTATATTAATCATAAGTAGCTCATAACTACTCGATGTGGACTATAATTGAAACAACATGCTATCAAAGCACTCATAAATATTCTAGTTCTGGATGGAAAGGTTGCAACGATAAAAAATCTAATATTTATATAGAATAATTTTATCAAACTTGAATATAATGATTATATGTATGCAAAAATAGAAGCATTGTTATTTTTATTAAGAAATGGTTATTGTTTTAATTAATAACCCTAAAAAAATCTATATTATCTATATTTGTATTATTCACATATATTTATAGATGTAAAATATAAAAAAGATAATTTAACATTTTTATGTCATCCATTTGAAAATTTACTTTCATGAATTTTGTATTTATAGTTTTGATAATTTTAACAATTTGAATTGACTACATTTAAAATGTCAATACAAATATAATGCTGAGAAATTTGAGTTAATTGTGTTATTGTAATTACCCAGAAATTTAAGGTTTTAGAACACATTTACGGAGTCGATAATGGAAGTTTCAATTTGATTTTTTTTGGTAATTAAATAATGTATATGGTTGGAGTTAAAAAGATTAAAGACATATTTGCATGAAATTGAATGGTTTCTTAGTTGATTTGGGAAACATAGGCATTTCAACACTTGGCCCAATTGGTGTAGTTTTTCACCAAGTGGACAAACAATCATATACAAATTAGTTTTTCTTACTTTGAAAGTAGGTTTAAGAAATTAAAATATTAGAGATTAAGTAATATTATAGTTGGAGAACTCAAAAGATGGTGGTTAAGTGAAACTACTCTACACGTGCTTCGAATTCATTGGACTTTGCATATCTAGAAGCATTTTTATCTTTTCTGTGTTTACTTCAATGCCACATCAATCGTTTATGAAACTTAAACAATTTTCTTAGACTTATTTCATATACACGTTTTAGGGGATTCAACTTCATCTCGTATCTTTGAAGGACTTCAAACATGTCACTAAGGTGTGTGGCATGGTTTTCAATTAATTTGAACTTGATACGAGCATGCTATGCATGTAGACCTCTTTTGTCTTCCTTATCTATTGAGTAAATATCATATTGACTAGGTGCTAGTATGTAGATCCACTGTTCTATAGTTTGAAAGACATCATTTAATAACAATATAACCCACTTTCGATCATGAAAAAGGTGTGCTTTTCACTGGTCTTGACATAGGGATCTGGTTGTAGCACAAAACTTAACAATGTATGCTCTAACTTTGCATCTATAAATTGGTCAATTCTTGGTAGCAAAGAATTATCTTTGAGTTCAAATTTATAAAGTCGTCGCATGTCTGCCACTTGTTTAGTTAGGGAACAAAGATTGAATTGGCTAGCCAGTTTGGGTAGTAGGATTCTCGAACAAAACTGATGGAGACAACTTTGTCTATTTCTTTGTTTAACACGTTACAGGTTTCTGTGTCCATGACTTTTCTCTTTTGGTAGATGAGATGCTTCTCTTGATCTAATGTTAAGTTTATGACACATCACGTATAAACTTATCTCTACCGTGTTGACATGTATTTAATGAAAGATGTCAAAGTTCTTCTTCAATAATATGACTGACTATTCATCTACTTGGTCACTTAGATCTTCCCTAACCTTTACGACATAGGTAGGTTCCTAATTGTTTACCTAAACTTCTTTAGCTTTTCGACGAGCCTACGAGTAAGCTCGCTCTTACGGGTTCGTGAGTCAATAATGTCTTCAATCATATCAAGATGCAAAACTTGGTATTTTATTATTACCAAATTGTTATTGCTTAAAATTGTACTAATAAGAAATACATTAAATTGTGATGTGCAATTCAATGCAAAAAGATAATGAAAGTAAAAATGTTTTTAAATTGGTTTGATTTGCCTAAATGATCTGAGAAAATTAACTTAAATAATCAAATTCTAAAAATAAAGTACAATTTTATTCACTTTTTTTTTTCTACAAAATTACTTCAAATTTTATGTTTATCTAGACACGTTCTCTGTGTGCGTTACATATAAACTATAAATCGTTGATTTTTTAATTAATATGCACATAAAAGACAAGTGTAGATGTCTGACCAAATTGACAGACGACAATAACTCTCAACATTGTCGAAGATTTTCAATGATTTTAGGCATATTCTGACAACCAAAATGGTTAGAAAGGATATATAGATAGCTATATTTGATGTTTAGCACGTTATTGTATAAGAAAATTAGATATTTGATATGAATTTGGGCTTAAAAATTGCGATTAAAAATTTTAGTCTAAAGTTTATCAACATACATAAAATTTAATGATATTTGTAGTTGATATAATCTACTACGAAGTTTAAATAATGGAAAGAAAAGTATTTAATAATGGATATAATTATTTAATGACAAAAAATGTGATACATGTGAACTACTTTTTGACTACACGTGATCTGTTATGACACGTGTGGTCACACAAACATTAAGGGTATGCTACTTTAGACAGATCGCCCATAAATCCTTTCACTTTTACAAAAGAGGGACATTTCCCTCCCTTCTAATGTGTACGTGCGTGTGTGCTCGTCACATTTATTGTGTACTTCTACAAACTCAAAAATCTAAAAGGTCCGTCAATTTTGAATTTTTTGCATACCACAAATAGTATGTATATTTTGATACACGTAAAATTTAATATAGTTTCATACAAAGGACAGAAAAGTAAATAAGATTGGTTTTTAGTTTTGAATTTTGATTATTTAAATTAATTTCTCACTTTTCTAGTCTACAGTAACAGAGATAAATAAATATGCTCCTATCCTCAAGGACTAATAGGTAAAAGTACTTCGAGCCTTCTTGATAATCTGTTCTGCCACCCACTCCACTCCAGTTTCTGACTCCCAAGCATAGGCTTAAAAAAGCGAATACACAATCATTCTCTACTTGCGCGCGTGTGTCAAACATTTCCATTAAAAGAAATCCACCCAAACCAGCAGGTAGGTACTAAAATTCCTTGGGAAAAATTAAGCTACCACTTACAAATTCACTCTATATGTATCTCCAGCTTGGTTGCTCTGAGTTCTGAAACACAACAGAGCCATCTCTTTTTTTTCATATACGGAGTCGTTTTGCTTTATCAATGGAGGTTGTGCATGCTCCATCTTCGTCAAACTTTGATCTCCAGTCGAAGCCTACCTTCTCTTACCTCAGCATTTCTGCTTCCGAGCCTCATTCTCCTCCAACTTCCGAGTTTTCCGACGAGTTCGTCAGTGGAAGGATGAACGCGCCGCCGGACTCCTCTTCTCAGTCGAGTGCTGCGGCGGCTGTGAAGCTTCAGAAGGTTTACAGGAGTTATCGCACACGGCGGAGGTTGGCTGATTCGGCTGTCGTTGCTGAAGAGCTGTGGTAGGTTCACAGGGTCCTTGTACCACTACTTGTTATCCACTTTTTTTTTTTTAATTTGGATGTTATTTATATATATATTTTTTTATGAATTGAAGTTAAAAATAAATGGTGGTGATGTTACTTACAGGTGGCAAGCGATAGATTATGCGAGGCTGAATCATAGTACGATATCGTTTTTTAATTTCTTGAAACCAGAAAGTGCGGCTTCGAGATGGAATCGAGTTGTCTTGAATGCTTCTAAGGTTGTTAAAAGAATTTTTTTATAATTAATGTCTTGTATTTTTCGTTGCCGTTATTAAGATTCAATTTTCTTTGGTGATTTTTGGTAGGTCGGAAAGGGCTTGTCCAAAGATTCTGAGGCTCAAAAATTGGCGTTTCAGCATTGGATTGAAGCTGTAAGTTTGCTTTTGTTTTGTTTTGTTTTTTTTTTTAAATAATGTTTAACAGTATTGAGTTTTACCGGGTTATAACTTAAATGGTATTCTGTGTAACGAGAAGATTTTGAATTAGTTCTTACTTAAATTTTGTATTTTGATCTGTTGTTGGACTGCAGATTGATCCGCGGCATCGATATGGGCATAGTTTGCATTTATACTATGAAGAATGGTGTAAAGCTGATTCTGGCCAACCATTTTTCTACTGGTGAGTAAATTGTAGTTCCGTGGAAAGATCATACTTAACCAACACATAATAAAGTTTTTAATAAAAGAAAACGGTGAATAATTAGTTCATTAATATGTGCACAATATTCAAAGCATGATATCATCGTCCAAATCAAATCATTTATGGGGTAATAGTTTAAGGCTGCTTCTGAATTTTGTTTGTCAGTGTGTCCCATAATTGGCAACACCTTTGTATTAAATATATCTCTATTGTGTTTGAAAGGCAGGTCTTTACCTTTGTTGACCTTCTAAGACCATCCGATAAAACCAATTATATGTGCTGTTAGTTTTCAAAACCACCCATCATAGTGGTGGTTATTGATGAATCATGATGGTGACTTGATGAAATAGAAAATTTAGCTCATGTGGGAACAAATGACATTCTTTCATTAGAGGGTTTCATCATGCATATTGAGTGATGGTGAGACCGCCTAATATAAGGTTTTCTCGTTTATTTGATAGTTATTTTCATAATACTCCTTTAATGTAATATTGACGAACAAATTGGAAATAATCTGATTTTTTTAATCTTGATCTCCATTTGTGTCTTTCGGAAGTCACGAATTCTTCATATATGTAGTAGAATGGTTACTGATTTGCTTTAATTATCACATGGAACTGGACACTAGATAAAAATGCTAGAGACTATGTGAATTTGGGTAGTTTGAGTTTCTATCTAGCATAGCAAAAGAATGGAGATAATTTGCATGAGTAGACAACTAGAACATTGCATACTTATCTTTCTTGAATAAGAACTAATTCCAGTCTTTTATGCCAAAAATTGAAAATTGGAAAATAAAAAGAAGCAAAGGATATTTTGATTTTTTCTTTTAGTGGGTGCCTTTTACAATCAATGCTGCGAAAGTATTGAAGTTAATGCTCTGTTATTTGTATGCTATGTAGGTTAGATGTAGGAGATGGCAAGGACATTGATCTCAAAGAGTGCCCAAGATCAAAGCTTCGTCAGCAGTGCATTAAATATCTGGGGCCTGTATGTGCTTACATAAGTCATATTCAAGATATTGTAATTGATGTTAATGCATCCGTAGAATACATATTTTGAAATGCCCTTATGAAATAGTTCAGTTGTAGCAACCTAACATGCCTTTCATTTTCCTTCCTCTCCCCCTTTCTGTGTCTCCCCCCTCTTCCTGGTGGATGATATTTGCTGGAATCAGAAAGAGAGGGAGCATTATGAATACGATGTTGTTCAGGGGAATATTATTCACAAACAAACTGGAGATCTCCTTGACACAAAAAAAGGACCACAGGGGGCCAAGTGGATATTTGTTATGAGTGCCTCAAAGAAACTTTATGCTGGTGAGGTAGGAATTTAGATACACTGAAGGCTAATTTTTGACACCCTTTTCATACTTCTTTTGGCCCTCTATATTCCAAAACTAACTGATTTACCTTTTACGTTCCAGAAAAAGAAAGGAATATTCCATCATTCAAGTTTCTTGGCAGGAGGAGCTACTATAGCTGCTGGAAGGCTTGTGGCAGAGCTTGGAATTCTGAAGGTATTTTTTCATAAGTTTGGCCAAGTTGTTAATAGTGTTAGGAGATGCAGGAGTTGTGCAAAACTCAACATATAATTTGGAAATTTGATTCATGGAATAATTGTGGTAAACCAGTTAGTTAGAAGGATTTATTGTTATCCTCACCACTACTAGTTGTATATGTATACCCTTATTTTGTTGTTTACATTTTGAAACTAGTTTATTGTTGAAAATCCATCACTAGTGTGACACTGGGATAGAAGGTGCCCCGTTTCCATCTTTCATGCACAGAGGCAAATCCACATAAGTGGTTATTCCTAATTTAAGCTATAGTCTACTGAGGTTATGTATGCTATCTGATTCATGTTTATCTCTATTTCACAGTCAATCTCTGCATATAGTGGGCATTACCGGCCAACAGATGACAGGCTTGATAACTTTTTATCCTTTCTCAAAGAAAATGGAGTGAAGGTTGATGAAGTTGAGGTAATTCTTCTATAGCAACATAGTTGTCCAACACATTTGTGAATACAACAGTTTTAAAATTTGGCTAACAGAACTGTGTGTTGTGGAAGAGAAGTCGGGTCAAATATAGTTGAGCGGCTCAACGCATAGGCAGTTGCCTAGGCCCCATCATAGGGGAAGGCCCCACCTAGAAGTTTATATTATTATTATGTTTATTTTAGAGGGCTATAGAGTTTTGCTAATTATTTTCTTCACAAATCCATTAGAAAAGAAAATATTGTCATAAATATTTTCTCTTGTAAGTAATTAATCTCATGGAGTATTGAATAAAATTATTAATTTTGCCTAGTTATTTTAAGTGGAATGGCATTAAACATTATATTATAGTAACTTGTAGGAGTAAAAATTCTTTTTAATATTAATCATACCTAGTTTTGTTAATTACAACGTTCAGTTAATATTATTAATGTTTTCAAACTCAAATAATACTAAATTAAACATTTGGATATAAGATTAATCTTATTTAAAAGTTACATTATATTACTCTACTACTCAAACTTTAGCTTATCTTTTTCACTTTATCACATAATATGCTTTCCAGTTTTGGATCTTGAAAGAGTAAAAACAAAGATAATCATATTTGTTCTCATTCAACCAAATTGGAGTTATATTGCCATTAGGTATTTTTGTTACTGTATTGTTTGTTTCAAATTTGTATTACCATCTTTATTTATTGTGCATGCTTATTATTTAAATGTTTGTTTCTAGTTAATTTTGAATATTAAGCATGTCTAATGGAATTTATAAATTTGTATATGAATAACTTAAGAAAAAGTTAAGTTAGATAAAAAAGTTAGTTAAATTACACAATATAGAATTTTCAATAATGTTATCATGAACATGAAAGGATGTAGACTTATAAGGAAATCTAAATGAAATACATTTTGTAAAAAAATAAACTAATAATATAACTTGTCCTATTTTAAGAGTTTTCTCCTTAGGCCCCAATTCTTTGCTGTCATAGTCTGTCTGGGTGTCTCTACAAAATTGACTATATAAAACCGAAACAGTATTTGAGATCATCTATGGTTTTGAGAGTCTTTTCCTTTTCTGAAACATGGATGTCATAAAATTGGCAGTCTAGTTTATCTCCTGGTAAACACTTCTTTATAGTCAGTGTGGTTATTAAATGAATGATTTATGGCATCATTTTCTAGATACACAAGGCTAGTGAAGATTATTCTGATAGCTATGGTGATAGTAAATCTGTCAAAGTTGAGGCTGCAGCTGAAGTGTTCACAAGCTCTGAGTCTCCTGAGCCTGAAAGGGTCAAGGAAAAGGAGGACAATCTGTCCTCAGAACCATCTGAAGTTAAAGATACAGAGACTAAAAGTAATTATCAAAGGACTTTATCTGGAGGTCTTCAGAGCCCCAGGGCTGAGGTGCCTGAAACTGCTATATTGCAAAGGATCAACTCTAAGAAGGCTGCAAACTCGTATCAGTTAGGGCATCAGCTCTCGCTTAAGTGGACAACTGGAGCTGGCCCAAGAATTGGTTGTGTTGCTGACTATCCGGTGGAATTGAGAGTGCAGGCATTAGAGTTAGTTAACCTATCTCCGAGAACTCCTTTTGCACCTCCCTCACCATTTCCCTGCAGGCGTGCTACTCTTGCATCACCTACCACCAGTGCCACATCAGATACAAGTCATGAGAATGGTAAGTGAGTTTTATGTATTATCATTTAGATGCCTTCTTGCTAGTGGGCGCTAGTAGTGAATGTATATATCTAGGTTACTTCTGCCTTTAATAAAGCATATAGGGTTATGAAATTGGCATCTTAATCAGATTTTCTCCTGAACTTAAGACTATTTTGCAGTACCCATAAGTTGAGGTTAACATCAGTTGTGGTGATAAGTAGTTTGTCAACAATTTATGGGATATATGGAGTCTTTCTCTTGGATCAAGTTCTAGATAAAGTAGAACCATTTCAAGGTCTACAATTTCAAAATACAGACAAGAACCGAAGAATGTTGCAAAATCAATGAATTGAAAAGAAATCTTGATAAAACAGAGTTTATTCATTAGAATTCTGTTATTCTTAAAAACGCAGCCTAACACAGCACCATAGACATATTTTCTAGGGTTAATAAAATCACACATCTACAGTAAAAGATCTAGGTTGAAGATGACCAAGAAGCTGCAATTGTGCTACTCTGTCCAGTTACTGTTGGTTGGCATCCATGCTGAAGAAACTCTTCTCTAGCTGCAAACCAACAAGGTGTCAGTTAAAATGGAAATTAATAAAGCCAAACATAAGAAATAATAAAAGATAAACCTCTACACTGAAGCTATGGATCTGTTTATTCCGTATTCGACAGCACAAAACTGCCAGATAGCATTCAAATTTTTGAACATGCTTTTGGAGAGTGTCGGGTCTTGTTTTTGTGCGCTTCTTTTCAATAAGACTAAATATTGAAGTTGTTAAATAGCGATGAAATTGAACTAAACCAAGTTCAAACTTGTTGAGTTTGGATGCTTTGAGTTTGAGTTTGATTTGATTTAACTCATTTGATGTTTTAAATATTTAAAACAATATTGTTTTGATACATATAAAACAAAACAATATCGTTTTTAGATAAAATGATGTCGTTTTAATTAATTTAAATATTTTTTATCGATTCATGAATTTTATTAGTCGAGCTTGTTATAAACTTGAGTTCAAATTTAATAAATTGAACTCACAAATTTTATATTCGAGTTTGATTCAAATTCATGAAATGCGAATTCATTTTAAACTCTTTTGAATTAAGTTTAAGCTCGATCTTGAGTTGATTTAATTTGAATTTAGTCTTACTACTAGATATAATGCATTGCCATCACATATTTTGTGAGTACATTTGACAATTTGGTTGATACTTTGAAATTTTTTTTATATATATATATAGCCACACGACATATTCTCACTGAAGTTTACTTAATAAAGTGTCATCTATAAAATTATAAAAACCAATTACTCATCTATTGACTAAAGTTAGAAATGTATTTTTATCTTTGTAAATAAAAATTATACAAATAAATTTTATAAAAATAATATAAAATATTATGATAATAATAATAATAATTAATAATTTAATAAAAATTTAAAAAATAAAATAAAAATTTAAAAAGGTAGTTGCAGATCTAATTACCTCGATAACAAAGATTATCAGATTTGACTGTTAAAGATATGGTAGAGATAACCAGTTTTGGTCACTTCTGCCATTTAAAATGGTTAGAAACGACTAGTATCAAACATATTAGTCATTTTTGACTTTCTCTAGTGATGGAGACGGCCAGATTTGATCGTTTATGTCAACTAGTCGTCTCCTCCATTGAAAATGTCAGATCTGACTTTTAAAACAATGACTGTCTCTTAAAATTTTTATTTTATTTTTTAAAATTATTTATATTAAATTTTATGTTAATATTAATATTATTTATATTTATAAAAGATATTTTAATATATATATATATATATATATATATATATATATATGTGTGTGTGTCACATACTTTTGTGAGACCTGCTAAATAAATAAATAAATATCATTCCAACATTCTAGCCTAATGAATAATGCAACCTAAAACAGTGCATACTTAATAATTCATTCATCACCTCTAAAATTTCAATTTTGATTGTTAGAGCCTACTTTCAAACTGGAAAATATCAAACTCTCGTTGCTTTATTGCATCACAAACACTAATTTCATCATAAAATTTGTGCCGTGGATTCATAAATTGGTATTTATGAGACTTTTTTAAGTATCTTTATTTTTCTCCTTTTTTTTTTTTTTTTAATTGAATACATATGCATGCATGCATATCTAGATTATCTAATTTGTAAGAATTGTTTAAATTTATGTCTCCTCATTGATCATTTTCGTTGTCCCTTTAAATATTCAAAACAAATTTTTAGATTTTGTATACATCTTTTCATATGAAAAAGGCTTACGGATTTGGAATAAAGTGTACCAGTTCTTTGAGAATTTGGATTGACAATTTGTGATTTAATAACTATGATATCCAATTATTTTAAGGGACTATATTCTAACTCTTTCTCTAGTGATTTTAATCCATTTATTTATAAATTTTTATGTACTTCGTTTATGTAAGAGTTGTCCGAAATATTTTTGATGGATATTGATTGTTGTAAACATTTTTTATTATGTTAGATTTAAATGGATTCTTAGATATTTGTGGTTTTTTTTTTTAATTTCTTCACAATGAAAATTTTTTTTCCATAAAAAATTATTTATGTTCTTACATTATTTCCTTTCGACTTGTTGATATTGCATTAATATTGTATTATTAAATTTGGAGGAGAATGTTTTATAGAAGGTAAAACTATAAAACATTTAAATATGCCTTAGTAAGATAAGTGAATAATATATAATAAGGAGAAAATTATATGTTATAGGTAAAAGATTATATAAAGACGAATAGAAAGAGGAGTATTGATTTCATTATCATCTAAGAGACGACAAAGCCAAATGATTTCAATTATTGTATCTACCATTTCATGACATTCAACACCAATATTGGATTGAGATACAATTGGTTGTTTTTTACTATGCCAATAAATAAGGGAGAATCTCGAAAAGATATAAAATCTAATAGTAGAACATCAACATCATTATCAATATTATCAAACCATCTTGCATCAATGTAAGCAGTAAGCTCAAGAGAAGAATTAGATAACAAGAAAATTGATCGTTATATAAAACCATGAAGGTAGCAAAGAACTTGAAGAAGGGTTGTCTGGTGAACTAAAGTAGGAGTGCTTATAAATTGGCTCAAAAACACCAACCGATTCTCGATAACGAGTGAGATTGGAGAGAGACTCATAGTCATCCTGATGAAGCTTCAAGTTGATCTCTATAGGAGTATCGATAGTAAGAGATTTTGGAATAGAAACTCATGTGCATAAATTGGTGGTGTTTGAAGGAGAAAATAACCACCAAAAAAGTAGGCTACCAAGAAAGTATTGCAAAGGTCTAAGATCCTTCATTTAACATTACTGATGAAGATGTTGTTTTAAGAAGTGAATGATGGAAATGTCATCGCTTTTAATGATTATATCATCCATATAAAAAAAAAGAGATTAGTATGACTACAATGAGCAATTTGAGTGAACATAGAATAATCAAAGTAGCTTGTAATAAAGAAAACATTAAGTATCAAATTTTGTTGTCTTTCAAATCAAACACAGATGATTTTGAGCTATTATAGAGACACCTGATCTTATAGTGACACTTCAGCGTTCTGTTTATAGTCTCAAGCAAGTTTCAAATCAAATTTTGAGCTATTATAGTGACACTTGATCTTATAGATCCATTTACAATTGATAGGAGGAACACTTAGTGGAAGATGCGCCAATATAAGTGCACTGAAATTCTTTTGACATAGCTTGTTTCCACTGTGGAGACTTAATTGTCTTAAAATAGGACTTTGGTTCTTGAAGGAATGGATGGCTATAAGAAAAGCATAAAATTGTGAAGAAAATTAGTCAAATGTAAAAATATTTAGGCAATCAGGTGAATAACAGTTGCATAGGGGATTTCACTAAAATGTTGGGACCTCACTTGTTGAAGATTGAATGGGTATTAGGATGTTATTTTTAGCTGGTGTATTTGCCACCAAGAGTAGAAAAAAAAAAAAAAGAACTATAGGTATATAAGAAAAAAAAAATCTTCCAAAGAGGCTTGTCAATTATTGATGTCATGGAGAAGAGACAAGTCATATTCATGCAATTGTTGAGGGGCTTCTTTTGTAGTATTAGTATCTAAGGGGAGGGTGAGAAATGTCTTGAAAATTTTGATTCCACCAAGGGTAACAAGAACTATTGGAAATGAGGATAAAAAGCAAGAGTTGCAAGAGAGAGAGAGAGTCTAGGGTCAAGTTTCTTCAACAATGAACTCACTTAGTGCATAAACCAGAGTCAAGAGAGGACTAGGATGGAGGAGTTACCCATATAGGGCTTCAAACTTCACATGCAATTGCGTAATAAAGTGATAAAGTTGTTCCTCACGTTGCTAATAACAAGCCCGCATAAATTTGGTCATATATGACAAAATGCCAACCTCCATAGACCAATGTTCTTTTCATTAACTCTAAATAAGAGAATAAGACCTTAAATGGAAGACAAACATTTGTAATCGAATCAAAAGTGCCACTGAGCATACTATGTACATAACCATTTTACTCTCTAACTAAAGCCACTACCCCTATGATGGCCTTGGAACTAAACGTGGAAAGCCATCCACACATACCTATTAATTAGGCAAAAGCTCTAAGACTATATTGCATTGTCAAAGGCCATGCAATGTAATTTTCGCAACCAGTGAGTTGCACGTTTAACAAAGAAAACATATATAAGCCATTTGTGTCATGCTAAAAAATCTAACATTTTAGTTCTAGCATTAAAATTTTAGAAAATCATGATATATATTAGCATTTGTTGTTATTTTTTATCTTGATCTTTTGTTGAAACAGTATCCATCAATGGAACAGTAAAAGTGGAAAGGAATTTGTTTTCTTTTTTTTTTTATAAATATTTGATTTTGAGTTAAATAAAATAATTTAAATTCAAAACCTCTTACTATTGCGACGACTTTGAAAAATCCTATGCTATGTAAGATGGGGGAGAAATTATATATATTATAACAAGGTTAAGGGTCAGTATATACGTGTACTGTTTCGATAAAATAAGAGGCTTTTATGATATTTCAATGATTATATATATATAAAACAAAGATTTGTATTCATAGTTTTCATATAATATGGAATCCTAGTTAGCTTTAAGTGGTTTTCTTTAAAAAATAGTTAATTATATGTTTTGAGATAAAACTTAACCAGAAAAAGGCATGTAATCTATTACCTGAATTAAAGTATGAAATTTGTTTCGTACAAGACAGTACTCTCGAGTCATCATATTCAAGGCTTGCAGGCACCTGCAAGGCAAATAAACCATCCATAAATTTGTCTTAATTTAAGGTCTTAATCATAATTAGTGTTCAGCTAATAATTAATCATAATATAAAATAACTGCCTTAATTCTCACCTTCCTTTGTTTTGATCATAAGAAGCCTGACGAAGGTCAGCACAGGCAACCTTCAAACGGGCTGCTCCAATGCTGTGATTATTGAAATAAAACCCTAATTAATTTCCCATCATCAATTATTATTAACATATTAAAAATCTATAATATCAAATTACCTTGAACTGCTTCCTCTGACCTGATGAGCATAAGAACCCAGCTTGCTAAAATCAATATTTTTTTGACTCCTGTAAATAAAGGCCAAAATTATAATTACAATACAAAAAAAAAAAAAATAATACAAAAAAAATTTGTTCAAGTAATTTGAAATTTACGTACATAATTTTATTCAACTCTGTTATGATCCTTTCAGTGTCATTGCAAAACAAAGTGATCACTTCATTAACAAAATCAGGATTGCTTGAATCTTGCAGAGCTTGAATTTGAGCAAACTGGCTATCCAACACTCCCTGCAAGTACACATTTGCTTTAATATAAAAAAAATAAAAACAAAAAATTGGAAGATTAATTCAAGGAAACAAAATTCCCTCAAAAACTCAACAAATATATATATACATATATATATACATATATATGTGTGTGTGTGTGTGTGTGGCTAGATATGAATGAATCTGACCTCATCAAACATGGATCTAAGGAAGGTCTTGATTTGCGCTTCCTGGGAAGGAAATGCCATCCTGAGTGACACTATGGAGTGTGGAGTGTTGTAGTTGGAATAGGGTAAAATGAAAGAGAGAAAATGTAGGCAGCAAAGTAGAACCAATTAAGATATTCTTTTATAGAGATAAACCAAATTCAAACATTTTTGTTTATCTTCTCCAAAATGATTATGTTGGGGACTTGTTTACACAAATTTCATATTTGTCCTCCTTACACAAAGAAAAATATTAACCATCTAAATGATTTTTAGAAAGAACTAGAAAACACTTGTGTTAAAGGTCTTTCATACTTTTAAGGTTTTTCTTCTTCGATTAAATTTTAAAAAATTTAGTTGATGAATATTGAAATTTAGTTATCTCTAAGAAAAAGAATTATAAATACAAATACTAGAAGTATTACAAAATTATTGAGGATTGCTAAGACTTAGTTATATTTTAAATATAAGTATATGTTTAAAATTATAACGAGAAGATAACATGACTTTATATTATAAATAAAAAAAAAAAGATGAATTCAAACAAATATACTTTTAAAGTTGTAAAAATTTAGAAAAATAAATCATTTCATGAATGGCTAAAAATAAAGTATAAATCATGAATTTGAAAAGTGTAACTATGAAAATGAAAATGTTAACAAAAAAGTTATTTTGAGAAAATATAGGGGGTTTATATAAGCATTGAAATATATTTAAAAATTATAATAGTGTAGCTTTTGAAAGAGGTAGAGACTTCCTTTATAATTTTTTAAATATAAAAAATATTTCTCTCAATTAAAATATGAATTTTAAAGACTAAAAGACTTATCCCCATTCAACATTTAAAAAACAAAATTTTAAATTTTATTATTAAAATTTGATTAAACAAAAATTTTATTCATCTATTAAAATTTTGGTTAAATTTTATATAAATTATTAAAAAGAAAAATAACTTCAAATTACATAATATTTTTTTCAAAATTATTGAAGTTATAAAATATTTTAAAATAAATGAATAAATATAATAATTTTTAAAATAAAAAATATAAATTATCTATTTATCATTTATAAATTTAAAAAAATATTTATACTTTAGATATGTTTTTATCGTAATATTTTGATAAAATAAAATAAATATTTTATTATTTAAAATTTAATAAATAAGTAAAAATTTAGTGCCATAAAAAAATATTTTTTTAACGAAGATTATATCAAATATTTTGTCACACACCATTCACCACTTGCACCCTCTGAACGTTTCGTTAAAAACGTTTCAATACCTTATCCTATTTTAAAAAAAAAAAAAATTTCACATTCATTAAACGACAGTAAAGATGGCGCATAGCCCGGTCATTATTAGATTTCCGCCCTCAGAAGGAAATCGGCAGCCCAGCTTTTTTTATCTGAGGAATAAAATTCCAAACGACGCAAAGAAAAAGCCCACGTGCTAATTGCTGCAGGGACCACGTGTATAGTTATGTTCCCGTTATTGAAACCCTCACCCAACTCCCCCATACGCGAGGCATTGGCGCGTGTCAGAAAGCTTATGTGGCGGTGACATTATACGTGGCGTGCAAAGATACAGGGGTGTGAGTTAGCAAAAGATGTCTGGGAATGAGTTGGCAAGACAAGTGGCAAGCAACCATAATCTGTGTGCTAGCTAGCAAAAAACCAGTCCTAGTGCAAACCTTTCTTTGAAGCAGAAGTGGAGATAAAATTTTTCTGATTTTCTTTTTCTGTATGGATTTAGACAACTGTTCGGTTTCTAGTTCGTTGTCTCCGTCTCCGAGTTCCACTGCGGAGGTTTCCGAGGATCGGATGGTCGAGATGGAGCTGGAGGCGGCAGAGGCCTTGGCGGATTTGGCGCATTTAGCGATGAGAGAAAGTGCCGCTGGTGGAAGGGTCACGAATTGGGGCTCCAAAGGGAAACGAGTCAAGAGCGAGTCACTATCACCACCAGGTCCTTCCGGGTTGAAATTGACTTCGATTGACCCGGTTCAACACTGTTCTGATCCGGCGGAAGTTAGTTCCTTTTTTTTCTTTTTATATATGAACATAATTATATTTTTAGATTTCATTGCCATTATAATTATAATTGTTTTCAATTTGTGACTTTAGTTTTTTGCTTACGGTTTGTGCTGAACTGGTGAGTCGAATTATTGAATTTGTTGAGGTGTTAATTCTATTAGTTTCCTATTTTTAGGAATTTTTAATTATGTATTTTTGTGCCTTTTATATTTACTTTTTTAAAGTTAATTGTGGCGGGTAAAAAAATGTCTTTTTGGTGAATTATCAAATGTATGAAGAATTTGTATTTCCCAATTAGAGTACAATAGATAATAAAATCCTTTTTGAAGTTTCAATAAATGGAAACAAGTCATGAACATCAGAAAGGATGCTATGACTTACCTTCAATTATTTTTCTTAGTGGTGATCCATGGATAAAACTATTTGCAACATGCCTTTTTAGCAATTATATTTTAACTAAACCATCCCATTTTGTGGAATTATATCATTTACCTTCAACTCTTGCCATATATAACCTAAAATTCAAAGACATATCTGTAGAGAATAAAACCATTTTTGGTGTTAATGTGTAAGACAATACCAATTTTAGGAGAAGTTTAGAAAAGGAGATATTTGTCAGTAGTAACTCTCCCTAGTCAATTGTATGATCGGCCAATATGCGATTGTCATGTGTATCCTTATGCTACTGTGATGTACTCATTTGATGGCGTGCTCAGGTGATAGCCTGGTTAGTCTATCACATGAGCACATCATGAGTGGTAATCTTACAATGAAAGTGAATTTGGTTAGCCAAACCAGTATATCTAAGTTGAAGTTTTGTTCAGGACTTGAGCAATACTTTTGTTTATAGCAGGATCAAGTAGAATTGGATCAGGAGCGGGATGAAACAATGTGTAGCAATGTAATAATTAAACAAATAAAAGCTGAGAAAGATGCTGAAGCAAGTTCTATATGTGCCACAAGATACACATCAGTTGGTGTTGGTGGTAGGTCAAGACAAAATCTAACCGAGGTACTTAAAGCTTCTAACTTTCTTGTAAGCATTTTTTGTCCGTCAATGCCCTTTGTTTATAGTTAAAGGCTTTGCCAACCAGGCTGAGAAAGAAGCTCGGAGAGTACGTAGAATATTAGCAAACAGGGAATCAGCTAGGCAGACTATTCGCCGTAGACAGGTAAGCTGTTTTCCTCCATGTCAATATTCTTGGCAAATAGCCTTTATGTTCACATTTATATATCTGATACGACTGGGTCAGTGAATTTCCTTTATAAATTTATGTCTGCTTTGTTCACTCTTTCTGTAGTGACTTCTCTGAGTATAATAGATTGTTTGGGGAATGTAGGGGAGCAACTTCGTTCACCCAACATTTCACATCCTCTCTTACTGAGACTACTCTATTTGCTTGACTCTTGTTTTTATGGAAGAATACTTTAACCGATTTCCATTAAAAAAATTTAAGGTTATATGCCAATATGATGTTTGAGCTATTTATATTGTGATGTTAAATGGTTCAGTGAACTTCTTGTTTAATTTGTGACATTATCAGGAGACATCATATTCTTCCGTATATTCAAAATTAAGTAGGATCTTTGTGAATGATATGGGCAACTAATGAGTTAGTAAACTGGAGTGACTATGGGCACTCAAGTTACTTTGGGCTACAGTTTTTTTATTATGCACCTCTTGTGGAAGGGGATTTTCTTGAACTTTTGACCGCAAAACAACTCATAGTACTTTTGTATTTAATTTTTTTTAACTTCAAGTATTTAAGTGAAACCTTTTTAAACCTAGGTGTGAGTGAGATTTGATCTTAGGACCTTTCACACAACCTCAAGAGATCTAACTTGCTGAATTAGCTAGTAGTCACATATTCAGGTTTTGAGTGAAATTGTATTTCTGTATGCTTAGTGTCTTTCTTAGAAAACAATAGAAATTTCTCATAATTGCAATTGTAGGAAAATTTCTTATTGCTTGGGAAAAATACCTGTGTCCCTATGTCAAAAATTATTGAAATCAGGCAATTTAAAATGTCCATGCACCCTAAGTATGTCTAATTTAGTTCATGCATGATGAACTTATCATGGATTTATTGAATTTGGAATTCTAGCCATGTAAGTGTCAGCATTTTATATTTTGAATAACTAGAGATTTAGGAACTTTAAGATCTTTCCTTAGTGGCCCTAGCAATTTTCAACCTATAGCAGACCTGCTGAAGCAAGAGAATTGCACAGACTCTTCATTGTTGAACTTAGTCTGTACTAGCTGTATTATAGAAGTACTGCATTTTTTATTACATATTGAGGAATCATCACCAATTTTACTATTTTGAAGAAAATATTTACTCTATGACTTCAAGTTGATGACATGTATTCCCTGTCTTTTGGGATTATGTCAATGACATCTCATCAATGAATTCCTCTGCTTATAGTTTGATTGTAAATTCAGTATTATATTCTTCGATAGATGCTAATTTGCTAAATACTCTGAAGATTCCTTGGTCCACTACTTGTTGATCACTTCTGATTGGCTACTGCTTGATAGTACTAATTTTTTGATAAAACAGTTATTTTGTTTCTAGATAAGGCAAAAAATCTAAAACAAAGTAACTGATCCTTAGTCCCAAATGCAACTGTATTCCTCATTCTGTTGACAACACAGAAACAAAGAAAAAATCTGGTGTAAAAGCAATGGAACTGTTGTCAAAATCAAAACTTGATGAATGGGAAACTTTTCACAGGAAAATTGATAATTGAACTCTCTCATTCTTTTGAGTTTTGGATCGAGCCTGCTTATTTCAAAGCACTGACACTGAGTTCATTTCCGACATTAAGGTTTTTGATGTGGCCATAGCTGATGACTTCTGTATTTAAATGAACTACACTATTGCTAAGTCTACAACACCATCACCAGCTCTATAGCATATTGTTTGCTCCAAAATTCTAGTGTGAGTGTTGACTGAGCAATCTAAAACTCTGCTTTGCATTCAATCTTGACGAGGTTAGTGAGTTGAATAGGAGTTTTATGTGGAATTTAAGTAACTTAGATTTGGTGTGAGATTGTGTATACAATTAACAAAATAAATTGTTAAAGTTAGTAGTGCAAGTTAATATGGGGTTATCTTTAGCTTTTGGTTATGGTTGTCAATATGATTTTATGTGATGTTTTTCTACTGAGGTGGAGTTGCAAGTGCTTGTCATGGCTATGATAAGAATCACTGGACTTTCCATTTGGATATTATTTGGAGTTTGGTATGGTTGATGTTATATGGCATGACAACATGAATCAAAGTTGGCTTGAATGATAGACGATAACTTCATACTAGTAGACAAATGATGAGGATATTTTTGGATTTCAATTTTCACAAAAGTGCCAACATTTTAAACTAATTTGAGATCTTTACTGTAGGTGCAGGCTGCCCTTGATTTTTCAGAACCACAAGTTGTGTAGCCCTAGCCTTAGGGGCCCAAATAATATTAAAGTAAATGCCATCTTTAGTTTTCTTGTTCAAAACATTTGCCCTGGTAGTTTTAGCTACTATTATGTAGACCTCCCAAGTTTATTGTTTCATCATATACCTCTCCTATAGCTAGTTTTATTCATTTAATTTTTTAATTGGATGGTCAATATATAATGTTCAGCAAGTCTGCAAGGAGTTTGAAGCTAATTATCTTTTAATTTCTGCATAATTATGTTTCACTAAGAAATGCTTTATGATCTGTTAAGTTTTGGTTTATATCTGGTTCTTATCAAGCACATCTTGTTTGCTTTTGATTAAGGCTCTGTGTGAAGAGTTGACCAGAAAAGCTGCTGATTTGGCAAGGGAGAACGAGAATTTAAAGAGGGTAGGCAGCACTCACTGTTCATTAATTATCAATGTCTTCCATTAAGGCATTTGACTTTAGTAGTATTAAAAGATATCATCCTCATCAAGTTTGAATTACCTTTTTCATGCTGTTATAGTTGTTGAACTCACTAAAACTGCGACATTGACTTAATATACATTTGTTGGCATTTCTATTGAGAAGGAAAAGGATACGGCTTTTAAAGAATATGAGCATCTGGAGGCTATAAATAAGCATTTGAAGACACTGGTAAGAAGAACTATGCTTTGACTGAGAAATTTGCTTGAAGATGTTTTATCACCCATAAAAATTCCTCTCTACGTTTTGCAGACAGCGAAAGCAGTAAAATCGCAAGTTGATGAATCCTCAGGAGAGCTGAAGTCAGTCCATGCTGAGATATCTGTCTCTCCTTCTGCAAAATGTCCGATGCTTGTGTATAACCACCATCCTTTCCCACCGCTTGGCTGGCCTTATATTATTAAAAGTTCACATCCACTCCAATCAGGACATGGGCTGCAGAGCCCTGTCATTATTCCATCGAACATTCCAACCCCCGTTGTTTGTAAGCTTGATTCTCAGGATCAGGAGAACCCTATAAACATTAATACAACTGGAGCTCCTTTTTATATGGTGCCATGCCCTTGGTTTGCCTCTCTTCATGATAATGGGAATGGATTCCATGCTCAAGCCCCTGATAGCCAGAAAAACGTGCAAGATGAAACTTCAAGGTATAATGGTTATGATGGTATTTCATCATCACAAAGTATTACAAATATGGAGAACCCCTTGATCTGCGCAAAAGGTAACAATGAGGTTTCTGATTCAACTGAAGTTAGAACCCCTGCTGATCTTAACAATATTCCAGTTGAGTTTTCTCCCAGTGGAGGTGGTCCGCATAATGGGCATCGCTCAAGAGAAGCAATTTTTACACAAGCACCACTATGTTCTATTGGAGGAACACCTATTGTTAATCATGGGCCAGATTACACTTACAATAGTGAAGCTATATCTATGAAAGCAAATCATATTGCAAATGCTTTGCCGGAGAAGAAACAAGAGGTAGCCAACTATCCAAGTAAGAAAGTAGTGGATGCAGTTGCTGCAGCTGAGGCACGAAAGAGGAGAAAGGAACTTACAAAACTGAAAAACCTCCACGGTCGACAATGTCGATTGCACTGTTGAGCTTATTGGCCAACATTTTGGTTGGCACCAGGTTTAAAAGGAAGTCTTATAAGCTTGACTCACGTGATATTCATCTGGAAACATATTAGATGACATTGGGTGCTCATCTCGAACACCATGTGTGAGGTATGAGGCTCTATCACTTTCTCTAAATATTTTGGAAGGTGGAAAAGGACTGATGTTTTAGGTTCTGGTAGCTTCTTTTAATTTGTGTATTAGGAGACACAATCAAGGTCAAGTTCGAACACGGCGATTGCCAAGCATGTAATGATTTTTTTGAGAGGATTTAGTACTAGTAGTAAGTTAACAGATTGGTGCTGCCATCTTGACATGGCTGGACTGAGCAAGGGGCAGCGATTTCGAAGTCGAGGAATGACATGGATTTAGCTTAATATGCATTGTAACTTTATACGAGTATCTATACCTTTATACAGTGAATGAAGTGTACGGGTAATGAAATTTCAAGTTAGGTAACTTTCTTGTTTGCATGTCTTTTATCATTTAGTCTGAGAGTCAGGATATAGACCTTGGAATCTCGGATAAATCAAGAGCAAACTTTTAATAATGAATTAAATTCTAACCACCTAGTATGATTCTTATCTTTTATCACTTAGGTTGGTTAATTCTTGAGATCTTTATAATTTTATCTTTTCATGAAATTAATCATTTAAAAATGAATCAAACTAATATACCTGGAAACGCGAATATCTAATCATAGATGTGGAAATAAAGAAATTAGGGCCTATGTCTCGACTCTTGAGGTTTAATCAAATATTCTCTTTGAAATTTCAAGAACAACAAAATTCCTCCTATTGGATGTAACTGAGGTTTAATCAAATTTGATTATTTTAAATTATTTATATGAATTTTAGAGAAAATATGATGGCGTTAATAAAATTAAGAGGAAAATGTTAGTAGGTATGAGTGGATTTAATAGGCCAATTTCCTTCTATTAAATTAAAATGTTTACTCTAGTTTTATGAACTTTGAACATGAGAGTATTATGATTTTTTACGTCATAAAGATTATTTGATATTTTTATATTTAGTTTTTTTTTATATTTTTTTAATAATGGGATAAAATGAGATAAAATTTATTTCTCAAAGTCTCACATTTACTGGAAGAATCTCAACCCCTCATATCATTTATTATATTTAATTTTTTAATTTCTTATTAAAATTTAACTTTTTTTTCATTTTTTATTAAAAAACATAAATTTAAAAATATTTTCTTGAAATTAAAAAACAATTGCTCAAGTTCAACTCCCATGACTCAAACTTGAATTCGATAAAATTTTGAAGCTCAAACAATGACTAAACACGTTGGATTCAATGGGGCCGAACTACTCATCCAGCTGAAATCAATTAACTTTGTTGCTACTTTCTCAGTTACAAAAGAAGTCTAAAGTTGTATAATTAATTATTTGACAGAAAAAAAAAAAAAAAACTAAGGAATTTAGTTAACATTGAGCAATTTCGGAAAAAAGCTACATAAAATTAGCCAACAGAATCAAATCTTAATAATATTGTCCTGCCCTATAAACAAGAATAGGGCTCTTAACACTGTGCTTAGAATCAGTCCATTCTAGTAGAGCTGATAGGATCTGAGTTCCATTTTTCATTACACTGCCCTTCACCACAACCTTGAAAGACTTTGTTTCCTGCGGTTTATTAAATTTCAGAGTTTTTGGTTCAACTCTAATTGAAAGACCCTTTGGCGATGTAACAACTGCCTTGTATATTGACTCGCTATGTCCCACATTTTTGGCAGTCCTGTAAAACACTGCTGAAATCCTGGAGTCATTAGTCTTCAGCTGTGTGTGCATTGAAGGATAATTGAGGCCATCTGTCCCTAGTGCAGGTTTATAATTAGAGCAGTTGAATCTTTTCTTCTCTCCCATTAGTAGACCAATGGATTTGCTGTTATAGCCTTCCTTGCAAAGGAAACTAATGTAGTCATTCAGGGAAATATCATAGATGAGACCCGGGTGTCTCGCCTGTAATGGATTAATTTGGCCTGATCCCGAGCCTAGTTCTGCGTCTTCTGCTTTGATTTTCATAGGTGTGGCTACAACACAAGGTACATGTTTGGTTAGAGTTATACCAGTGAGATATGACAAAGTATAATATGTGGTATAGGAAGTGTTACCGGTGGTCATGAGGGCGGACCTGATGGCGGCGGGTGACCAGTCCGGGTGGAAAGATTTGATATAGCCAGAAGCAGCTGCAACATGAGGGCAAGCCATTGATGTGCCTGATATTATGTTAAATGGTGCAACACGTTTGTCCATTGCCTGTCCTGTTATCGATACGATTTGTGAATATGCAGCTAATATGTCAATTCCTGGTGCTGAGACATCTGGTTTCAGGATGTTAAGGCTGACTCGTTGAGGCCCTCGGGACGAGAATGAAGCGACGAAGGGAGCAGCCGTCTTAACTGCCCTTGTCCTGTATATAACAGCTCGAGGGTTCCTATATTGAATACAATCCAAACCATCAAATTTGATACTGAATAATTATAATAATGGGCAAAAATTACAATGCTGAAAAATTATAATCAAGTTTAGTACTTGGTAGAGTTGATGTAATGGCTTATCTTGGAGCTATCATTGGCGCTGATGGAGGTGCCAGGTATAAGAGTAATATAGGCTGTGTCCGCTGGTTCATCAAGAGTCATTATTAATCCAGCACCACCTAATTCTTTGATAGTATAGTCTTGGCTACTAAAACCAACGCAGTACAGAAGCTTGCCCTTCACTTTGTTCTCGCTTAGAGTTCCATAATCACAGGCACTGTTAAATAATTGGTGTTTATGATATTTTGAACTTTGCCTGAAACTGCAAATAATGGTTGAAATAATTGGCATACATACCTAGCATTTCCATAGCCCGGACTACTGTTATTGGCTGCAAGAGCTCCACTGGTAAGAGGGTACATATTTTTTTTCGGAGAAAATGTGTTGATTGAGACCCCCTATCACCCAAAATATATAAAACAACATTATTGTTCAATAAGTTAATGGTAATAAAATAACTAAAGAAGTAGATGATTGCGTCAAATAAAGAACTTACAGAAGTTTCCATGTCATTGCCAAGTTTAACAACCGTCTCAAACTTCCTATCAATGCTGCTAGCAGCCACTGTTAAAATCCATGGTGCAACATTTTGAACTGTTCCTAGATAAGGACCCTGATTCCCAGCTGAGCAAGAGGTAAGAATTCCCTTTTTCATGGCATGAAAAGATCCAATTGCAATGGAATCATCGAAAAAACTCCTGGATGGTCCGCCGATTGAAACCGATATCAAGTCCACGCCATCTAGAATAGCATCATCAAAAGCGGCTAGTAAGTCCATATCACTGCAGCCGTCACCCCAACATACTTTGTACATTGCGATGCGAGCTGATGGGAGGCCACCGCGAGCAGTGCCCTGGGCAATGCCATACAAACTGGCACCTTTGATCGATGCCCCTGCAGCTGTGGAGGAAGTGTGAGTGCCATGCCCATCAGTATCAACTGGACTTGGTTCATCTATTGTAGGATCAATATCCTTCTCTAGATGGTAGTATCTTGCACCAATGACTTTGCTGAAATAGTATTTTTCAGTTTTTAACAATTAAAATAGGATTATATTTTTAAAAATAAATCATTTCAGAAAGAATAACAATGCAGTCTACTTGTTGCAGGCAGTGAAATTGGCTCCCGTAACACATTTGCCCTTCCATTTTGCCGGCAGAGGTCCATAGCCTTTATCATCAAAACTTGGAGATTTAACCCAAATTCCTAGAAAAATACAAGTCGAAAAATAATTCAGAAAATGCTTACTCACATAAAATTCTGATTTGCACCAAATAAGCACCTGACTTACCTGTATCTAAAACACCAACAATGATATTGCTCTCTTTTTCGGAGTTCTGCTGCTGTAATGCTTCAGAAAGTCCCAGAAAATCCCATGTTCTAGTTGTGTGATATTTACGCCTAGTATTTGGAAACACAGATACAACACCCTCTTCCTCTGCGTATCAATTTATACTTTTACAGGTCAAAATCTAACAAAACTTAAAAAGAAATAAAAATATGTATTGCTCATATAAGCATTCAATGGTTCATTATGACAATGATGTCTACTTAAAAACTCAGATTATGGGAACAAGTTTAATCAGTACATATACCTGACAATCTCTTTGCTTCATGCGGTAATAGCCTGGCCACAAATCCATTGAAGCTCTTCTTATAACTGTATAGTCTGGATTCTTTCGCTAATTTGGCACTGAAAAATTGTCAAGAGAAGCAGTGGTGATATTTCATGAGAGTTCTGAACATAATAATTATTATTATTATATAAAAGCATGTATAGAGATAAGAATATAGTTTGCTGGAAAAGAAAGAAGATGATTGATTACTCTCCGATCGCCTTCGTCAGCAGATTGTGATGCTCTTCTAACGCTGAAATCCCAGCTGCTGGCACGTCTCCCATGTAAACAATGTATGGCTGTTGTTATTTAATCACAAAACCATTGAAATCTTTACGTTCCCACCATGCAAACGAATAATAGTTAAGAATATATCATAAAATGCATGCAGGCCATGCAAGTTTCTGATGGTACCTTTCTTTCATTGTCAGCCTGAGTCGATACATCGATCAATGAAGCAGCAAGAAATAGATTGAAGATAACTGAGGCTGGGAGATTAAGCTTCATCTTTCTGCTATAAAACTCTCTGTAAACTCCAGTTAAGGTTCAGTCTTCTTGGTATAAATAACAGAAGAGTTGAAGATGATAGCAGTTACGTGCGCAAAACATTGTAGAGATCTGGCCGGTTTAAGACTGAGAGTTGGGTGGCTTGAAATTTGGATCCCAATCTCAGACTAGATTTATTCCAACCATGCTTCAAGTTAGGAACCAAATAACAGCAGACTTGTTCTGCAATCGCCTCCTGAACGAGGAATTAATATATTTTTTTAACATTAACACCGCTTTAGGTTTAGGAAAAATAAAATAAATAACCAAAGTTTTAAATTATTAAAAATAATTAGCCATTCTATTTTAAAATTCAATAAAAATGTTTATATTTTTCAATTTTATCTATTGTAATAATATTTATACTAAATTTACTCTTGGTATTTGACATCAAAAATTATCAAAAAGCCAAATTGTGTAGTTTTATGCGACATTGCACTACTCATATTTTCATGCAAAAAATCATATTATTTTAACCACAACACAAGCAAAACTCATATTTGCATGTATGTGTAAGAATATGTCCAAAAACAATCGAATTTTCAACCATAAATTTAGATTTCGTGGTCGAAAACTATTTGACTTTTTTTGTATTTTCGACCAAAATACTCATTAAATTATATGAAAATGTATAACAAATTAAATGTAATTATATAAATATCAATTTGATTACCCTGTGTTCCATTTTTTCATAGAAAACAGTTGATAATCGTCGAAGAAATTTTTGGGTTGGGTCAATTCAAGTCAAGTCAAATCATTTCATACAGATCTATGCATTTTCGTGAATCTTTTCGTATGAAGTTTCTGAATTCAAGTGTTTTGAAAATACATTTGCTTGAATTTCAAATATATGAGCAATTTGGTCTAAAGAATTTGTAAGATCATTTTGATTGAATTCTAAAATAAAATGGTTAATTATTTTTAATAATTTTTAGATTTGACTATTCATTTTATTTTCCCTTAGGTTTATCATAAGAAATCTAAACAAACTGATATTTTGGTCCAAAAGATAACTACTAGTTTAATCCATTATCTTCAACAACAAATCTAGGAAGAAGAAATATATATATATATATATATATAAAAAATTATGGATAAAATAAATAAAGAGTAATTATAAAATTGATAATTTTTATTATGATTCAATTTGATGATCAAAAAATTTATGTTCATAAATATTTTATTAATCGGCATTAATTATGTGAAGGGTAATTAATTGTGTGACTCTTCGCCTTTTAGATAGATAGGTATTTGCTCGCTTCCTCTTCATATTAGTTGTTCATATTTATGGAATTGGGAGGAAAATTATATTCAAATAAAAATATTTAAAAGTTTCTCTGTTAGGAATGAAGAGATAACTTTCTCTTATTTAAGTGAAGGAAAAGAGTAGAAAAGTATTCCCAATGTCGCAAATATTTCTATCTCTTAATTGAAAATAAAAATATTGTGAATGCTGCAAATATTTCGATCATTTAATTGAAGTAGTTGGGTTTGAGTCTTAAAGAGTTGGAAAATTTTACAATATTTTGTTCATTTAAATTAGGCTAAATAAAATATAATTGAGTATGTAGTTAAACATTATTTCTAGCCATGTGGTTGAGGTAGACACTGCAATAAGTCAATGCCAGATCAGTATCGATGCAGTCTACAGTATTGGGTCATGGCTAGACCCACCCATTGATAAATGTTATGGGTTGGATTAGTCTAATCGAAGGACAAGACTAAAGTATGACCCAAGGCCTAGTGGGTCGTATGCCTTTAATGGGCCGCCCCAAGTAATTTTACAAGTGAACCCACCAATAAATTTTTTAATTATTTTTTAAATTATGTTTTCCAATATTAAAAGTATGTTAGAAAATTAAATTATGATTAGAAAGTAAGTAATATTATTTATTATAAATGAGGTGGTTTGTAAGAATCAATCAATCTCATTCATATAAAAAGATAAAAAATTTGAGATTTAAAGGAGACGTGAGTTTGAAAAAAATTATAAGAGGGGTATATTGATTTTCAAGACCTTGACACAGCCCATTCCTATCATTTCACAAGCTACACCGTCAAGGGCAGGTCAAAAAATGGTGTGTAGATTGAGAGGAAGGAACGTTCGTTCGAACATTGCGCCTACAATATCTTATAAAATAGTATATAATTATTTTTCCGTTTGCTTGGAGTTTTCTTCGATAAGGCTAAATGTAATTACTTAAAAAAGAAGAGTGTGATTTATTAGTGGAGCGGATCCCACCACTGCCAGTGCCTTTCTTTTTACTTTTACTTGAAGAACGGCTTCATAATTGTCGAACTCTTGTTAATCCTGATTATTATTAAGATTTCACATCAAATAACTCAAATCCAGACATTGTTACAACTAGTAAGAAATTGACAGGAGACAACATGGATACAAGAGAAGCAGCGTCAAAACATTTTTCTTTTTCTAAAACGAAATTCTATGGCTAAATCTGTTCAAGATTGGCGTGCAAAACGGAGTACACGGCGAACCAGCCCTCCTGTGTGGGATGCACCGTGTCCCAGAAGAAGGAAGATTCCGGCTTCTCACAAACTGTGTACTTCTTTTCGCCTTTCTCATCTATACTTCCACATGAGTATGCTGTGCTTATACCTATGCAACATGGCTTTAATGGGTTCTCAAACTTGGAACTTCCTGCATGGTGTTAAATTTGTTCAGAAAGTAATGAAAACCTGTAACCAGTATAATGAAATTGTAGATTCTGAAGGTTGGTAAATGATTAAAATTAAACGATCACCTTTGTTCTTGAAAACAGTCGTGAATGCGCCATACAGATCCAGAATGACAATTTTAGAGTCCTTTGTTTCGTTGTTTAATTTTGCCACAGCTTGCTGCAGCAAGAAATTATGGAGATTGACGAGCGAGTTCTGGGTTCCATTGCACTGCTGGAAAGAGGAAGTAAATGTGCTCTGAGGTAGACATCCTAAGGGTTGCAGACCTGAAACAACTAATTTCTTCACTCCCAGGGCTTGAATGCGCTTTAAATTCAACGTAACCTGATTCACCACTTGCGTAATAAATGGTTGCCAACCCTGTCATGCCAAAGGAAAGTAAGGACAAATCAGTTCAACCAAGCTGAAGCTTCACCTGAAACCACCATATTCATGACACAACAAAAAAGTAAGAACCAACTTCAAATTTGGTGTCCCCATCTAAAAGCTTCAATTATGATAGAGCAGGTAAATTCCAATACAGCACATACAAGACATAAAAGACAAGGACAGCGATACCAACTCATCCTAAATGAAATAATTGTATTTCTTGTTGTAAAGGTCATCAATATCGGAGAGAAAAACAAATAAAATAATCCACTACTGCGATTGTGTCACCTCAGCAGAGCCATTTCTTGCAATATAAGTGGAGTAATCATTTCCAGCGACGGAGACGAGGGCCAAAGAGAACCCAAGGTCACGAGGCGTGTAGACTCGATCCTTTATCAACTGTTGAAAGAAATCGATCTGGGTTGTCATATTTGGCTCAGCAATCAACGTATCAAACACGCCCGTCCCTCCATATGCAAAGTTCATCCCGTATCTCGCGAGTTTTATTCCTAGTTTTCTCCATCTGTATGGTATTGGTGACTTCACTCCCACAAATCGGGCTGCAATTTTTCCATAAACACAATTATTAGAATTAAAATAATACAATTGATTCTTAAAGTACCCATCTGTCGTTTCATTTCTTTCTTTATTAAAGCACAGCTGACAGATGTAACACAACGAAAACCTTTCCGAAAAGGCACTGGGGGTAAAGCTTGTGAGATAAGAAATTTTACTAAATAATCAAAGGCACTACATAAAATATATATTGATTATCATGTAGCAGTAGCTTTATGAGTTATGAAAGCACTAGTGGCACTAGTGTTCAGCCACTTTTTTTTCATCTTGATTTTTTAGTTTCGATGCAGACCACTTTAGATGGAGATAAGTATGAAATTATATGGTGGGGGGCAGCTTCGTTTCATCAAGGTTATCACATATAAAATAAATGTCTGGTAGTAAGTAAAATCAAATAATAAAATAGAAGTGTACCATATTCACACCACGTGAGGAAAGTAGAAGTAGGCAAAAAATATTGGATGCCCATCTGATATAACAGGAGAAAAATAAACGAAGGAGTAAAGAAAAAGTTGACCCAATAATGCAAAATACAGAGGCAAATGCAAGAAGCGACGTGAAATAATCATAACAAGATTAAAAGTGACGACACCAGAGGAACCCACAAAGCATTTTCATAATGCCACAAAAAAATAAATAAATAAAAGAAAAGAAAGAAAGCTATGAGCACAGGGTAATCATCTTCTACTGTGATAAATTTATTTACCTAAATAATCTGTCAAGACGCGCCCATCAGAGAAACGACCAGCTGGTTTGCCAGGAAAGGTGATTCCGTACGGCTGTTTCCAAGAACTGGCTACCGGTTTGCCGATGTTCCCTGTGTCGGCATATGAATCTCCAAAGACAAAGAGTTTTGTGGGCTTGAATTGAAAGCCATGATGACTGTAGTGAAGATGAGAAGATCCCAGAACTTTTTGTGGCCCTATATATATATGCATGCAATAAAACACAGAAAGGTTAATCAATCAGGTAGAAAAAATGGTAGCTGAAGCTGAAGCTCCCAGTGTAAAGTTATGAAGTGAAATTAACCTGAGAGGAGGAAGGGGGAGAGGAGGAAGAATTTGAGCAAGGCGAGGAAAAGGTGACTTGGGTCCATCAAACAAGTGGTAGAGATGGAAGGCGAGGAAATAGAAGATGAGTGAGAAGCTATGTCTCCGGTTTACATAGTGCGATTTAATGCGCTTTTATTCAGAGGTGAGATGGAATCACCATGAGGTGACCTAGCTTGGTCAACCCTTGTTGGAATTAATATTTTAATTTGACCTAGTCAGATATAACGTTCAATCTCCGTAAAGGGAAGGAATGACTAAATCCAATCCAAAATAGTCGGTGTTATTTATATAAATATTTTTTTATCATTTTAAATAATAAAAGTAATTAAATTTGATTTTTTTTTTCAACTATTTGAATATTAGATTTGATAGTTTTTTCTATCGAGACGGTCAAACCAAATAATTATTTTTAACTATTTAATTATATTAATTGTGACTATCATTATTAACAACGTTACAAATAACGATAATTATTTTTTAAAATTTTTTTATATTTTTATAAATTTATTATTATTAATTTATATTTTAATTATTTTTATAAATTTTATTTTTAATTTTTATTCAAAAAAATAAAAATATTTTTTTAACTTTAGTCTAAGATGATTAATTGACTTGTTAAAATTTGATAGGTAATTTACCATTTAACAAAACTTTAGATGATAATGCATTGTTTACCTTATATTCATAATATTTGTTTGGTCAAAATCTAATTTCGATAATAAAAAAAATTATAATATAACACACTACGGAAACTTAAATTACTATATTACCCATGCCTTGTTCTCCTTTTCTCACCAATTTTTATCCATCGACGACGACGACAAGATTAATGGACTTGACAATTACAATAAAGGATTGCCTGACAATTTCAATAATATCAAAAGCATGTTTGATTGCCAAGAAAACTAAAAGAAAATGAGAGAAGTTGAAAATACGGAGGCAAATACAGCAAAATGAACAGCCTCATCTCAATTCTCAAGCATTCATTTGCCTCCACTTCATTAAATATTATTTTGAATTTGTTTTAAAGTGAATTGTCAAGTTTGCCTTTTTATTATGTACATTTTTTATTTACAAAATTTGATTTTAGACAAGGACTAAAGTATGATTAGTGTCATCAAAATATAAAAAATAAATAAAAATTGGAAACAAATCTTGGGTGAAAAAATATAAATTAATCCTGATAATTTTCTATATTTTTAAAAGTCTATTTGTTAATAAGTTAAGTTTTATTATAAATTATTATATTATTTTAAGTAAAATTATGAAACTGCCTTGAATATTAAAGTACAAGACAATTTTCTATATTTCGAAAAAATTATTTGTTTAACGAATATTTATTCTTATTAATAAAATAAGTTTCGTTTCATTGTAAATTATTATGTTATTTTAAGTAAAATTATGAAACTACCATGAATATTAAGTACAAAAGGATATTCTATATTTGAAAAGTTTATTTGTTTAACCAATATTTATTCCTATTAATAAAATAAGTTTAGCTTTATTGTACATTATTATATTATTTTAAGTAAAATTATGAAACTGTCATAAATATTAATTACAAAACAATTTTCTACATTTGAAAAGTTTATTTGTCTAACCAATAATTTTTTCTATTAATAAAATAAGTTTAGTTTCATTATAAATTATCATGTTATTTTAAGTAAATTTATGTAACTGCAATGATAAATGTTAAGGGTGTTTTCGTAAGTTTTTTGATGTTTTAATCTTAGAGTTACAATTTTGTAATTTTGTTTTAATTTTATTTTTCTAAATAGGGTTTTAACAAAAAACTACATAAAGATTGTATCACTTATAAAAATAAATTATTATTATTATTATTATTATTATTATTATTGAATAAATTATAGATTTATCACGAGGGTTGAATCTTAATACAATTAAATAGTGGTAATCATTTTTAAATTTTAAGACAAAACAAAATTACGTTAATTTTTTTATTAAAATAATGAACAATCAAACTATCAAATTTAGTTAATTTTATTATTTAATATTATGATGAATAATTTTATTATTTAATATTATAATGAATTTAAAAAATAATCATTGTCATTATGACGAAGTAATCTACCTTAAGTATTAATATTTTAGTTATAATTTTGTTAGGACAAAATTATCTCAATTACCAAATTTAATTAATTTTTTAACAATATCATAAAATTAAAAAAAAATTAATTAATCAATTTCATTTTTTAGAACACACAAAAAAAAAAATCCTAATATATTATTAATATGGAAGGTATATTATAAATAATATCTTTTTAAGTCTATTTAAATAAATAATATCTCAAAAAAAAATTACATCTATCAATTAAACACAAAAATCATTTATACATGTCAATTTTATCTAACACAATATCAATATTAATTTATAGATTGTAATTTTTTCAAATAATCTATTGAGTTATTAAATTAAACTTAAAATTAAATTCTGTGCATATATTTTTTATACATATTTTATGTATTAAAATAATGCGTTATCATGTGATTAATTGAAACAACTAACATAGATCCTTTCATGCTTGAGTGCTTGGTATTTTCACCTTCCATTCCAATATGTTAAACAAACATCATACAAATATGAAGAATAATACCAAAAACATGAATCACAAAGCACAGATATTGGAAGGATGTTTTATTAATTGCATATTATTTTGAGTATTTTTACATATTTATAGAAAGAGTGAGATAAATTCCATCAAGAAACCAGTTATCAGCTCCCAAACCAAGAATTTGGGTTGTACAAGAGGGCACAGAGGGTTCTGGTATATCTTGGACACAACCCACCATTCGCTTTCAAATCTCAACATCATTTTTGAGATGTGGAAGACATGTTGTACCAGCAGCTTTCATGGTTTCATCAACAACGTTTTGATATAATCAACTACTTCATCAGCATTGACTGTCCAAGCAACTGAAACAGGGGAATAACCAGTCCAAGGGTTGCTTCCATTCCATCTATGTATCAAAGCAGTGTCATTTGTGGTGACAGTAGATTAACAAATCAAACCCAGTTCTATATGTTCCTATCAGACAAAAAAAAAAAAAAAAAAAAAACGCATGAAAGAGGAAGCTGAACATACCTCTTTAATCCTTGATCCAATAGTGTATGCCCAACACTTATGCCCTGCGTCTCAACCCTTACAACTCCCTTCTTGTATGTGAAGAGATCAGGGCGAACCATAGCCACAAAACTAACCGGGTCATGAAGGAAAATCCCTAAAATCAAACTTAAAAAGGTTAACAAAAGAATTCATAAAAATAAATCGAAAAGTATACTGAAATCTCAAATGAAATAACCATAGATTCATTGAACTTATGAATCACAGATTACCGTAAACACCATCAGACTTAACATGCCAATCTCTGTAAAATTTGCACATGTCACTAAGTAGTTTAGCATGCTTCCCTTTAGATTCCGCTAATTCAGTCAAGTCAGCATCTAAGGCATAAAATAAATTCAACTATCAGAAAGTCAATATTTTCATATTTACTGACACATAGGAAGCACGTCCAGGAGATGATGTAAATTGAGACGTCTGACCTGTCATTTTGACTTGTGTTGTAATGTTTATTCCAACCACAACAATGTTTGCCCCAGAGGTAAACACAATATCTGCTGCTTCTGGATCTCCATAGATCTGCATGTTCAATGAATTAAGTTTCTAAGTGGTTTGCAACAACAGCTCACCATCATGTGCAATTGCTGAAATTTTACACATATAATGGCAACTTTTGCAGCAATGAGAACCTTTTGACTTGTTAAAAAAAGACAGTAATGGTTCATTATAAAATTGAAACTGCTTAAGACTCGAGAGCAAGCAACCTACTCATTAAACAAAAATTGGTTTACTATGATCAATTTTAATGTTTGAGCTCTTCTTAGTTCCATTATATGTATCTTATAAGGACTCTGCCAAGGAAATAGGTGTACTTCTAGTGCTACTTAAGCTAATGTTGAGAACTTTTGGCTCTTTCCAGCTCATAAGACAAAAACTGGACCGACTCTCTGGGGCTTTACTAGATTGCAGCTAATATTAAGAACATTTTAGGACTAAAACAGACAAATTCTCAGCGACTTAACTAAATTAGAATGGATGGACTAGACTAATATATAGCTGTCCTGCATTTGGTGCAACATCAGATTGAACAAAAAGTACATATCCTAAATAAACTCATATGTCTGATAACTAACTAAAATGATATAAGCCAAACTTGCAACACAAAGCAACTGTCTGGACCAGAGAGGTCTGTTTGATTTCTTTCTTGGTGCGCAAACCATGAATGTTGGAAAAGCTAGCACTTACATTTGCTTCAGCAGCAGGATTTACATTTCCCAGAGCGAAGAAAGCACCACCAAGTATAATAATATTTTTCACCTTGCTAGCAAAGGAAGAGTCTCTTTTGATAGCCTGATTTCATAAACACCTTAGGAATTAATTTTAAAGTGCTGGAACAATTGAAATGCTGCAAGTAAAATTGGATACAGAGATACAGACATATAAACCAAAAACTTACCAAAGCCAAGTTTGTTAGCGGTCCAAGTGCAAGTATAGACACTTCACCAGGATATTCTAAGACATTCTCAACTAGAAATTCTGATGCACTCTTTTCACATTTCTTTGACTTTGGTGCAGGTAGAGATATATTTCCCAGTCCATCAGAACCATGAACAAAGTCAGCAACACGTGGCCTTCCTCCCTTTTACATAAAAAGCAGAGTCAGTAGGCTACAGGGAATGGTCACTTAAAAGGATACAGAAAAAGAAATCCAAATTGGCCAGTGATAAGATATAAAAATAAATAAATAAAATTCAGAAACATATACAAAACAAAAGAAGAAGACCAAAAAAATCTCTTCAGAAGAACTAAACAGCCAAAAGTAATTTAACAAAGCAAAATAATAAGGTGTAAGATTTCAGAAAAAAAATACACGGATAGAGCACTTGGTGAGGACGAACATATGGCATGAACAGAAATGAAAAGCACACTATCAAGAACATGCATTTTTTTTTAATTTTAACACATCAAGCATGCCAAATAACACAAAGGAGCCGTGGAATATATCTAAACAATTACCTTCAAAGGTTCTGGGCTGCCCTCGGCAACAGGGACACCAGGACACCCTGCGATCTCACACTATCCTTTTGCACATCAAAATTGGGAATTTGATCATGCATATGTTCCAAAAGAATTTCAAAAACTAAAAACCAAGTATAGAAAAACGTCGTCAACAGATAAAAATGAAAAGAAATACCAGAAGTAAGGCATTGCGAGTGGCATCTTCCGTGGTAACATTACCAAAGATTGTTGTCAACCCTAAGATTTCCAACTGTGGAGTTTGAAAAGCCATCAAAATAGCCATGCTATCATCTGTTAAATCAACATATATCCTTCATCAAATCGCATCACAACTCAAAACAAATACACATCGACGTAGATGAAAGGTTACATACACATCCCCTATACCATCTGCTAATCATAATCAATTCACTAAAAAAATATACAGAATTTGGTGAGAGGCTGACTTTTTCCAAGAAATTGACCTATCAATTACAAAATTCCCAAACTATCATTGTTTTCTTTGTATTCAAAAGTCATTGACTAACTTAAATACCATATGTTATCATAGTTTCAATCACCTTTATTATGAATAATATTCATTCAAACACAAGAAATTTACAAAAAAAAAATAAAGAAAAACACTGCATTTGAAATGCTAAGCAACCAGTGACTTCCTTTATTGACAAAACAAAATTTCCTCATGTTAGCAGGTGGGTAAATCAGGATCCAAATGAAAAAGGAAATTAAAACAGCTTCTGCCATTTCCCAGGAACCAAACAGACAACAGAAGCGAAAAACAAACCGATTCCGGGATCAGTGTCGATAATGAGCTTGGAAGACGGAAGGGAAGAAGTTTGACCGTCGAGAATCCCACCGTCACAAGTCATATTTGTCATAATCGGAGCAGAATTTTGGGACAGTGAAATGATACTGAAAATTGAAGCCTCGAGAATTAAGATGACGATAATCAAATTAAAATATAGTTTCAACTCAACACTCAAGCTGTGCTTTGTCGCCGCCCACCCAACCACTATTCTGTAACGTGGTTAGGTAGACTCCTCCAGTCCAATATTAATATTAATGATAATGAAATTATTACTATTAAAAGGCTTTCCATCTCTGCGCCTTTCGCCCTGTAACAGCTGCCCCTTTTTCACTGGAGCCTACCCATGTAAGTTAAATATTTTTTGTTGGATAATTAATTAAATATTTTAAGGTTAAGAATTTATCGTAGAATATAGAAAATGCTCTTGTTCCGTCATTTTCAAAATTTCAGCTAAGTATTTATGCGTATTTCTAGTAAAAAATCCCATTACAATCCGTCTAAATTCATCTTTGAAACCCTACAAAATGTGTTTTTTATCGATCACCATCATTTCGATAATTTTTTTTGTCATTAGATTTTATTTGGTATCATTTTATAAAATTTTATAATTAATTTAATAATTAAATTATAAATTTATTTAAGGTCGATTGAGTTTTGAGTATATTTATGTTAATTTAAATTATTTTTTTTATATTTAAGAAAAAATTAGCCACCAAAAGCGGAGGCTGTCGTTTCCAATTTATGGACGGAAAGTTCAATTCCGATTATAAGTATATATATATATATTTTTTTTTATGAGATTACTTCACGTAGTCCTGCCAAATCTGGTGTCATCTCTATCTTTCAACATCTTTTGTTTAATACGATAAGAATAAGATTTATTAAAATATACTTAACAGAGAAAGAAAGACGTTCATTGGAATGCGTATAAGAATAAAATATATTTTCTTATAATAAAAATAATGGAATGTTTTTGAAAGGTCACGTATTGGGCAACTAATTAAATTATTCAAATTATAAAGAGATTTATATAATAATATTAGTCAATATTCATCAACTTAAAATCCCATTTTTTACACTTGACCAAATTGATAAATTATGTCACATCCAATACTGACCTTAACAAACATGAAAAGACAAAATTAACCTTGAGACATTCCTGTTGGTATTTACTCTTATACCAGGTTTTTTCACGTTTTATATAAATTTTAACTCAAAATCATATACACGAGAGGGTAGTAATTATATTTATAACATAATTATATTTTTTCACATTTTGCTCCCATCCATAATTCTTCAAAATTTGAACAAATTTTCAGTAGCCCTTAATAACATAGACTTTAAATTATGCTGATAACTCAAAATTTCATAATAATAATAATAATAAAGAAACTATGAAAAGAAAAAGATTAAAATTAAACTTATTAATACCAGGGGCAAACATGTCTAACATAAGAATTCTTGAAATTTCAGACTCAAATTCACATTAATTCTTGAAAAATGTGAGAAACAACGTAATCAAATGTTTACTTGAATTACAATAAATTTTACATCAAATTTTATAATTTTCAAGTGAATTTTAGCTAAAATTATGAATGGAGAGGAGAGGAGAGGAGATGAAGTGACTCGGATTTAGGTAAGATTAGGGGTAATCGTATGATGATAATTATTTTATTTTTACCATATCTGTATAATTTATGAAGTACTTATAAATATCATATAGGCCCCTAAAGAAGCTATCATGATTAATTACCCTAATATTCATTAAGAAATTAAGATCCAACTTCATCAGACAAAAATTAAATTCTAAATTTTTAACTAAAAACCCTATTTTACGCTTTTATTATTATGTTTAATTATTTTTCAAAAAAGGTTTTCTTTTAATTTAATTGTCTAAGAAAATTATATTTCCCCATTTTTTATTATTTTTTCCAATATAAAAAGTGATTACAAAATATTTTCCTTATTATAAAAAATACGTATTATGATAACGAATATATCAATTCTCTCAATCTTGCCCTATTATTGGGGGGTGCTCATACGTATCTTATATCCAAATTGATAATCAGATCAACACATTTGAAAATTCAATTTTGATATCAAATATTAAATTTGAGAAAATCAATTTTTTAGTTTGAATATCAATTTATTAATATTTAAAAATTGATTATCCAAAACCATAAGCGTTTTCAAATACGTTAAGTGTATGTGGAAAACCACATGTTTCATTGAAAAGTCATGGACAAGCAAGAAGGAAGGAAAATTTTTTATTTTGATTTCGGCAGGCGGAGGAGAAGGAGAATACGTAAAGCTAAAAATTGAGTGCAAAACACACCAACATCCTTATTATCACCACCATCCACCACGGTGGCAAATCAATCGGCCTCCTCTCGCCGCCAAAGTTCTTGAGTTGAAAATTAGGACCACGGCCACTAGATGATAATTATTTATTCGAGATTTTTTAATCTAATATAATTAATAATTTGATATCAAAAAGGTATACAAGATGGATTGAATTATATAAACATTAATTTAATTGATTTTTATTTTTATGACGAGAATTTCAGTTCAAAACGATAGCTTTACAACCATTTGGCTTGCATCCCACCCTGGCTTCTCCATAATTTCCTCATTAAAAAAGCCAGTGCCATGTGACTAGGCATCTACCAAAAGTAAGGGAAACATATGTGATTTGGCCTCATGTTTTCAATTTAGGGACGGAAAGTTCAACTTTAAGTTAATTTAAGATTAAATTTAAATTTGATTTAGATAAAATTAAAGTGGGTTCATTTTTAAGAAATTAAAACTAAGTTTAAGTCTAAAAATTAAACTCAAATTTATAACGAGTGTAAACTTATAATAAATTCGATTCGTAAAGTTTAGTAACTAATAAAAATCGTTTAAATTAATTAATATAATATTATTTTCACAAAAAAGTGATATTATTTTGATCAATATATATCAAAATAATATCTTTTTAGATATTTGAAATATCTAACGAATCGAATTCAAGTTTGATTTATCTCAAACAAATCAAATTCGACAAGTTTAAACTTAAACTTAAACTCGACTCCTATAAAATTAAGTCAAACTTGAGATTGAGTTTGATTTAATTCGAATCTATCTCTAAATAATTATAATATATGTATATATATATATATATATATATCTTTTGTTTAATATGAGAAAAGAACAAGATATATTAAAATATACTTAACAAAAAAAAAAAACATGTTAATTAAAAGAAGGCGTGTGATAATAATAAAAAAATGCTTTCTTATAATAATAATAATAATAATAGAAGGCTTCTGAAAGAACACATAATATTTATTTAGTTTAAAAGATCCAACTTAATTAAAAAGTTAAATTCTAGATTTTTTTTTTTTAGTAAAATCCTTAATTAAATTAAAAGTTCATTTCGCTTTTTTTTTTTTTTTCAATTATTTTTCTATTTATAAGCCTCTTATATTGTTAAATTAAAAGTTAATTTCCATCAAATTAAACTACATCTTGTATACACTATTTGAAAAATTCTTTTTAAATCTACAAAATATCTCCTAAGGAGACAAATAAAATTGTGATACATATTATATACATCTAATTTAACATTATAACTAAAATAAATAACTTTTAAAGGGTTTATATAAAAATAATTAAATCTCTTATTTTTTACACTCATACAACAACCATTGGTCTCAATTTGGATATTAATAACCCTATATGTAAAATATAATTTCCTTCCTTTTCCATAATTTTCTTAAGGTTCATTTACTATTATTGTTTTTAGGTAATTTGTACCAAATTTTTCATATTTTTTTATTTATGAAAATTGTGCATTGTGAGCAATCGTTTGTTTACAGTAAAAAGTCATTCATAAAAGTTTAGTATTGTCTTAAAGTTATGAGACAATCACATTTTATCTCACTAAATTTAATCCCATCAAACTGTTTTTTATCTATGATCGATCGTAAATAAAAGGGTGGAGTGACTTAGTATTCCTAAAATTCACTTTATCATTCATGAACACAAGGGCATTTACTAACAGCAGTACAGCTTGTATCGGTGGATGATGAAGATAGAGAAAATGAAGGAGATCCAATAATGGCAGCTCAAATGGCAAACACCTGAAGCCATGGCATTTATTGTAGAACATGGTTTGTCGGCGTTTATTTATTTTTTAAAAAATATATAGACCTAGGTGTAATGGAAGAATCGGCTAGCATCACATAAAAAAAAAACGGAAGTAATTATAAACTGTATCGGTACCTAGAACCACAGACATACGGTTGTGATGGACATACCGCAGGCTTTTTTTTTTTTTTGTTTATACCCAAGACTTCTTTCCTTCTGATCTAGAAATAATGAACTAAATTCTTGTAGATATTCTGGATGCAACTATTAAAGTAGTCTTTTTGAGCTAGATTTTGGGTTACTCCACCTATTTCATAAAGTATTCTTATATTCTTAAAACAATGAAAACAACTTCTTTATTCTCTTCTTAGAAAAAAAAAAAAAAAAAAAAACACTTTCATTCATTTTTCCAGTGATGATAATTTGTAATAGTAAAAATTGGAGTTATAAATATACAATCGTTTCAAGTAGTTCAAAATTTTATGGTTTAATTGGTGTGGTCATGATTCTGATATAATGGGAGAAATCATTATTTCAATTATGATTATTGAAACTAAAAGGAATTATTTCTTGAATATAGGAAATGGTTATCTAATAATTGGTAGATTACCAAAGTCGGGATGTTGAGTGGGACGACTTATTTTCTAAGGACTAGTTTGCAACAGGGGCAGAGCTTTAGGGTGAATTGCATTGAAACCTTGTACAGAAACGAACCCTTAAGCCTAACCCAGTAGGTTGTACCAAACAAAGAGCGAATGCAAGAAAATGTCCCTTTTTAACTACTTCACAAGGGTTGTTTATCATTCTCCCTTACGGGGATTTGGAGCACTAGTACGTGAGACATGAGGCCTTGTGTCGGTTGCTAACAAAGCGATTGGTGTCTTTTTAGGTATTGACAGGGTAACATCGTTGAATCGTTAGATAAGCGTTTGAATTACGTTTGTCAGACTACCTATCTATGCAACCACCTCTGGTGGAATATGAGATTGTTCCTCGATGATGGGATTTAGTAGTGGAGGTGGGGAGTTGTCATTAGGACTGCCCTCACTAATACAATTAGTGGTAATCACAAATATGATGGTTTTGTTTCTGTGGCAAGTCATTAGCAAACAACTAGCTATGCCTGAGAGAAGTAGTTGCTAAGAAATAAGAGAGTTTATAGGAGGACCCTGCCTCTAGTGCCAAATTGTTTATCCAATGTTAGGAACCAACCAATGACAGTTATACCAAATTAGGTCAATAAAAGTACAAGAATATGAAAAGAGAGAGTCAACAGAGTAGAGCGTAAGTTTTTAACATGGTTCAGATAGAAAATCCAAGAGCCTATACCAACGGTATTGTTATTATCGAATTAAGAAAGAATTGCAAATTGGAATGCTCAAGTAATAATGCAATGTCCATCCTTTTCTGGTTTTCAAGAACATATAGCAATGGAGGTTAGAGTTTCATGTACAACTATTTTAGGCAGTGCAAAATTTAATAGCTTGATTGGTGCTACCGCAATCCTAGTATGGCACAGATTTGGTTCCCATGGCTCATTCATGCCTTTCAAAAAAAACTACATCCTCTCTAAGGTTTCTTCTTCAAGTTGTGGGTAAAAAATAATGTTTATCCACTAATGGTTGATTGCGGAGTTTTGACTATAAAACATATAGTAAAAATTTTGACCTTAACTTGTCCCAATGGTCTTTTTGAATTTATTATAAATAAAAATATAAACTACTTCAATCGGAAAGTGGAAGTCCACTACAAAATTTGGGTTGTCTTGTGGAATCTACATTCGTTTATTGGACTCTGAATATGAACTCTAAGTCAACTACAAGCCAACCTACTACCTTCTTATAAAGAAACATTTGCCATTAAATGCCCCTAAGCAAGCATAATTCAAGGAAATGCTTAGGAGCTAATTGAATCAAATAATGACAAAAGACTTGCATTTGTTATTGACATAGAATTAGAAGACTATCAAATGCCTTATTTTGCATACAAAATATCTCAATATCACATGCCAAACGCATCCTAAATAGCTTATTTTGATTTTTGCTGCATATATTTAATGAGAGACTTCATAAGTTGGAAATTTGAGCTAAGAAATTGATGGCAGTCATGACAAGCCAATGTAGTTTGCTTCAACTTAGGTCAGAAAGCCTAATGCTGGAATTGAGTTTGTGGCCAAAATTGGATTCAAAGAAAATAATCAAAATATTGCGGTAAAAAAAAATATATTATATATTCTATCCATTTTTCAAACTAATAATTACCACATTTTAGAGATTCTCAGCCAAAATTGATACAAGGATCTTTTTTGCTTTGTCAGAACTGTCAAAATGATGCTCCTCACTCTGCGGAAAGAGGAAGCCACATGAGAATTGGACACCAAAATGGAACTTCTGCAGAAAACAAATAAACACTAAACATTGTGCAGTATGATAAATCAAAATCGACTTATGCAGGCAACTTCATTCTAGATTTGTCCACGTGATGTTTGCTCTAAAAAACATTTCAGGTTTTATTTCATCAACGGCTGTGGAAAGTATCTCAGAGCTGTATAATTCAACAATTCCAGAGGTAAGATAATTTCTTGGGTTTATTAGCTTCTGGATATCAGTAGCATTGGCATTTTGTTTCAATAAATTATATTTATAACATAATTATATTTTTTCACATTTTGCTCCCATCCATAATTCTTCAAATTTTGAGCAAATTTTCAGTAGCCCTTAATAACATAGACTTAAAATTATGCTGATAACTCAAATTTTCATAATAATAATAATAATAATAATAAAGAAACTATGAAAAGAAAAAGATTAAAATTAAACTTATTAAAACCAGGGGCAAACATGTCTAACATAAGAATTCTTGAAATTTCAGACTCAAATTCACATTAATTCTTGAAAAATGTGAGAACAATGTAATCAAATGTTTACTTGAATTACAATAAATTTTACATCAAATTTTATAATTTTCAAGTGAATTTTAGCTAAAATTATGAATGGAGAGGAGAGGAGATGAGATGAAGTGACTCGGATTTAGGTAAGATTAGGGGTAATCGTATGATGATAATTATTTTTCATTTTTACCATATCTGTATAATTTATGAAGTTCTTATAATTATCATATAGGTCCCTAAAGAAGCTATCGTGATTAATTATCCCTAATATTTATATCAAAAAATTAAGATCCAACTTCATCGGACAAAATTAAATTCTAAATTTTTACCTTTTTATTATTATGTTTAATTATTTTTCAAAAAAGGGTTTTTTTTAATTTAATTGTCTAAGAAAATTATATTTCCCCATTTTTTATTATTTTTTCCAATATAAAAAGTGATTACAAAATATTTTCCTTATTATAAAACATACATATTATGATGACGAAAATGTCAATTCTCTCAATCTCACCCTATTATTGGGGGTGCTCGTACATATCTTATATCCAAATTAATAATCGGATCAACACGTTTGAAAAATCAATTTTGATATCAAATGTTAAATTTGAGAAAATCAATTTTTTAGTTTGAATATCAATTTATTAATATTTAAAAATTGATTATCCAAAACCATAAGTGTTTTCAAATACGTTAAGTGTATGTGGGAAAACCACATGTTTCATTGAAAAGTCATGGACAAGCAAGAAGGAAGGAAAATTTTTTATTTTGATTTCGGCTGGCGGAGGAGAAGGAGAATACGTAAAGCTAAAAATTGAGTGCAAAACACACCAACATCCTTATTATCACCACCATCCACCACGGTGGCAAATCAATCGGCCTCCTCTCGCCGCCAAAGTTCTTGAGTTGAAAATTAGAACCACGGCCACTAGATGATAATTATTTATTCGAGATTTTTTAATCTAATATAATTAATAATTTGATATCAAAAAGGTATACAAGATGGATTGAATTATATAAACATTAATTTAATTGATTTTTATTTTTATGACGAGAATTTCAGTTCAAAACGATAGCTTTACAACCATTTGGCTTGCATCCCACCCTGGCTTCTCCATAATTTCCTCATTAAAAAAGCCAGTGCCATGTGACTAGGCATCTACCAAAAGTAAGGGAAACATATGTGATTTGGCCTCATGTTTTCAATTTAGGGACGGAAAGTTCAACTTTAAGTTAATTTAAGATTAAATTTAAATTTGATTTAGATAAAATTAAAGTGGGTTCATTTTTAAGAAATTAAAACTAAGTTTAAGTCTAAAAATTAAACTCAAATTTATAACGAGTGTAAACTTATAATAAATTCGATTCGTAAAGTTTAGTAACTAATAAAAATCGTTTAAATTAATTAATATAATATTATTTTCACAAAAAAATGATATTATTTTGATCAATATATATCAAATAATATCTTTTTAGATATTTAAAATATCTAACGAATCGAATTCAAGTTTGACTTTTCTCAAACAAATCAAATTCGACGAGTTTAAACTTAAACTTAAACTCGACTCCTATAAAATTAAGTCAAACTTGAGATTGAGTTTGATTTAATTCGAATCTATCTCTAAATAATTATAATATATGTATATATATATATATATATATATATATATATATATGTATATATATATATATATATATATATATTTACATATGTATTTATGACTAATGAGATTACTTGTCATTACAAATCTGGTGCCAGCTCTACCTTTCAGCATCTTTTGTTTAATATGAGGAAAGAACAAGATATATTAAAATACACTAAACAAGAAAAAAACACGTTCATTAAAAGAAGGCGTCTGATAATAATAAAAATATGCTTTCTTATAATAATAATAATAATAGAAGGCTTCTGAAAGAACACATAATATTTATTTAGTTTAAAAGATCCAACTTAATTAAAAAGTTAAATTCTAGATTTTATTTTTTTTTTTAGTAAAACCCTTAATTAAATTAAAAGTTCATTTCGCTTTTTTTTTTTTAAATTATTTTTCTACTTATAAGCCTCTTATATTGTTAAATTAAAAGTTAATTTCCATCAAATTAAACTACATCTTGTATACATCATTTGAAAAATTCTTTTTAAATCTACAAAATATCTCCTAAGGAAACAAATAAAATTGTGATACATATTTTATACATCTAATTTAACATTATAACTAAAATAAATAACTTTTAAAGGGTTTATATAAAAATAATTAAATCCCTTATTTTTTACACTCATACAACAACCATTGGTCTCAATTTGGATATTAATAACCCTATATGTAAAATATAATTTCCTTCCTTTTCCATAATTTTCTTAAGGGTCATTTACTATATTGTTTTTAGGTAATTTGTACCAAATTTTTCATATTTTTTTATTTATGAAAATTGTGCATTGTGAGCAATCGTTTGTTTACAATAAAAAGTCATTCATAAAAGTTGACTATTGTCTTAAAGTTATGAGACAATCACATTTTATCTCACTAAATTTAATCCCATCAAACTGTTTTTTATCTATGATGGATCGTAAATAAAAGGGTGGAGTGACTTAGTATTCCTAAAATTCAGTTTATCATTCATGAACACAAGGGCATTTACTAACAGCAGTACAGCTTGTATCGGTGGGTGATGAAGATAGAGAAAATGAAGGAGATCCAATAATGGCAGCTCAAATGGCAAACACCTGAAGCCATGGCATTTATTGTAGAACATGGTTTGTCGGCGTTTATTTATTTTTTAAAAAATATATAGACCTAGGTGTAATGGAAGAATCGGCTAGCATCACATAAAAAAAAAACGGAAGTAATTATAAACTGTATCGGTACCTAGAACCACAGACATACGGTTGTGATGGACATACCGCAGGCTTTTTTTTTTTTTTTGTTTATACCCAAGACTTCTTTCCTTCTGATCTAGAAATAATGAACTAAATTCTTGTAGATATTCTGGATGCAACTATTAAAGTAGTCTTTTTGAGCTATATTTTGGGTTACTCCACCTATTTCATAAAGTATTCTTATATTCTTAAAACAATGAAAACAACTTCTTTATTCTCTTCTTAGAAAAAAAAAAAAAAAAAAACACTTTCATTCATTTTTCCAGTGATGATAATTTGTAATAGTAAAAATTGGAGTTATAAATATACAATCGTTTCAAGTAGTTCAAAATTTTATGGTTTAATTGGTGTGGTCATGATTCTGATATAATGGGAGAAATCATTATTTCAATTATGATTATTGAAACTAAAAGGAATTATTTCTTGAATATAGGAAATGGTTATCTAATATTTGGTAGATTACCAAAGTCGGGATGTTGAGTGGGACGACTTATTTTCTAAGGACTAGTTTGCAACAGGGGCAGAGCTTTAGGGTGAATTGCATTGAAACCTTTTACAGAAACGAACCCTTAAGCGTAACCCAGTAGGTTGTACCAAACAAAGAGCGAATGCAAGAAAATGTCCCTTTTTAACTACTTCACAAGGGTTGTTTATCATTCTCCCTTACGGGGATTTGGAGCACTAGTACGTGAGACATGAGGCCTTGTGTCGGTTGCTAACAAAGCGATTGGTGTCTTTTTAGGTATTGACAGGGTAACATCGTTGAATCGTTAGATAAGCGTTTGAATTACGTTTGTCAGACTACCTATCTATGCAACCACCTCTGGTGGAATATGAGATTGTTCCTCGATGATGGGATTTAGTAGTGGAGGTGGGGAGTTGTCATTAGGACTGCCCTCACTAATACAATTAGTGGTAATCACAAATATGATGGTTTTGTTTCTGTGGCAAGTCATTAGCAAACAACTAGCTATGCCTGAGAGAAGTAGTTGCTAAGAAATAAGAGAGTTTATAGGAGGACCCTGCCTCTAGTGCCAAATTGTTTATCCAATGTTAGGAACCAACCAATGACAGTTATACCAAATTAGGTGGGATAAAAGTACAAGAATATGAAAAGACAGTCAACAGAGTAGAGCGTAAGTTTTTAACATGGTTCAGATAGAAAATCCAATAGCCTATACCAACGGTTTTGTTATTATCAAATTAAGAAAGAATTGCAAATTGGAATGCTCAAGTAATAATGCAATGTCCATCCTTTTCTGGTTTTCAAGAACATATAGCAATGGAAGTTAGAGTTTCATGTACAACTATTTTAGGCAGTGCAAAATTTAATAGCTTGATTGGTGCTACCGCAATCCTAGTATGGCACAGATTTGGTTCCCATGGCTCATTCATGCCTTTCAAAAAAAGCTACATCCTCTCTAAGGTTTCTTCTTCAAGTTGTGGGTAAAAAATAATGTTTATCCACTAATGGTTGATTGCGGAGTTTTGACTATAAAACATATAGTAAAAATTTTGACCTTAACTTGTCCCAATAAAAAGATAATAATAACTATTATCGTGGTCTTTTTGAATTTATTATAAATAAAAATATAAACTACTTCAATCGGAAAGTGGAAGTCCACTACAAAATTTGGGTTGTCTTGTGGAATCTACATTCGTTTATTGGACTCTGAATATGAACTCTAAGTCAACTACAAGCCAACCTACTACCTTCTTATAAAGAAACATTTGCCATTAAATGCCCCTAAGCAAGCATAACTCAAGGAAATGCTTAGGAGCTAATTGAATTAAATAATGACAAAAAACTTGCATTTGTTATTGACATAGAATTAGAAGACTATCAAATGCCTTATTTTGCATACAAAATATCTCAATATCACATGCCAAACGCATCCTAAATAGCTTATTTTGATTTTTGCTGCATATATTTAATGAGAGACTTCATAAGTTGGAAATTTTAGCTAAGAAATTGATGGCAGTCCTGACAAGCCAATGTAGTTTGCTTCAACTTAGGTCAGAAAGCCTAATGCTGGAATTGAGCTTGTGGCCAAAATTGGATTCAAAGAAAATAATCAAAATATTGCGGTAAAAAAAAATATATTATATATTCTATCCATTTTTCAAACTAATAATTACCGCATTTTAGAGATTCGCAGCCAAAATTGATACAAGGATCTTTTTTGCTTTGTCAGAACTGTCAAAATGATGCTCCTCACTCTGCGGAAAGAGGAAGCCACATGAGAATTGGACACCAAAATGGAACTTCTGCAGAAAACAAATAAACACTAAACATTGTGCAGTATGATAAATCAAAATCGACTTATGCAGGCAACTTCATTCTAGATTTGTACACGTGATGTTTGCTCTAAAAAACATTTCAGGTTTTATTTCATCAACGGCAGTGGAAAGGATCTCAGAGCTGTATAATTCAACAATTCCAGAGGTAAGCTAATTTCTTGGGTTTATTAGCTTCTGGATATCAGCAGCATTGGCATTTTGTTTCAATAAATTTCTACTCATCTAAAGGTAATTTGAATTGGGCAAGCGTCCTTCCCTTTAAGCATAAAATATAGCAAATTTTACATCCTAGGTCAACCTAAAATGCCGGATTCAAATTAGCATCTACAATAAGCAATAATTGTCTCTCTATGATAACAATTCCTTTTTAGCCCAAAAAACAAAAAATATGCAATTCATGCCATGTCATGATGCTTATACAGAAATTTGTATATATGCTCATATGATTAAACAATTATTAATAAACAGAAAACAAAACTGCTTAAGTCAGCAATCTATAAAACAAACTAAAAAAAGATACAATGATTTTTTGAGACTCTGTATTTAGGAGCATTACTTGTTTTTCAAATAACCAACATCATGAACACATAAGTTTTGGATACTTCTACCATTGACAGGTCTAGTTCATTCATAAAGTGATTAGAAATGCTTTTAGTAAGAAAATCAAAACAACTAAACAGAGGGAAAAGGAAAAATTAGACTTAAATAGACATCCACAAAAAAGATTATTGTATCACAACAAATATCTTTCAACTCTATAGTAGTTATGAGTCTATTACTCTTAAAATGGGCAATGCACAAAATGTGTACATCATCTATGCAATTACCTTTATAGCAGAACATAAAGCACCATCAAAAACTGGCTCACGTAGAGCCAATGAGATTGGCAGGTATCTTGCCCAGGTTACTCTTTGAATTTACAGCAGCTTGTCCAACAGAAGCTTTAGTACTTGTTAATTCAGTTGCCATGACTGATTTCTTTATCTACAAAATAAAAAAATACCAGATCACCTTTGGAAAAATTAATTTATATGACTTCTTTTAGTCAAGTTTTCGACTTAGGCTAACACAACAATATTTGTACATGCAAACAAAAAAGTATTTGTAATATTATCACAATAGAATCTGGAAGACATCAGGCCAAAACTCACCGCTGCAAGCCGCTCCTTGTGGATATCATTTATAAGCTGAAAAACCAACAAAAGTTACAGTTACAAAAGCCCAAAATTTACAGAGTATGCCTTCAACAAAATAGCCTTTAGACACATTGGGGGGTAAGACATATAAAAATAACCAGTCACAGTGAATTTATTTTACCGGTTTTCTATAGGTCTTAATCTCGTCACCACTAAACCCAGGAAGCGTCATATTCCAATTTCGTTCTGTATCAAGGCACAAATACAGTAAATTAACCACTAGATGTACAAAAAGAAATGAACAAAATAAAATATGATGAACTTTTCCTACATAACTAACCAACATGTAGAAGTATATCTTTTGCTTCCAATGTGTCTGACTTCCGATGCTTTGCTAATGAGCAACCAAAAGTAGTAATCTGATGAAAGAAAAAATGAATTTAAGAGATTGCAAGCAAATAATGTCTACAAAAAGCATAAGAAGTTATCCATGCTCAAAGAACTTGTTTAATATGTAAATCATGTCACCTACACATATTCTTTAAAGTATGCACTATTGTAGGCCTAAGATAGTATGAAAAACCTACAGCAAACACATGTTTAAAATATTTGAGGCTAGGAAAAGTTCAAACATGTTTTATGTTGAAAGATCAATCCTTCAGCTCCCACATGAAGATCAAATAAAAAAACAAGTCTAATTGGGTAAATGCTATATGATTTCATATTTTATAGTACAAGCAATACTAATATTGAAATCCTCCAGGTGCTTTTGCTAGTGTAGCATTGTCTAATCATGAGAATCAAAAATGAACTACTCACAGACTCCACAAAATCTTCTGCAATATCCACAAGAATATCTTCAACTTCAGGATCCAACCTCTCTGATGGGTCAATCTGTCAAAGGCGCACAATAATTGAATGAAAAAAAAGGGGGGAAAAAAAGTCAACCAAGATATCATGAACTCTAAAAGAACCAAACACATTCCACTTAAGATGAGGAAACACAAGATTGAGGCCATCTAAAGAAATTGGATGAGGAAAGTCTTTGTAAGCAAACAATTTCTATTTCATGAGTTTACAAAGAGTATTTATGGTCTTCCAGTGTATGGGTGATGTCTCAGTTGGTGTGGGGTTCATAAGAAAGACCATACCTGCGATATTTTAAATATGTTGGTAAGGGCACCCTTGTGGGTTTCGAATAGTAAGAAATTCCAAAACACAACTCTCTTTATTTGCTTATAGGACACATAGAATTGTGTATTACTGTTGAAAAACAAAAAAGTTAAACCTGTGTGACCTTGGCAGAAAGGGCAAAACAAAAAAGAGGAATTACTACAACTCCTTGTAGAAACCTCTAAAGCCGTTTAACAAAAGAGCCTTATTTTTCTTCTCTACATCCCCAACTCCTAGCCCTCCTTTGGCGGAGACAATATACCCCACCTCATAGGCAACTCCTACCTTCTCCACATTATCTCATAAAATTAAGTCAAATTCCAATCAATATCCCAAAAGCCTTGAAAAGTCTCTTTATTATAAGTTTGTCTCTGCCAAAGGAGGGCTATCCAGAAAGGCATTGAGGAATATTAAAGAGGCCAAATTCATCGACCTTTCACATTCCATAAATAGCCAGGACATCGAGGAATATCCAGAAAGGCATTTGGGGAATCGGTCTAATTCTATCTCTATTTTTTCCATTTGAAGAAAGGAAGGATCCGAAAGAATCGATCTTTCTTTTAGTTGTTGAATCTTTTTTTGATTGATCAATGTATGATATTTTGAATCCTCATTACTGATGGAGTATTAAAACTACTGACATTTTATTTTCTTATTGATTCTCTGCAACTTTTTCCTGTTTCACTTGTTTCCATGGGCTTTATGGTTCACTTGATTTTTTGATGTACTGATCTTTATTCCTGCAGTTATGTTGTTTGTTTCCTATATTTAAATAATAATAATAATAATAAATAATGCATGTATCTTCAATCTACAAATTTATCATTAACCACAAGTACTAATCAACTGACAGAATGGGAACACTTCATTGACCTCATATGAATAAAATACAAACAGAAGTCATGAGGACGAATAATGAATTATACCCTAACGGAAATATACTGCCAAAGAATGAAACTAATTTATGAAAAAATTAATGTTACTCTTCTCTTTAACTAGGATTTAATTAAGTATTAAATTGTTTGGTGCTCAGATATAAAAACAACTTGAAATTTTTGTGCTCCATCTTTATATTGATTCTATCTGCATCACTCTTACAAATTTAGGAAAGTTTGCTCGTCTATTGGCCTGCATAGATGCAGTTGAAAGAGGATATATGTAGAAAGTCTGTACAGTTAAATCACTGTGGCAACAAATTACTGACAGAAAAAACTTCATGAAATACTCCTTTGTAGTATATGAAATCCACCTCAAATGAGAAACAAACTAGCATATTTTCTGATTTGCAATGCAATATAAGTGGAAGAAATCAAATTCTAGCTTCTTGACAGACCAGTAGCATATGTCGCAACCATAAGAACTGGTAGTACAGCTACTATGAACTAGAATTATGAAACTAAGAGAAGGCCACTATGTCTAACCTGGTTAACAAGCTCATTGATGCTTCTTTTGCTGACAATCTTATTACCAGATTCTTCAGAGTCTACACTAACTATTCTACTCTGGGTCCCATGCTGGACAGTGCTAGGTTGTACCATTGAAAGAGAGGAAGGCTTCTGAATTGCAGAAGCCTGTGTCCTTGAAATTTGTTGTTGATGTGGTAAAGATTGAGAGACCCTAGATGAGGGAAATTGTTGCCCAAAAGACTCCTGCGGCTGATGAGATGGTTTATGTTGTTGTGGCTGCACAGATGACACATGCTGTTGTGGTGAAGCTGTTGACAAAGGAACATGTTGCTGAGGAATATGTGCCCTTTGCTGTAAAGATTGTGAGTTCAACTGTGGTCTATATGAAGAGGGAGGTGGCAAAGGCGGCTTTCCTTGTGATCCAGAAGACAGCCATGGCTGATTAAGGGTCTGAACACTTTGTGATGCATTTGGTGCAGTAGACCCGGAAGAGCCCACTGGTGAGACTCTCATAAGGCCTTGACCTTGAAAATTCTACATAAAGTGAAATAAAAAAATATTGTTAATTCATGCCAAAGGCACCAAAAGCCTAAAACTCATCAGAGGTAACCCATGAAGCACAATAAGAACAGGTGATCAGGATACAAAGAAGATTTGATCATTCATAAAATTTTAGCAAGCCATAGTCAAATCACTAAATCAGTATTCCAGACAGTTCTAACTACATAGAAATCAGGAAGACCTGTTTCTGTAGAAGATATCTTGCAAGTAATCTGCTTCTGATTATATACAAGCAAAAACCAAATAAAGGAGGTCACAGTAACAGACACCCAGATTAAATCCCATGTCTGAAACCTTTTTTCCAAATCAACCAAATGAAAACTTACTAATTATGTTAATGAACAAAGGTTTCTAATACCTACTCTCACTGCCAGAATTCTTCTGATTCCTAAAAGTTCCAGTTTAGATAGGCACAAACTTAGGCCATCAAAAGTAAAATGACTACTTTAACATTATTATTTCAGTGTGAAACAACTACCCTTTTTCAACTGCCTACTCAAAACCTCGATTAACGGTCAGTTTGCACCCAATAATCATGTTTTTTTGTTTCCCAGAGCTACAGAGAGGACCTATATCTCTGTCCCAAACCTACATTGAATTCTATATCATTTACAGACAAATAATTAACATTTTAATGCTACAAGAGACAAAATTTGATGCAGGTTATGCATATTTCACCTTAAGAAAACGATGAAATTTGAGTTTTTATGTTGAATTTTCTAGCTTCTAAAAATCCAAGCCCTCTCCCTCTCCCTCTCTTTTTAAGAGGGAAAATTTGAACCTAATTTACATGTCATAGTCATTACTACTCCTTTACCTCCTGCAACTGATTTTCCACCTAATTAACATTATTATCTTACTCTCAACATTTTAAGATTATAATGTACTTAAAATAAGCACAAATACCAATCTCCAGAAAGAACCATTCCTGACCTGGACAGCAGGGGGTTGGCTACTTGGAGACAATGGTGGTGCACGGAGAGATGATTGCTGTGTGGGCCTCTGTTGATGGTGTTGAACAGAAATCCCACCAGGCCGCAATTGTGCACCAGAACCTAGTGATCCTATCATTCCCATTCCTTGAATTCCTTGCACTTGTTGCCTTGCCTAAAAAATTGAAAAACAATGAAAAAAGTGATAAAGAAACAAGCATCACATACATACACCCACTCAATATTAAAAAACAAACTTAATCATCACCCTGAATAACTATAAATGTTATTAATAACAACAAACAATGAAGCAAAGATGAATTGCTGCGTCATAGACTGCCTAAACCTATATTGAAAAAAAAAAAAATCTATATCAATTAGTAACTATACTAAGAATAGTGTCTAACCTCAATTCTTATATAGCAAGAAAGAAAAAAGACCAAATCAAGCACATTAACAACTTCTTCGTTTCTTAATCTAACACTAGGCTTTAGGATTCTTTTTCTTAAAACATTTTAACTCAATTCAAGCAAATTTAGTGTATTCAAATATTACATCGAATGGACCTTAAATTAACGTACAATTTCAATTTTTATATACACAAACCTGCAATGGAGTGGAATTAGATACTGAATCAGGCATGTTAACCGCCGTCCGGCCCAACCCACCAAACTGCTGACCAAAAGAAGCCGAGAATGACGGCGTGGATTGAGAAGTAGAAGCAGCAGGGCGGGGCGACGGAACGCCAAGAGCAACACCTCCCCTCTGTGGAGCGGAAGCAGAGGAAGACGGAGAAGAAGAAGAGGAGGAAGTAAGGGAAGAGAAGTGAGAAAAATGTGAGGGCTGTTGCTGTTGCTGCTGCTGCTGCCATGGTCTAGAAAATGAGGTCGGTCTGGGTTGTGGTGTAAGTGTGGGTTTCGTTGGTTGAGGCTGATTAGAGATGGGGTTTGGGTTTGGGTTAGGGTTAGGGTTTGAGGTAGAGGTTGGAGGAGTTGAGATTGTGGAGGGTAATGGTGATGGTGGTTCTTGTTTTTGTGGTGGCGGTGGTTGTGAGGGTGGTTCAGCGGTGGATGTGGTGGGAGGTGTAGAAGTTTGTGGTGGTGGTGGTTGCTGTTGGTCCATGGAGGAATGGCGGTAAGTTGGGATGAGGGATTCCTATCGGAGTGACAGTCGGTCTCTCCCTGGATGACAGGAAATTGTCGTCTCCCCTGCTTTATGCTAAATGATATTTTAATGGGAAATTAATTAATTTATCTATTTTTAAAAATAAAAAATAAAAAAATTCTGGTTCAATGAATTTGTTCAAATTTCAGCCCGTGACTATACATACATACATATTATATACACTATGTTTACAGCAAATAAATTGTTTAAAGAAAAAAAAAAATTCGTATATTATTATAATGTATAGTACGTATATTAACTTCAAACACACGTATTATCTCTTTGTCAATTATATGTCTTCAAATTCTTATAATTTATTTTCTAAACTTCGTATTATATAATTTTACCTTTTAATCGTGTTAAATAAACAAAAATCACCATCAATCAATTTTAAATTGTGTTTAAAAACACAAAAATGCAAAAAAATGTCTACTGTTAAACCATATGATTTTTTTTTTAAACCATACGTGTTTATCTTTTATACACATATTAAATATGTTTGAATATCCAATTAATCAATTTTATGCCAGTTATGCATATCATATATGATACGCATTTTTTTCTGTGAGTTGAAATTTGAATAAATTCATAAAAATGGAATTTTGTTTTGATATTTTTGTTTTCTAATTAAAAAATGTGACTAAATTAGTTAATTTTCTTATTTTAATCTTTTATTCAAGGCCAATTTTCTTTTTGTTTCAGATTTATAATAAATTTTTTTTTTCTAGACCTAAGATTGATCCAAGACGAAGGAAGTGACTTTATACGAGATAAATTACGGTTCGATAAAAATAAAAAATAATTATATTAGAAAAAAAATATTAAATTATACACAAAATGACATAACCACACCCAAACTTTTTTATAAAGATAAAATTTTATTATTTAAGTCTTAAAAATTTAAATACTCATTTATTGACTAAAATAAATTATTGAGTTTAATGATCAACAGTTAAATATTAATTATGGGTATTTTCGTTTTTTTAATTTTAAAAATAATAAAATAAAATTTATAAAAATATTTGTTAAAAAATAGAAAAAACAACCACCGCCACCGGTGGTTATGGCTGCCAATAATCAAATTAGGAAACCAAAAATAATCTCTTAGTTCACAAGATAGTCAAATTTGACCATCTCCACGATCAACTGTGATTAGAAATGATTAAAAATAACCGGTCTTAGCCTTATCGACCATTTTTTGTTATAGTTGATGGTAGAGACGATTAGTTTTGATTATCTCAATCAAAAAGAAATAGGCCAAAATTGGGGCAATTCGTGAACCAAGAAGCCATTTTTGATCTTCTGATTTGATTATTGATAGACATTGTCACTAATAACAATAATATTTTTTAATTTTAATTTTTTTTGAAAATTTTATACTTTTTTATTAAATATTAAATAATATTTATTTTTATAAAGGTAACTTAGCTATTTTATCAAAAATGTTAAAACAAATAGATGGAAATTGTCAATGGCCAGGTATTTGAATTTTAAAAAATTAAAGGATGAAATTTTGTTTTTTCAAAAAACCTTAGGTGAAAATAAATCTTTTAACCTTAAAAATAATGTATGAGAGTTAATATGATAATTAAAAAAATAAAATTAATTAATTTAACAATTTATAATTATGTTATACCATATTAATTCACTTTTATATATTATACTGATTAATCAAGGCTTTAATTTCTTGCATGTTCTACTCTCATCCCCACTTTTAAGAACCCAACCTATTAAACTTAATTTCATCCATATTCTCATCTAAATTTATGTTCAAAATAATATAAAAAAAAATCTTGTATCGAAATCATCTTCATTCAAATAAGTAACATTTCGTCGTATTGTTTATTATTTTGTTTGAAGATTTTAAGTTGAAATTTTGAAATTTCTATATATAATAATGAATTTTATTGTGTAATTTGTTATTGTTTTTTATGTTGTTTACAGTTAATTTAGTTACAAGAATAGTTTATTTATATGAAATTTAAATTAAATTGAAAGGATACCTAATTTTTTAGATCAAATTGTTAGAAAACAAAATATTTCAATTTTGACAAAGGGATAATACCATTCACACATCGTTCAAAGGTAAGCGCGGATAAACATGGATAGATATGATACTATTCATAATCACATAATATTATTCACGATAATCTTTTTTTTCATTTTATTAATTTTAGTTGACTTAATTTCTCAATTTATTTGTTTTGTATTCATTTCATTATTTTTAGGTGTCAGTTTCGTGAACTAATGCAAATTAATTTTTCTCACAAATACATTACCATAAAAACAAATTATCTTATATGAGTATAACATAATAATACTTTTTTTTTTTTATAAGAAAAGCATATTATTAATAGAGCAAAAAAAGGCAACGTCCTAGTATAACCTAAACGACCAAGCCAGTCGGCTTGCCAGCGAAACCCTCCAAGGGTTTAGCCTCCAAAACAAACACCACGAAACAACGTCAACACTTTTAAAGACTTATCTCAGCTCTTGCAAAGATAAAGCTCATGAATAAGACGAGGTTAGACAAACCTAAATAAATAATACCATGATGTAATTTTTCTTAAATATGTTTTATATATTAAACTAAAATTATTAAATTGAAGTGAAATTATAAATGTGTTTTATGTACGATAACTTTTATCCCCTAATAAGTTAAATAAAATAATATTAATAATAAAATGTAATTTTTATTATAATTACATTTAAGGTTTTATTACTCTTTTTTGTAAGTATAAATATTTATTTAATGTATATTTATCTTGAATTTAATTTTGACGTCATACAAATTTGTACAGAAGCATGAGATAAATTAAAGTGGGAAATTTTGTAGAAATTTGCCAGTTAGTGCAAAATTTTCACGAAGACTTTGAAAGGATTTCATAGGGACTTGAGAATCTTGACCAATTAATTAGTGTTAAAATTTCACAATAATTGACTTTTGTTCTCCCATACAAAACTTGGATTTAATTTGAAAACATGAATCGGTCAGCGGTGGGTCGGTGGCTGCGGTCAGTACCCTAACAGCCAAAATTAGAAAACCAAGAAAATTATGGGGCTAAAAGGGAAAATATAAAAAGCAAGGGACAAGGGACAATGCCTTATATGGCCAAATGTTAAAAAACCATCCTGATGGCAAATCGTTCAAGCCAGCCTTAGAATTGGCTAGCAAAAAACAATAAATATAAGAGGCTCTTTAGAGCTACTTTCAGACTCAATTAATATAAGGGAATAAAAAAGTTTGTTCAAATTATAAAGGAAACATGGATAAGATATGATCCAAAACGCAAAAAAGACCCATTTCTTTCCTGTGATGGAAGGAAAATATCAACGAAGGGAAGAGATTTGAATTGATTAAAAATATTTTAAAACTTATATTCAGTTGTAGCTTTGGTTAGAAACTTGTAGCTCTTTAACGGAGCTATCATCTTTTCTAAATTAATTTTGATGTTACATCTAATTATAAGTTTATTGGGAATCAAAGAGTGTTTGTGTAGGTGTTAGTGCAACATAATTGATAACAAAAAAAAATTTTCATACCGATACAACATATCAATTCAATTAACATATATAAACAAACATAGAATATACATACATGAATATGATCTCATCCCAAGATATTTTGATAATAATAAATTGTATAGAAGCAAATCATACAAAGTTTATAAAGTATAATAGATGTGTGTTGGCTCCACCGATCTTTACGTAGCAATAAAAGAACTCCCAAAAAGATGCTTTCCACCCATAAGTAAGGTGGCATTGATGGTGATCCACACAAAACAAGATCTGAAAAGCTACCGTGCACCAAGAATTTTGCTAGAATGATAGTACATGACTTTGGGTAGGGAAGAAATAAAAGAGTTTATGCAACAACCCAAAAATGGAAGCAAAACTCTCTTTAAAGGAAAATGGTGTGTCTCTTAGAAATGAGAGAACTTATTATTTTATATAGGCGCAAACACATGATCATGTGTGAAAGACATTCAATCGTGTACCGTTATATAAGTAGGGACACACTCTTATGTCTCATGTTTATCATATTAAAGTTTGTTAATTGACACGATCAAATAAATAATGTGAGATATTTTTTACCCATGTGGATAGACGTTTGTGTACGTCACACACATGGTCATGCTTAAGCCACACAACTCATTTTTCAATGTAATATGATTTTGATTCAATCAGATTCGATAAATAACTTGGACAAACATCAACCTGAACCTATACACAACTATAACCAAGGTTAAATTTTCATTTTACTTTTAATTTCATTGAAACAGAATTGAAAAATTTCCAAAAGATCTTTTCGCTTTATTTCTTCAAGATCCAACTCAATTCGAACTTTAAACTATGTTGAATCCAAACACGGTTCAACACAAAATCAATAATCTAAAATAAAGATCTGATTCATCTTGATTAATTTAATTTCATCTCAATTCAATCAACCGCTATATGTATGTGATCCAAATATACTCCAATCACCCGATAGTGTATAATCTTGTGTCATGTTTTCTAGCTCAAAATCCCTTCATACACAAACCAAAAGTAGTCTTTAGTAAAACATTATAACCACCATTACATTGAAGTGTTAGTATTTATACTCACAACTTATCAATAAATGGTTACTTGTATAATACAAATCTCTTTGTCATAATTTATTTATCTCCTAAGATTAAGACATAGAAATATTATTTACCTGAGGTGTTTTTCATTATTAGAATATTGACCACCAACTCAACGTTCGAATTCCATTGGATTAGACAACGACCAAATTCTATTATAATCACAAGTTTAATGGTCGTCGTCATATATCAATATAGACATATTAGAGATAAGATCTTACATTTTTTAAGTGATGAATTTTATGTTGAATTGCCATAGTCTATGTACATATCTCGATAGTAACATTTGTTATGACATCACATGAGATAGTGTCAAATTATACCGATCCTTATACGAGATAGTCTGATAATATTCAATTATAAAAATAACATATACTCTTATCTGCTAAAAATGATACGTTCCATAGACACTGGGGTAACCATTTATATAAGCTTTTTTTTTGTTAGTCATGTTTACTAAACAATATGTACTCATGTGTTACACCAAATTACACCTAACAATTTTGACACATACAAATTTTCTTTATCTTTCGATGGAATTGTTCAACGTTTTAATAACCTCATCACCATTACCTATGCCCTAAGTCAGGTTAATATCACACCTATGGATGATCTCTAAAACAACTAACTTAATAAACATATAAAAAAAATCACAATCAGACTATCTAATCTTTTGATTCGATAATACCATTTTAAGGACATCTATTCTAACAATCCTATACTTATAAATAAAAAGTGTTACTAAAAAATGTTTGTGTATAACATTACCGATGAACCAATATTGCCGAGAGGATTTTGGAATTTGTTGCAAAGTATGTAGGATTAAATATCGAGTTGGTGAACAAGGGTGAAATTTTAGCATTAAATAATATAGTTGAACTAATGGTCAAACCACCATTTCTTGGGTGGTAACGGGAGTTTCGTACGTACACAACACTAGGTGAGGTACGCCGTTACGTTGAAACCGATAGGCAAGGAAGCACATGCTTTAACGCAACTAAACATTTGACGGAGACGTACAATACACAATACATATCCCTTCAATTATTGGTCATGTCATGTCAATTTAAGATTGCTATAGTCACATGCTAAAGATGTTTTGGAAATCTTTTACAAATTGAATTAAGATATTTCTAAAAATTGAAACAAAAAAAATTCTGAAAATTGAAAAGTCTAAAAAAATTACAAAATAAAATAATACACAAATTATTAATAAATAATTAAATATAACACTTATTTATTTATTTATTTTAAATAAAAGCACCATTTTATTCAATCAACTAATTGATTACATTCGACTCACTCGGGAGGAGCCCATTGCCTTGGCCATGGCTCTCAGCATATACTTTTTAATTTTCCCGGTAGACGTTTTAGGCAAGTCGTCTTTGAAAACGACCGTTTTCGGCACCATATAGTGCGGCAACCTTGCCCTGCAAAACTCCATTATCTCCTTCTCACTTGGCCTTTTGTTCAACTCAGCCTTCAAGCTCACAAAAGCGCACGGTGTCTCACCCCAATAATCATCAGGTCTCGCTACAACGGACGCCTCATTAACGGCTGGGTGCATGTACAACACCGACTCCACCTCCACACTGCTCAAATTCTCTCCGCCGCTGATTATAACATCCTTCGATCGATCTTTAATCTCTATATAACCATCAGGATGCATTACGCCAACATCGCCTGTGTAAAACCATCCATCGTTAGTCATACACTTGCCGGTGCCGACTGGATCTTTAAGATAACCGAGCATAACACACCCTCCTCTCAAAACTATTTCACCAAGCGATGACCCGTCACGTTTCACACTCTCTCCAGATTCACCATTCACCACGTCAATCTCAGTAAAACCCACAATTTTTACTCCTTGTCTCGATTTTAACCTCGCCCTCTCTGTCGCCGGCAGCACATTCCATTTACGTTTCCAAGCGCATGACACCACAAGTCCCGCCGTTTCTGTTAACCCATACCCGTGACTCACTATAAAACCCAGTGACTCAGTCCTCGAGAGGATCGCTGCAGGCGGTGGAGCTCCAGCGGTGAGAATGTGTACCGGGTTTTTAAGGGGTTCTGTATTAGGAATATTGGATAGCATGTTGAGAACCACAGGGGCACCACACACGTGAGTGACACCGTGTCTTTTGATCAAACCGTAGATTACAGAAGCGTCGAATTTTCTGAGGCAGATATTGGTCCCTCCAACCGCGGCCATGCCCCACGGGTAACTCCAGCCATTGGCGTGAAACATAGGTAGAGTCCACAAGTAGACAGCTTGTTTGGGTACGGACCAATCAATCAGAGATCCAACAGTAATCGTGAAGATCCCACGGTGGCAATGGACTACACCTTTCGGAGCCGAGGTTGTCCCCGATGTATAATTCAGTATCATCGGATCCCACTCACTTTGAGGCCTGACCCACTTGAAATTCGGATCACCTTTCTCCACCAGGGTCTCGTAAGTGGAACAAAAATTAGAATCCACCGTTGGGGCTGACGTGTTATCATCATCATCATCATCCGTGATGAGGATCAAGCGAGGAGGTTTGGTATTAGACGGGAACAAAGAGACCGCTTCAAGAACAAGAGAACTGAACTGATGATCCACCAAAACCAGCTTTGATTCGCTGTGCCGCAGGAGAACAGAGACTGTGCGCGCGTCCAGGCGCGTGTTGATGGTATTGAGAATGGCACCTGTAAAGGGTATGGCAAAGTGGACCTCGTACATGGAAGGGATATTGGCGGCCACAACAGAGACAACGTGACCTGGGGAGACACCGTAGGATGAGAGAGAAGAAGCTAACTGGAGACATCGACGGTGGGTTTGCGACCAACTGTAGGTGGTGTTGTTGTAAATGATAGAGATGCAGTCACCGTAAACGGTGGCTGCTCTTTCCAAGAAATCAAGTGGAGTAAGAGGGGAGGAATTTGCAGGGCGTGGCTTTAGATCATCCATCTGTGGAATGGAGACAGCATTTTGGATTTGGTATGAATTTATATAATTATATATGAGATGCAGAGTGGAGATAAGGATGCAAATTTCGGATGTTTACGTGGAAGATTTTAAGCCAATGCATGAAATTGGAAAAAAAAAATTTATCTCTACCAGAAGTATCATATCTTATCTTAACTAAGGTTAAATACACCCCTAGTTACTGAACTATTCACTAATTACGTATGCGATCACTTTTGTCTAAAACGTTGTATAAAAATTATTGAATTTTGGATTTTATTTTTCGTTAAATTACTTTACTATTCATCCTTTTAAATATTTAACGGTTGCTGACGTGATATCTAATCATCGTCCATGTCAGCATTGAAACAATGAACACTGATGTGGATGTTGACATGAACATTTTTGCTGACGTGGCATCTAGTCATCATCCACGTCATCAATCACATCAACATTGAAACAATGAACGCTAATGTGGATGTTGACATGGACATTTTTACTGACGTAATATCAAATCATCAATCACGTCAATATTGAATAGTAAACACTGACGTGGATGTTGACGTGACATCTTGTCAGTGTCCATGTCAGCAGCCACGTCAGCTTCTGTATTAGTTTCTGTTACAGTGACCTAACAACAAATAAACTCAAAATTCAGTGACCACGATTACAATTAGTGAAAACTTTAATGACCTTGAGTGCATTAACCTCTTTTATAACTTTTTTTTTTCTCTTTCAGTTTACTAAAGTGCTAGATGGTTAATTCTCTCACTCTACTTCCTTTCCTTTTTTTTTTTTTTTTTTTATCTAAACTCATTTAGATTGATTAGTTTATGAATTGAGAAGTCGAATAATAACAACCATAAAAACATACTAATTTTTTTGATCAAACAAACAATAAATATTTTTAACTTTCTTTCTCTATTTTTCTTCATGACTGATGAGTGATAATGATTATAAATTAATTGTGATTTAGTTTTTTTGTTAGACATTGAAACTTCGTTTTTTTTAGATTTATATATGAGTTTGTGTTTTCATTTGAAATTTTATTTTACACTTTTATCTTGTAGCTACTTTCAAAAGTTATTAATTTATTTGTAGAAATATTTTTTTTTTAGTGTTCTCATTTGTTTATTATTTTAAATTTTTTAGTTTGCATCTTTTTTAAATTTTATTTAATGACTAATAAAGTATACGAGAGGAAATCATCAATGTATTGTTTTTTACACAACAACCATAATATTTGCCCTTCCTTAGTAGATTGGTTTTAGAGAATACTAGTTTTTACTAGAGATGAAAAGTGTGTCATCAACTTTTAAACATCAATGCAGATCGTTGTATTTTTATTACATGCTAATTTTTGTGATGATTGATGAGGACATTATGGATGCTAGTTTATCTTAATATTCTCACAGGTGATTTTTTTTTTCATGCTTATATTGCCAAATTCTTAACGCAGCCTTAATAGATAAGAAGCAAAAGTAGTTGAATAGCTAATACCAATTTTTTTAAACTTCTTCAAGCATAAATCAGGGCAAGTGATCAAGTCACATCTTCCTCCGTTTACTGTATGTGCAGCTTTTTTCAATTACTATGATTCATCTTATGTGTATGGAATTTTTTCTGATATGGTTTTTTGAATTTTGTAAAGGTTGAATACGATCCTAAGTTGATCACTTTTAGGCAACTTTTGGAAGTTTTTTAGTCAAGTCACAATTGTAGGCAAGTATTTGGACAACGTCTTGACGTGGGTAATCAATACAGGTGAAAATGTATGCAGTGAGCTGCTGTTTGCTCCCTCTCTCTCTCTCTCTATATATATATAATATACATTGTTTTAATTAATTGTTATTTCTTCACTTTATGCCAGGGCCTTAGATTAGCTATAAACTATTACTTGTGAATAGGTATATTATCTTCACAAATAGGACAAATGAGTCTAGATTGACTGCTCTTAGTAAAGAAAAAGAACAAATGAAGTCAAAGAGCAGCATAGTGGTTACTCAAATTCAAAAACTTGGTACTTTTTATACTGCAGAGCCTGAACATCAGGTCTAGTATATCCTATTTTCGTATTATTGTTATTAATTTTAAAAAGCACAAGTAAACTATTCTTAGTGTATCTTAGTTTCTTGTTATTGTTATTATTTTTAAAAGCATAAGTCAACTATTCTTTGTTCTTTGTCCTTGCATTTTGTTTTCTGGGAAAAAAATTGGTGATTATGAGATTAGTTTTGTTACTATAAAAACCTCATCAACTTCAGCTAATTGCAATGATACTATGTTAAAACGGGGAACATGAAGTAGATAATGATCTTGAATTGATTGAGCAAGAATAGCCTATTGTGATTCAACTTGTATTTCCTGTAAAATTCTTGTCATTCTTGTAAGACAATAAATTGCTCTTTCTGTTTTCATCAATATGGCAATGATAGGCATGTGATTTCTTTTGCAGCGTCACAGCCTAAGATGTTGAAGGATTTAATATCTTGTTTGTTTGAAAGTAAATCACAAATACTATTAGAAGGATATAACTTCTTTAGTTTTGTACAAATTTACGGGGTGATACAAATAAGCATTATATATATATAATACTTTACACATTTGGCTTAAGATCTTATGATATCTGTTGTGACTTTTTAATAAATAATCATACCATCGACATGTTTAAAAACAGTAAATTATTGGTTAAAAATTTTGAAAAGACTCAAAAATTGAATGTTGTGATCTTGTAGAAATTTGAGCTCAAACGAAATCCCTTCCTCCTTCAGCTGATGGGAAACTTACCAGAAGAGGAGCTTGAGAAATCAAGTGTGGCTGCAAAACTAAACAGCTATGCAACAGAGCTTTGCCCTCCCAAGGTTCAAAAGCTGATCAATGTTAAGATCAATGATATTATTAGAAAATGTTTACTAAAGTGTTAGACTGTCAATTCTCTTACTCTACAAAAGATATCTCATTTTTTCTCTCATCCACTTTATTAGTTATTAAATAGAATTTTAAAAAGAAACAAACTAGAAATTTTTAAAATAATAAATAAATAAGAACACTAAAAAAAAGTATTTCTACACATAAATTAACAACTTTTGAAAGTAGCTACAAAACAAAACTGTAAAATAAAGTTTCAAATGAAAACACAAACTCATGTATAAATCTAAGAAAAACGAAGTTTCAATGTCTAACAAAAAAACTAAATCACAATCAATTCATAATTATTATCACTCATCAGTCATGAAGAAAATTAAGAGAGAAAGTGAAAAATATTTATTGTTTGTTTGATAAAAAAAATTAGTATGTTTTTATGATTGTTATTATTTGGCTTCTCAATTTATAAACTAATCAATCTAAATGTGTTTAGATAAAAAAAAAAAAAAAGTAGAGTGAGAAAATTGATAGTCTAGCACTTTAGTAAACCGGAAGAGAAAAAAAAAGAAAGTTATAAGAGAGGTTAATGCACTCAAGGTCATTAAAGTTTTTACTAATTACAACCGTAGTCACTGAATTTTGAGTTTATTTGTTGTTAGGTCACTGCAATAGAAACTAATACAGAAGCTGACGTGGCTGTTGACGTGGACACTGACAAGATGCAACGTCATCGTCCATGTCAGTGTTATTATTCAATACTGACGTGACTGATGACTGGATGTCACGTCAACAAAAATGTCCACGTCAGTGTTCACTGTTTCAATACTGACGTGAACGATGACTGGATGTCATGTAAAAAAAAAATGTTCATGTCAGCATCCACGTCAACGTTCATTGTTTTAATGCTGACGTGGATGATGACTGGATGTCACGTCAACGTCCATGTTTGCAGTCGTTAAATATTTAAACAGATGAACAGTATAATGACTTAACGAGAAACAAAATCCAAAGTTCAGTGATTTTTGTGCAACGTTTTAAACAAAAGTGACCGCATACGCAATTAGTGAATAGTTCAGTGACCATGGGTGCATTTAACCCTCTTAATTATGTTGGCCCACCTGAAACAAATTTCGTATTTTCAACAATAACTTCTACTCAAGTTTGGAATTTAATTTTGGCCAAAGCACTTGTTCCCACCCATAGTTTGAGGCGGTAACGTGCCACCCCCAAGGTTTCAAAAACCCAATCTCCCACCCTTTGACAAAATTAAATATTAAATATAATAATAAACAGTAATTATTCATGGGTAATTTTATCATTTTTAGATTAAAATTTTACAAAATAATAAAATAAATTTTACATAAATATAAAAATTTTTAAAAATTTAAAATAAAAAAAACAACCAGTCATCGTTGCCGATGCCAATGACGGTGGCTGTCACAATCAAAGCCAGGTGGTTATCAGCCATCTAGTTCCAAGAGAGGTTAGATCTGACTTCCCCGTTCGATGAAAGCGATCAGATCTGACCGCCTCCAATTTAGGCGGAGGTGGTCAAATCCGGCCACCTTCACCAAAAAAATCAGTCGGAAAGGAGATCGTTTTTGACATTTCTTTCTATCAGAGATGACCATATCTGGCCGCTTTCACCGATCAGGGAGACATTCTTTCTATCGGAGACGACCATATCTGGCCACCTCCATCGATCGGAAAGGCCAGATCTGGTCTCCCTTGGAACCAGGTGGCCTTAAATGGCCACCTGGCTTTGTTAGTAACGACCATAGCCATCAACACTGGCGATGGTGGCTGGTTAGCTTTTTTTAATTTTTAATTTTTAATTTTTTTAAAATTTTTATATTTAAAAATTATTTTTTAATTTTATTATAAATTTTTTATTTTTAAAAGGGCATTCTAGTTATTTTAATATAAAAATTATTAAAAATATTTTTAAAAGTGGAAGACTGAGTTTTTAAAATCTTGGGGGTGACACTTTATCCCTGTCTCAATCTATCTGTGGGAACAAATCCTTTGGCCTAAAGGAAAATGCATCCATAACAGATAGGACCAAGGGTTGCACTGGGTCTACCTCTTGAAACAAAGGACATTTATTTGGGCCATACCATTTGAAAAGTCATTCATTTAAGTTAAATCCTTCTTACCATTTGAAATAAATGTTAATTAAATACTAAAGAGACTTGGTAGTTAATGTCAATCATTTGAAATAACATTAAAATCTAGACAAAAGTGTTTGTTAAATTCCATGTCTCCTAACAGTGAACTTAAAAACAGAGATTGAAACTTGTTTCTTCTTTATAAAACCTTTATCCCAAGTACTGGATTCTCTTTAAATTATGTTTATTTTATTTTGTTTTATGTTTTTGGGTTTATGTTATATCTGATTTTTGTTCCTTTTTTTAATACTTTCATTGATACAATTATGTTCTTTATGTTATTTTTGTTGTTTTTAAATCTAAAGAAATGGGTATTCTATTTTTAGTAGACATGAGGAATTTTGCCCCTTGGCTTAATTCTTTTCTTAATTGGAAATATGGTGCATTTGATTAAGGTAATCTCTTAAAACTAAAAATAAAATATGATTATAAAGATAAATTATTTGAAATATTATTTTGTATAACTTATTATTATATTTAATAAAAATGATATGTATAAATAATTATAGTGTTTGGTTGAAAGTACTAAAATAATATAAATAAATTATTTTATTTAAATACCCTTAAAAAATAATTGAATGTAAATAGTATTGTGTTGGGTTCTTGGTAAGATTAATATGTATAAATAATTATTGTGTTTGGTTGAAAATAATAAAAATATTATTTTATTTAAATACCCTTAAAAAATTATTGGATATAAAATATTGTGTTGGGTTAAACTAATATGGGCATTTTAAAAATATTCTTCATATTAATAATATATAAGTATTTTTACCATGTTGTCAAATTATGAAATTAGTTAATTAAATTAATTGTTTAGTTGTCATTTTGTTGTTAATATATCTTTTTAATAAAATATTTTTGCATATTACTTGTTATTTTAATTGAAACTATAAGGGTATTTTTGTTCTAAATTTTTAATAAGTAAAAATAAAATTGTAATAAAATTAAAATTATTTTAATAATTTTTTAATGTGTAAATAATAAAAGCTATATTACTAGGATAATTATATATATATATTTATTTATTTATTTTGAAAGTAAAACTATGTTATATTGTTAAGGCATTGTATGGTAGATTGATGAACAAAACTTCAAATGACTTACATATAATTTATATCCAATTTGCAATTAAAGATCTCTTCTTGTCAGTCTGTTCATTTTAGGTAAATATATATAGGATTTTTGATGCAATGTATAGATGACAAATCAAAGAAAATGGAAGAAAATATTAAAATATGTTTGCATGGGAATCTCTTTCTTAAAAACATTCTTTAATGGGTGCAAAGAGGTATTAATATTTGGATTTTAAGAAAATAGCTTATTTGGATGAAAATAAATATTGAGAACAATTGTGGGTTTTTTCTTAATTTTGTTTGGTAGTAATTTTTGTGTTTTATTTATTTGTTGATAGTGGAGTGCTTTTGTTGGTTTAGAAATATTTTTTCTTTTATTCAAACTGTGACCTAACATAATGAGCAACCATCTGATGTGAGGGATCAAGTTTGTAGAATTTACTTGTTATAGGGTCCATGTCAACCTAGGCAGTATAATTTTCCTTGACAATTAATAGATAAAAGATTTGTTTATCCACTATTATTATAGTTAATCGGTGATTATAATTATTCAAATTGATTCAAATAATGAAAAGCTTTTAGAATGACATGGATTTGCATACGATATTTGCACGATTGTCACACAATCAAGTTTTTCCAGTTGGACGGTTATGTGAACTTTTTTATATGAATGTGTATCTAATGAAGTCTATTTATACATGAGCATGACTGGGTTAACACATGAGTGTGTCCTTAAAATGTGACATACAGTCGTTTTACATTACCCAATCAAGTCGTGTATTCCTTTTATAGGACACACACGATCATGCGCCCTAGTCATACATAGTTGTGCGCCAAACTAAACTTGTAAATTAAACCGATAAAATATTTTAAGATATATTTTTCATCAATTCAGAATCTACAGGGGTCTAATAATCACCTCTTTTTGATTGATAACAAAATTTATGTTAAAAAACATTAATAACACAATAACATATATTATAAAAAATCTAAAAAATTTATGCACAAATAAAAATTTTAAAAACAATAAATCATTTTCACATTTCCCATGCAAATTGAAATAGAAAAGAAAACTCAAAATGAATACACATTCATATCATGAATCAATAATAAAATACGATATAATTCTCTTGTTTAATTAGTAGATAAAATATTGATTAACCAATCACACAATGACATGTTATTATAGGTATCTGTGTTAATACTCATTATAATATACATCGTTTTATTATTATTTTTCGAATAGAGCAAATAACATTTTAACACCTAACGTTTGACCTAAACATTTTTTCACCCAAAATCAAACTTCATGAAAAATATAATATTATACAGACAAAATAATAATTTTATTATCCACAAGTTTTGAAAATATTTTAAAAGAATAATTCTTTTGCGAATCTTACTTTAACGTCTTAAATATAATGCTAAATACTTAACAAGTTTGCTAATTTACAATTTAGTCTTTGTAAAAGTTTTGAACCATAGGCTTCACTTATAGGAATTTCACCGTAGCATTCAACTCAACTATCTTTACAACCTACAACAACATCTTTGTTCTCTCCTCTGCCTCGCAAGAAGTTGACACTATCGGATTTGCCAATGACAGTGGGTTTGGTGAAGAAGTAATAGCTTTGAAATGGGTGCAGGTGTCGATGAAGACAACAACGCAACTTTGGAAGCAATTCGATCATAATTATTTGGCTATAGCTTCAAGATGAAGGGGTGGGTTGGGCGAAGAAGGAGGTGGACAATACGGTGTTGTGCAAATTGGATATCCAAAGTCTATTTTTTTAAAAAAAATTTGTTAAATTTTGGGTGGTATGGTAAAATTAAAATTTTTTACACACCATCAAGGGGTGAAAGTGTCTTTTTAGACCCAATGTGAGGCGAGACAACGTAATTTAGTCTTTCAAATCGGAGGTCGAGTGGCAGAGTGGTAAAATAGACCTTCTACTGTTGCTCGCCTCCGGTAATGCATCCCCTTTTGTCTTTGAAAGTTTATTAAGTTATTGAAGAAGTGTTTTTGTTTATCCAAGATGGTATGGGGTCTGTTTCCGATCGATCCTCTCTCAGGTTTAGCACATATTCTTGTTCAATTATCTCTTCTCTTCGACTTGAGCATTGAAGGAGAAAAATTCTATGTATTTGTAACAAGAGATTTATTGTTAATGGCACAGGCGAAGATAAATACTACGTTTTCAGCAGGGGGAGCTACAAAGTGGGTCGCAAGGGTAATTGATTAATTCTCTTAATTTATGTTGTTTTTTTTGTGTGATGTTTTTGGTCTCTTTAATTGAATTTACGTGTAGTTCATATTCATACTTTGAGAACTAAATGAGTTTACTCTTTATAAATTATTATTATTTTTTGTTCTTTTAAATTCTGTTCTAGTTGTTTTAAGATAAGAAACGCTGCGATAAGATGATAATGGTTATTTCATTGCGTTTTAATACATTTAATGCAAGTTTGTTATAGTGCATCAATCTAAACTTAATCTCTCCTTTTAGGTTGTGATGTAATTATCAATAAGGACAAAGGAGTTTCTCGAATCCATGCAGAGATTTTTTTTGATGAAATGATTTCATTAAATCCTCTTCAGAGAAATTCTTCTAATATAAACTCCAAAATTCGGATACGAGATTGCTCTAAGTATGGAACATTTATTAACAAGATTAGTGAATCAAAGGAAAAACTTCATGAATTTCCGGGTAAAGAAACAACACTCAAAGATGGTGACTTAATTTCATTTGGAACTGGTAATGCAACTTACAGGTAATTTGCGTTTTCTTCTGTACTTATGAATTTAGGCTTTATTTTCTTTTTCTAAGTTTAATTTTCTGGAAAGTTAGTCGGGCATTTTTTTAGCTTAATTTTGATGAAATTTTGTTATTAGGGATGCCTCTTTTGTTCATATTAGTTTATTGTTAGATGAGGTGCTGTTATGCAGGAGTTCTTATTAAATGCTGGTTAAATTTATGCTATCACCTTGTCTACTGCCATGTTTTTATTTTGGTATATTCATATTCTCTGCAATTGAAATTTGACAGGTTTTCTTATGTCCCACTCCTAATTTTTGTCTACTGCTCTGACCTTATCCAAGTAAATGCTTCCATTCAAGAAAAAGTTTCATCAATAGGTCAGTGAGACTCATTTTTTAAGTATGGAACTAAAATATGTATTTGCTATCATGTAATGAAGGTTATTCTTTGTATGTTTACCCCTAATGAAGAAATTTTTTAAACATATATTTCAATAAGGCTTAAGAAAGAGTTTAAAGGGTTGAAAGGGAAGTATAAGAATGCTAAGAATGGAACAATTTAGGCTTTTTATTAAGATGTGACCAAAAAGCATGTATCTGAGAGTTGCATAGGGAATGTGATAGACCTTTGGTGCTAATGTATGTGATTTTGGACTGTACTCTAAAGCAAATCTACTGTATGCATTGTTTTACACAATATCTCTTGGATATAAGCATTCAATTGAGTAATTAGAGAAGTTCATGTCCCGAGAAATCCGTTACTTCTGTTCCTAGATTTTTGCAAAGCAGATCTGTAATTCAAATCTGAGGGTGAATGCATGTCTAGAAATACTGTTCTGAGATTAACAGAAACAGATTCTTAATGCTGATTGTATATTTTATTGCATTCAATCTCAGTAGCTGATCTCTTCAGAATTTGCTTTGCACTATGAATTTTGTTTCCATTATTCCAAAATCATTGGACATTTGTTATCACAACTTTCTATAAAATCATGATCATATCTCTACTGGAGATTATGACAACTTTGTTTGAAGCCCCTTTTCACAATTGTAACCTTCAATCTTTTTCCTTAATATATTTGCTGTAAAGAAGAACTAAACTGAAACTACAGATTGCAAGAAGAAGCTAAGAACTCAAAACAACATTCACAAACTGAAATTTCTGGAATTCCCCAAAAATCACATTATTGAAGTACAGTTAGGGTTTTTATATCAATTACAAAGAAAATATCTAGAAAAATACAGCTGTACAAATATTTCTAACCGTTCAATTACAATAAAAGAAGAAACAAAATTAAAAATCCAGACTGTAGATTCTCTCGCTGAAGCTGCAAGAAACTATCTCCCTCCAGTAGTGAATTTCTCTAGAAAGCAGTAGCAGAAACAAAGAAAAAAGAAGTCTCTCGAAGAAGTAAAGAAACTGGCCTTTATTCCAAGCAGCTAGCTACATGTAAATCTGTGCGTTTCACTTATTCTTATTGATGCCGTCACTTATTTTCCTTGCACAAGAGGACAAAACTCTGTTAAACATATAAGCAATTTTCAAACAGCACTACAACACTTAGAAACTTCAGAAACAAGAACATCAGCCTTTTTTAACAATTTCCAGAAACAAGAACATCAGCATCTTCTTTGTAATTCACAGGATCATATGTAATATTCTTCACATTTGCAAATACCCTCTTTCTTTGCTTTAGGCTGTTTATGATACTTGTAAGAGGAATTAGCCTTTTGCTTTTGAAGTAATTTGTTTGTTTTATGATACTGTGTCACATTGTTGACAAATAATGTGCTTTTACAATAGGTGCTCGTTTTACTAGTAATTTCTGTCTGGAGTGCACACACGTTCTTGTTCATAGTCAGATGCCTGTAACAGAAGATCTCCTTGATGCTATTTTGGCTAAAAAACCTCTTGTTACTGATTCTTGGCTTGAGGTACACAATCATTAACTTTATTTGCTGTCTATGGGAATTAGCTTGCTGTATAGTTAGTTGCAATATGAAGTTATCAATAGATGTTTTAAATGTAACTGGGTGTTGGGGATAGGTCTCTTGCTTGCACATTCTTAATTCTATCTTGGAGTCTTGTTTTCTTCTCTGCCAGGTTTTCTTTGTTATAAAATTTAAATTTGAAGAAAGAAAACCACAAAAGAAATACTAGACTTTTCTTGCTTTGATCAATGTATTGCATCATTTGTTAAGGCATTTAATAGAGTTTATGGTTGTTGCATTACAGAAGCATTACAAATTTTTTAGACATAGAATGGGATATAAGTTCTGTTGGTATGAAAACCATGGGGTTTGCTTGTCATGTGTGTTATGAAGTTGAGATTAGTCACTCTATGACTTTCAAATTGTGCTTGGATAGATGACATAACATATAGCTCTTTATTGAGTTTGATTGTACTATGACTTCTTTTTCTAATCAACTTTAATCCTTTTTATTTCTGGAACAATTGAACGAGATTTTGATCTATCTTTAAAGAAGATTAGGATTTCTAGTCACTAAGATTTTCTTGAATCTTGTCTTGATTAAGTTTCCAAAGAGTATGAAACACTTCCACAGTGCTGAGACTGCTTTTAAGTTATGCATTCCAATTAGGATTCATACTAGGTTAATGGTTCCATTAAGACTGTGGTGGTGTTTGGTTCTGATTTCAATTTATCTTTTCCTGTTTCTCTCTTAATACACCAAATACTTGTTTGGACTTGTTCTCATTTTTAATTCCAGAAAGTACAAAGTACTGTTTTCATTTGTCTTAGCTAAAATGTAAAAAGAATAGTGGAAACAGCTTTTAATGGCTTTCTTTATATGTGGTAATCATATTTGGAAATCAAAGAGTAGTTCTAGTTTGTTTTATTCTTTGTAAGTTATTTTTGATGCAACATTTAGTTTTTTATTTTTTTATTATTTAAAAATATTAATGAAGAAGAGAAGTTGTACCAGGCAAGAGGTTTCACCCATGACAACTTCTCATTATTCTTGTAGTTTTTGATTTGATAGTTTGGGGATACCAATATATTTGGTTACAACATCAGTTTTAGGAGGAGTTCCATGCTTATTTTCATCATATGTTGTATTTTGATGAAAAAAGGCTCATTCAACATGTCTGATTATAAATCATGTTTAATGTGCTTTAATAGATTAAATTTAACTGCTAAGGAATACCATTCTAGTTCTATCTCATAAATGATGTGATGATTTTTTCTGTTGTTATTTACAAGTAAGACAAGTAAGTGGTGGAGGATTGTGTTAAAAGAAAAGAGGTGATAGTGATCAAAATTAGCTTCGAAAAGGCCTTTTCAAGCTCACAAATGGGTGCCCAAGGGATTGCTTTGATGTCTTAAGAGGGTTAAGCCGGGGAAATCCTTTTTTTTTTTTTTTTTTTTATGTGTTAAATAGACTCATTCACAAAGTGGGTGAAGCAGATCTAGTGATTTGCATTCAGGTCAGTTATGATGAAGAGTGAGGTGCATCACTTTCAACTAGCTGACAATATTTTTTCTTCTTCAATAGGCAAGTGTTTAAGATAGTCAAGTTGCTAAGAATTGGGTGTTTTAGCTTTATTTTAGATTTAAAGTGAATTTTTCTCATTAGGCTAAGAGCACCATGCTAGGGATTAGTTGTTTGAGGAGAAAATCAAATATCTGGCACGCAAAATTTTTAACTTATTTATCTGGTGTTCACTCTCTTGGTCAGATCATACATCTCTAGCTAATGAGAGTTTGACCTAGTTTATAAACTTTTTGGGTTTGCTTAACCAAGTAGATGCGTATTAGGTGAAGGAACCTTATGTGAAGCTTGAAGAAGACGAATCTTTCACTGAGCTCAGGCTATTACATTTTTTTCGTTCATGTTTCTCAAGTTGTTATGCTATTTTGTAAGAATAATGCCTGATCTGTGCTTCTTGATTAGTGAACTATGCATTTCATTCTCATTTTAAAATGACTGGTTTAGGGTGTGTTTCTTTATTGTGTTCATTATAAATGCATAAATTTGATAATCAAATGAATGGTTCTTTAGAAGTGTTATTCTTGAGGTCATAATCTTTGTGCTTTTAAGACACAAAAGCTCTTTTTTCTTTTTTCAAATTTCTTGTACTAAAGATTGCTAAATTAAATACCTCATCTGTGATGTAATGTTATGTTAAATAGCAGTGTATTAGTGACATAGAAGGTTTTCATTCTTGTAATTTTATTATGTTTTTTCATAATTATGAGATTTGATTTAGATTTGGGGTATCAAAGACATTTGAAGGTTGCACATGCATTAGATTGTAGATTTAGACAAACAGTTGTAATCATATAATATCTGGTGTTGATTTTGAAATTATGGGCCCTGCCATTTCTTGGAGCCAAAGAACAGAGATCTTAGTTTAATTATTCCTGTCTAAAATGTTGAACAGAAGTGAAGCATAGCTATTGTAAAGATATTGTTGCTTATTAATACTAATTGTTGTTTTATATTTAGTCTGTTGCAGAGAAAAGCATTTGCACTGAATTTCCTAGCTGCAATTTGTAAGTTAATTTCATTCTATCCTCTTTTGTGAAAGCTGTTATCACGGTTTACAGCTTGTGAATAAATAAAAAAAAATGTTTTATCAAATGATTCCTTATGTTATTCAATTCAACAAGGGACATATTGCAAACATGCATAAATAACATATTGCATGATGTTACCTTAGTCATACACTGATTAAATTGTATGTAACAATTCATCTTTTTAGACGGTGTCAGTGTTGGATATGTGAAATAAAAGAATGGAGGTCAGTCTGGAGAGAGATGTAGGCATAGAATCTAATCCTTTAAATGCAATATCTTGTTAGTTTGGGACATTATTTATGTTGGGGATTTTCAATTCCTTGAGGAAGATTAGGTTTCTTTTACTCAATTTAAGTTAGATTGGGTTTCTTTCATTTCTTTAGTTAGATTAGGTTTCTTTCTGAGCATAAGTTAGTCCGCTTTTTGTTTCTTACATGGCCTCTTTATAGTTTCTTGAAGGCACAGATTGGCTTAATCTGAGATATGCAAAACCCCAACTGTTCCTCTCCTGCTTTATTCTTTCTCTTCCTCCTTTCCATCTCTCCTTTTTCTCTTTTTTCCTCTTGTTCTGCATTATGGCGTAACTTAGATATTATGTTGAACCTTCTCCAATTAGTTAAGCTTTGAGAGTTGATGGCTCCAAAAGGTTTTGGAAACTGATATAAACGTGCTAACTATAAACGTGCTAACTTAATCTAACCCCACAATCAAATCAACACAGCTCAATCAATTCACAGCAGATCCAACACAACACAGTCAAAATATTTATGAAACAAATGCACTGAATACAAATATTGATATTTTCATAATCCAATAATAACATGCAAGAAATTAAAATGGAAGAAAAATGGAAAATAAGCAGAAACAAGATAAAAGAAATCTGGCAACAGAGGTGCTACTACCTCTTAGGCAAGATTTCCTCTTTGTAGGGAATTGATCTTTGATGAGGTTGAATTGTCCCCATGTAATCTCCCAAAAAATTGGCATTTCCTTCTATTGATTCAGCACCTCCATCAATCCATTTGAGTCTCTTCAAACTTCTAAGACTTGCTCCAATTGCAACATTAATTTTAAGTCTTTAGTAAGGCAAGGTGGAAGTGATTGGCTAGCAACCTTGTGACCTATGACTTTTTTGAGTTGTGAAATTTGAAAAAGCAGATGTATGCGGGCATAGGGAGAGAGAGCTAATCTACAAGCAACATTGCAATCTTTCCAGCTATCTCAAAAGGGCCATAATACCTTAGGTTTAGTTTCTCATTGGGGCCTGTGGCTAACAATCACAACTTGTAGGGTTGTAACTTTAAAAATGCCCATTCACTCACCTCAAATTGGAGCTCAAGCTGACCTGTATTGGGGCACTTTTTCATGCTATTGTAGGCCTTATCCAAATGGCCCTTAAGCTTATCCAATACGTGGTTTCTTTCCCCAAGTTAGACATTAACCTCTTCCACAACTAAGTCATTTTCACCAAACTTTAACAAGGTCGGGGGATCGTACCCATAAAGTTTCCTTAAAGAGGTCATTCTTGTTGCACTATGATAAGTAGTATTGTATGAAAGTTCGGCCCAAAGGAGCAATTTGGGCACTGTTTTGCTTGGGCCCCATAAAACATCTCAAGTATGTCTCTAAGCTCTTATTAACCATTTTTTCATGCAAGTCAAACTATGGATGACATGTTGAGCTAAGTTTAAGAGTCATACTTGAAATGTGAAACAACTTTGACCAAAATTGACTCAGAATTACCCAGCCTCAATCTGAAACAATAGTGCTAGGGTATCCATGAAGTCTTACTACCTATTGAATGAACAACTTTGCCTCTTATCTAGTTGTAAATGGATGCATGACTGGAAGGACATTACTATTATTCTATGAGGTGATCTAGCACCACCATGACTGTGTCATATCCATTCACCCTAGGTAACCCTCCACTAATTTAATCGTGTGATCTTGTATACTCCATGGTAGTAGCCCACTTGGTGCATCAAACAATTCGTGAAATTCATCCAACAATTCTCTCAATTCCTCTACCCGACTCTCTTATCCTTTCATCACATATTAAATTAGTGAATTTAACTCCACCTAATAACTGAATCCTACCTCTTTGAAAGACTTAACCATCGACTTCATGGAGACTTCCAAATTGGATAAAGTTGGGTCTCATTGTAAACAAACCCATTTTGCCTTCTCTTGAAATTTTAGTGTAAGGGTGTTCCAATTCGCCTTTATATCACTTAATCTACTCAACATTCAACCCTTTAAATCACATCTACATATACCCAAGTAAATAGGCAAGAAAATTTGCATTAGTTCTACCCTCTGTATCAACATCTCTACCCTTTTGCATATCCCATCTCCTTTAATTTGAAATCCATCAATTGAAGTCACATTGAAGCCGTTCGTTGGAATCACTCCCAACTTCATTTTTTTCATCAACTTCAACTTTTTTGTCAAATTAAAATCTTCACCTTCCAATCACCCAAGATTCCCATCACTTGTGGCTCTTCTTGGATTCAGCCTCCACAGGCAGTACTTGTAATTAGTTTTGGTAGCATGATTTGGGCCAAATTGCTAATCTCAATGAAAGCAAAACCCCTTGGCAATCTTGGCTTAAATTTCCTTATCATAAAGCCGCCAGAATGGTAGTCATTGAACAATCCTTGAGGTTTCCTTGATTCTAGTGGTGGTTGATTGGGGTTGTTCATGAGTTTAAATCGGGTGGAGGGAAGCGGCTTGGGTTGGTTTATTAAGGGGATGAGGTAGTGGGTTGGTTCAAGAAAAATGGGTTTTGGGCTTTTTGGTTTATTAGGTAATAGGTTAGGTTGTATGAGGTAGAGGTGTTTAAGTGATGTGGCTGGGCTTAGTTGAGAGTGTGGTGTGCTTAGGAGGGGTGTATTTAAGTGGCTCAGTGGTTTATGTTTGGTTGGATTGGGGTGTGTACAACAGATGCATACTTGGCTGGAAGTTAGATGGCCCAATTCAAAGGTCTAGAAAATTCTTAGTGGGTTGGGCCTTTGCTTCCCTCATCTGATCCAATACCCAATTTCTATCTTCAATATTCTATGCCATAACCATTGCCATCACTTGTGCCGAAGTGTTGGGCCCTAAGACTCTTAATTCAACTTGAATATCTTTAGCTAACCCATTCACAAACTCTCCCTTCAGCAATTCATTCAACATGTCCCTAAACAACATTGATAGTATTTTGAACTAGCTCCGATATTGGGTGATGATCCCTGGATGGTGAAGAGAAAACAATTCCTCATGTTCCTCCTTACAACGATCTTAAATGTTCCATTAAGGCCTTTTTAATTCTTCCCCAATCGGTAATAGGATTTCTAGCCCCAATCCACTATAACCATGTCAAAGCTAATTCATCTAAACAAATTGCAGCTATCAACACCTTTTCACCTTCTCTGATTTGATTTACAAAGAAAGACCTTTTCTCTCAAAAAATCCATCTTGTTGGGTCTTCATTGGTGGAAATGGGTAATTCAAGTTTTTGTCTGTGGTGGTCATTATTTTCTCTTCCATGCAAAACAACTTGCCTATACCAAATTTCTGACTATTGGTTACTATTAATGATCGCCTTTGGCCTCCAATCCCCTTATACGGGGGTTTGTTACTCCTGTCATGCACTTTGTGGTCACTAGGCCTTACACTCCTTGTTGGCATCCCATGGTTATCGTTGGCAATCTCTGGCTCCATGTGCCTCATTCCTTGGTTACTAGTGCCTCATTCCCATGGTGGTCATTATTTTCTCTTCCATGCAAAACAACTTGCCTATACCAAATTTCTGACTATTGGTTACTATTAATGATTGCCTTTGGCCTCCAATCCCCTTATACGGGGGTTTGTTACTCCTGTCATGCACTTCGTGGTCACTAGGCCTTACACTCCTTGTTGGCATCCCATGGTTATCGTTGGCAATCTCTGGCTCCATGTGCCTCATTCCTTGGTTACTAGTGCCTTAAATTGTTCAATTGGTGTCTTGCCTTTATCATCCTGCCAATTATTCTGGCACACGATGGTTAGTAGATCTTTGACCTCCAACTATCCTTCCATTATTGTTTGAATTTAAGCTCCCACTCCCACAAAATTCTTTGACAATTGTCTCTTTAAGTGCTCCAATCTAGAGTCCATACTAGTATTAACCATAACCCAAAACCTAGGTGCTTTGACACCAAATTTGAATGAAACCTACTAACTTATTCTAATTCCAAAATCAAATTAACACAACTCAAGAAATATAAAACAAATTGAAAGAAATCTGGCAACATATGTGCCACTTCCTCCTAGGCAAGATTGGCCCCTTCCCGAATTGCTCTCAATTAATAATTGGTTGTTTCTCTCTCATCCATTTTCTTTTATTGTTTTCCTTCTCCATCTTTCATCAATCCCTTTATCCCTTTTACGTGTGACTGTCTTACTAGAACCTTTTTGGACGAGACCCCTTGGCAACAATCCTTTGCATTCGCCCCTTTTTTTCTTCTGGTACATCTTGGTAATAGGTGGTGTAACAAAGGCTTTGAATCAGAGGTTCTATTCCCACATTGTGAACAATGCTCATTTTATTTATTGAAACACAACACTAGCTTGCATTTTGATCCCTGTGAAAAGCCCAGTCGATTAAATCCACCGTTTGCATATGTGTGGATTTATTAAAACTTCAGAACTGCTTTTTGACCTTTTTCCATGAACTTAATAATGATTATTGAACAATAAAGTCAGAGTGTTGGAGAAGGGAGGGCAGAGAGGTACATGTTACCTAATGCTTTTCTTTTTAATTTTCTCTCGCAGTTCTATTATGACATTGACCATAGAGGGAGTACCATTTGAACTTGCAAACTCGGAAAATCGTAATAACTGTTTGAAATCATATACTTTTCTGTTGGAGTCAACAGACAAGGTGAAATTTCTATTCCTTTCATCACTTTAGTGAAGGAAAATAATTTCCTTTACTTTTTACTGCTTTTCTAAATTTTATTTTGATATTTACATGTTTAGTACACACTAAATGCTCTTATAGTCAAAAAAAGAAAAAAAAAGAAAAAAAAAAGAAAGAAAACTTTACTTCTAGTTATTGCATGGTAACACAAATTGTTCTCTTAAGGAGATGTAATGGATCACGAAACAATGGTTTTTGGGTTTGAATGATTTCTTTCTCGTTTTCTATCATTCCTCAAAGGGAATTTATGCAAAGGCTTACACTAAGTTTAAGGAAATACAGTCTATACAGAAAGGAAATATAATCAGACAGAAAACAAGGAAATACAATATTGCAATAAGTCTTTTCTTAATCTACTGAAACAAAATCAATAATTTCTAAACTAGAAATGAATCAAAATTTCCATCAGATTATTATATTCTTGTGCTAGTAACAATTCTTGTTGAACTCTCTTTGGGAAGAGTCCAAATGATAGCTTTGGATGTTTTCTTATTCATATTCTTCATGCAGTATAAATTTGGGCATCGATTACAGTCACTGTTGGAAGTGGGTGGTGCAAAGACTCTTAGCATTGAAAGATTTTGTTCAAGCAGCCAAGTAGGTTTTTCTTGCTCTTCGACAAATTAGGAATGCGATTTCATCATATGTTTTTGAACGCCATACTTATAATGTAATCAAATATTTAAACTTATTTAAATGAAGTTATGTTCTTCTAGAAACGAACAATTATCTTTTCATTTTCTTTATAGTGTAGTCAGCTGGTTGACTGGTTTTAGCAATTTTGTAGTTTTGTAGGAGAGTTGAGAGTTTTTTTTTTTTTTTTTTTTTTGCACCTCATTGACATAAGATTACAAGCAAGTTTTGGAAATTGTCGCCCATATGGCTCTCAACATGTTTCCCTTGTATATCTTGGCTTTCTGCTATAATCACACTGATGCATGTCCTTTCCCCGATTCTTTTGTTTCCTAGATCTTTGAGAGTTCCTTAGTCCTCATCTACATCAGTTCTTAAGGTCAAGATCTCTTGGAAATTTGGATCCAGCTTTACATTCCTGTGGTCTTCCACAACACCTATGTTGGAAAAAAAATCTTTAAGGCTAGGATAGGTACTTTACCCAGTACTTGAACTCTTGTTTCACCAAATTCAGGTCTCAACCTTTTAAGAAGTTAGAAACTCACTCATATTCTAGCATCTTAGCGACTGCAGTTGCATCCACAGGGGCTAGCAGCTCAAAGTGTGTAGGCAAGTCTTACTCTTGCCATTGAACCGTCAATTGTTGTAGTAGACAGTAAATGGTCTTACCGCTTTAAGTTATGCATTGCCTTCCTCAACTCATAAGTACAAGATGCATTCTGTTTCTTGGAACATTTACGTCAAATTTATATATTGGTGTAGGTTTTTAGAATTGGGTTAAATTAAAAACCTTATACTGTAGTTGAATTTATATAGAGAGAAGTTGAATTTTCTATCCTACCTAAACTAGGAGTCTAACTAAGTAGATCTCTACAATTAAGGAGAATTATTCTAAACCTATAACAAAGTTAAATGAGGAAAGAAATAAAGAAAAAAACAATGTATAATCAAATTAAATCCAAATCTTCCTTCAATCACTCAGATTTGTTATGTTTTTTAAAACGAACTTTTATAACTACCATTATTACAACTTTCAAACACCCCTGTGACTTGTAATTTGGGAGAAATTCAATGTTGGGGAGTTAGATTCCTCTATATATAAAGAAGCACAACTACAACAATATGATAGAAAAGACATAACACCTTCGTACTTGTGGCATGACCTTCAAAGGCAATAATAGAATGAACACACTATACTTGCAATAGAGACTTTAGCTCAACTCTGTAGAGATACTATTGACTTCAATAATATTCCTTCCCAACTCCTTCAACATCAAGCAACCATCATTATTAGCTGAATACCTTAACATTGGATGATTGAAATTATAAAGTGGAGGTGGTTTTTGGCACATAAATGCTTGGAGTCAAAACTTGCAAGCCTCACAAAATTCAGGGAACTTGACACAAACGACTAATATACCAGAGTGAGCAAATCGCTGTAACCTTGAAAATTACTAAAATGTACCATAGAGAACTTTTTGCTTCCTTATGTCGCGTTTTGTTTTTTTCTAAATAAGATTCTCTTATGCGAGTAGGATTTTACAACTTGTTAGAAGTAGAATCCTAGATTCCTGTTGTTTTTAGGACTTGGACACTATAACAGGCCTTAATATTATCTCTGATTGATGAATAAGATATAATGATGAAAATTATCTTCCTAATTTTGTTCTCCCCCTTTAGCTCTGTTGGCTCTCTAATTTCTATTAAATTCCAAATATGTTGGTTTCCATCTGATATATCTCTTTCCCTATTTTTTTTCCTCTCTCTTCTATTCTTTTGACTTGTCTTGCATGGACCAAATTGTGAGATGACTCTACCACCTCAAACCCAATGGGCTCTCCGAATCTTGACTTGATTAGGTTTCTAGTTTCTAATTTAGGCCCCAAAACATTATTTAAAAAAAAAAAAAAAAAACCAACTATATAGTCCATCCACTTGTATAATTTAGTGACTAGTAGTAGCCTATTGCTTTGCCTAGCAGTAGGCACAATATAAAATGTAGTATTCATGACTCATGTTTTGTTACATTTTACTAGAAGTCTGATGTTTTTCGGGTCTTGTTTTCTGACCTCTGTTAGGTAAATTATTTCTTGTAGGACTTGGAGTATGGAGACCTTCATCGTGTGGTATTTGTCATCCCAAGAAGATCTAAAGATGAATCAAGTTGCTTCCATAAGCTCAGTTCGCTGCGGAGAGTGGATGAAATGGATTTGATAAGTGCTGTTTTATCTGGACATGTGGATCCATCTATTTTGATAGCACCATCTGGTAAGACATTCTTATTATATTCATGATGAGTCTTGCCTCTTGGTTAAGCGAATATCTATTATATGCACATTTGTTTCTCTAATATGTTTTAAGCATTATAATTAGGAATGTCAATACTAAAATTACTTCGTGTCCAAATTATTCATCCATGTAAATTGAGCAAATTAGTTTCAACTTTTGGCCATTGTTGTTGAAAATTGCAGCCAAACTAGAATCAAAGTTTATGGCTTGACTCCTCTTCCTTACTTTGAAGCTGAAACTTGAACTTTAGAAAGAAATTTGGAGAGCAATTGGCTGCTTTATTGATATAATGGGGCCGCCTGACTATGTGTCAGTTAATAAGTCAGGAGAAGATAAGAGAAAATGGGAAGCTTGACACAGGTTGAACTTGCAAATCCTCCTTTAAATGTTATACGAAGAACATAATAGTTGATTGCACAAGATTCTCTTGAAGTTCTAGTTTCTGCATGGACTTTGCAATGTGGGAATGATAGAAAGAAGGAAGAAACAAATATAAGAGAGAGAGATAATAGAGGAGAAACTTGAGAAAAGTGATAGAAGAATCATAAATAAGAAATAAAGAGATTAAAGAATTAAGGAGAAATTAAAAATAAGAGAGATTATTTACAACCAATCTATTCATTCATATTTTCTACTTTAAAAATGAGGCTTAGTATATCTGACCTTATTTGAGGTTTAAGGAAATATTGTCAAACCTTAGAAGTATTAAAATTTATTTGCTACCTTTCCTCACATTTCAGTGAAATCATCATTTACCTCCCGTGACTATGTTAATCTGGCATTTAGATTTCATGTTTAGAGGAGGTAAGTGATGATTTTGTCAGATCTAAGGGGAGTTGCTATAATTTTTCATAGTTCAAGGGTCTTGTTTAATTCAGACGTTGCTCTAGATCATGTAAATGATGCTTCAAATTGTTTTTTTCAATACCATAGAACTTTTCAAAGATGGTGCAATAGATTTTGAACCAGCCTAAAATAATGTAAGCTGCTTTTGGTGTATGTCAGTAAAAAAAAATTCTCAGTATTGAGAGACAAAGACTTGTTCATCTGTATTTTTTTTCTCTTGTGTAGAGTTTGTGTTGATAGTCAGAAGCTCATATATACTGAGATTGAGCTTGGTTATTGAATTGGTCTAGGTTAGATAAAAGGAAGGGACAGATAAAGATAATAAATTAAGGAGAAAGATTTAAGAAGAGGATATGAAAAGAATAGGAAGAAAATGATAAAGATTATCGTGAACCAGGTTTATTTATTCATATTCATTACCTATAAAAAAAACTACGTTTAAGTCCTTTTTATAATGACCAAATAGTAACCTAAATAATATATCTTATATTTAATTTTTAAAACATCCTCGAGGTTTTAAAGGCAATCAGATGGAAGCTGAGTTTGGATATATTCCTCAAAACCACCCCCAAGGTTTTGAAAATTAATTAAAAACCATTCAGAATCCACCCCTATTAATGGAATCGATTGATATATCAGTGACAGGTTCTTCCTCCTTTCCTCCTCTTTCTCTCTTAACTTCAAAAACCCTAAAGCTAAAAAATGATGCCAGAGGCACATGGCCTTCCAATCTCCACCATCTATGCCCTCACAGCATCCAAAATGTGTCTATTAAATTGACATCAGGAGGACCCAACACTAATAAACTGACTCAAGACTCATACAATAGAGATGTCACATGTAAGATCCTCATTTTTTCTGGATCTCCTCCGTAAGGAGTTGGGTGGGATATCAAATGACAACTTCAATCTGTCAATCATGCTTTTCAGCAACTTGTTCTTGCTGTTACCAAATTTAACTTAAACAAAACATGTGGTTTGACTGGTATAAATTAAGAAAATTGTTTTGCCAAGTCATTTGTCATCATCTTTGACTGTCTTTAGGTGAATTAAAGGGCTTTCAGCACCAAAATCTTAAATTTATTTTTGTTGCTTATTCATACTATTGTTTCATTTGTGGTGGCTTGAGGAAACCTTAATTGCTTAAAATTTATTCTATTTTACTTATTCATTTAATTTATTAATTATGGAAAGATTATTCGTTTCTCTACCAGATCAAACTAATTGATTGGAACCATGCACTTTTGCAGTGCTTATTTCGACTTCATGCTCCACTGATGAGACAGTGGTTGCGGACTCCGATGTTGAACCAGAGACATCCTCATTGATTAACGCAACATCTGCTGCCACTCCTGAGGAAGCCTCCAAATATCTGAGAAAAGATGAAATATCTGTCAATTATGCAAACTATAGTACAACAGGAAGCAGAGGGAAGGCTGATGAGGTTGATGTGGTCCTTTCTGAGGAAGCTTCCAAGTATCTGACAAAAGGGGAAATATCTGTCAGTCATTTTAACAGTAGTATGACAGGAAGCAGAAAGAAGGCGGATGAGGCGGATGCTCCAGCCCTTACTAAAGAGGCCCCCAAGTATTTAACAAAAGAGGAAATATCAATCAATTATGCAAACAATAGTATGACAAGATGCAGAGAGAAAGCTGATGAGTCAGAATGTGAACATTCGGTTGTTATTTACAGCCAAGATTTAGTTGTCCGCAATTTGAACCTAAGTGCAACTTTTAGCTCTACAGCAACTAATGGAGTCATAAATTTCAAATGCTTCAGAAAGGTATTGCCTAAAAAATTTATATTCAGCTGACGCCATAAATACCTCTCCAAATCAGAGTAAAAGGTGTGGTTTTCATAAGAAATTCAGACATGCATTGTGCTTATTCTTTTGCATTTATGTTGGCTTTCTTACAAACAATCTGACTACTCTGATTAAAGTGGTACAAAATACCTGTCCTGTAAAAATAAATTACCTTCTTTTTCATATTGATTTATGAGATCTGCTTGCTTAAAATTCAGTGGTAAGGTCATATTGATATTTTTAGAATGCAACAAAATATCTCATGTTAAAGTACTCTCATTGTGGGATATCTGTTCTTATTCACAAATGTTCATATACTTGTAGATAAATACTCAGTCAGGGAATAGCTTCAGCAGTCTTATTCCATTTTCAAAGTACCCATATAAGTAAGATCTATCTTCAACAACCAATCTGTTTGCTAAATAGCATTCTGAATTCTATGTAATAATTTTTGTTTCTAAATGCTAGAGAATTGAATTATGGAACTGAGGAAATGGTCGAGTATGCTAAAGAGGAGAAAAAGAGAAAGCAAATGGAGGCTATTGCTGAAGACTTATTCAACAATGAAAAGGTGAGCAATGAAATTTATTTTGAGGTAAAATGAAATTAATAAGGTTTGCAGAAATTGACCCTTCTTTCTTTTTAAAAAAATTTAGGGCAGAAAGCGTGGAGTAGCTGGTTCCCTTCATGGACTTCTTATGCGATGAAAAGGAGAGCTGCTTATGGTATTGCTTTCTTTTACATTGTGCCAGAACTACTGAGATTTTAATATCAAGACTAGCTTTTGCATTGCTTCGTAATGGCTTGAAACATTCTCAAACTCTCATCTTACGGGCTAGAAGGTATTAGTCCTAGTGATTCTAAACGTTAAGGTATTGTATGGCTACTTACCTTCATGTGCCCATTTTTTAGATAACATGACATGTTTGCCCTTGAAAATTGATATTGGTTTAGATTTAAATCCAATTCTTCCATGAAAGTACTAAATATTTAATTAATTTTAGGATGTAATTTTATCATATGTTTTGAGTTGATTAAAGGGTATAGAAAAATGAATAATTGTTTTTCTCTCTGCTTTTCTAGAGAAAGCCTAACTTGCTTCATTGTTTGCCTATTTAAGCATTTAGTTTACTTATGCTATTCAGGTTTTGGCTATACTTGGACGCAGATGGTGGAACTTGTTGATGTCTCTGTTTTTGTTAGCATGTTGGAAAGACCATCGTATTCATATATGGATTGGAATTTTGAGGGCTATAAACAGCTGTGTAGCCGTTAACGGCATTTTGTCTAGAGATCCTGGGCTACAAAATCTTAGGGAATTGGCTATTTTGGACTTGTGTAAATCTCCTTTGTGTTTATAACGATGAATGTATTGTATATTTGATTTATTATTGTAGTTGGTCTCCTAAGCTCAACACATTTTTTCTTTTGTTCATTTATTGTGTGCTCATGCGATTTACAGTGAGATCCTCTGGGAACATTTTTCCACCTAAAATTCTTTTCATCCCCTCAATGTATGTCACGACGGAAAGGCACGGGTGGAAGGTATCAATTTTCTTGCATTGAAAATTTAATCTATAGCTTTCCAAGAATTGTCGTTTCAAATGAATGTGTCATCTAATGACTGTGATTTGGGATGCCTCTTCTGATGCCGCACATGCACGAAAGAAACAAACTTGAGGAGAAGTTGGAAAATTGGAGGTAAGGATTAAGCCTTTCCAGCTCCTTTTATATTCGCAATAGATAGATAGAGCTGCCTCACGCTGTTTTCTTCTTGTCTAAATTTTTGTTTACTGGGGACGATGAAAGAAAAGATAAGGTGTTGAATTGAAGTATAAAAGCATTACCTATTAAGATAGGATTTGCATTGGTTTACAAGGCAAGTAGGAAATCTAACGGGTCATTCCTGTTAATCTGAATCCTGTCAGCCATCATCAATTCATTATTCTAAAAAATATTTTGCTTTCTTTTTTCGGTAAATATATATATAAAATTAAGAAACTGAAAAAAAAATTGGCAGAACCCATGTCTTACTAGTGAAGGATTATTCAAGTACTTGCTCAAAGGTTTTTTGCAAAGGATACAATCTGCAAAATTATAGACCGTGCCAAACCTACTTAATAAAAATACTTAACAATATAATGTAAAACTTACTGACTAACTAAAGGTCCACAAAGGCATAAACTCAAAAGGACAACCTTGTCCCGAGACTCACCATTCTAACCTGTTAGGCCCGCCAATTCCATTGTGGTATCTGATTATAGGCAATAATTTTACCATCCCTACAAAACCATAATACGAACAAGGTAGGGGGGTTTGCACTTACTGTTGGAGATGTTCTAAAACTAATCAAATATCTCTAAATTCTAAACCTAGCACTATTGTAAGCACACTAGTTTTTAAAGAATTGGGCAATCCTTTTCTGTCTCTATTAATCACATTAGTAATTGAACAATTTGATAATACTTTTAGGAGTCAATAATAATAACCATAAATTACATTCCTGTTGTACCAAATAATTATTATAATAATAATTAAAAAGAAGACAAATGAATAACAGGCCACACAAAACCTGGCCAGACCATATCAAATTATTGTAAGGCTTCAAAAACAACAAATTTAGAGTTAAGGTTTAAGGTTTTTATGCACTATCAGAACATCCGACACTATGAATATGAATATATATGCACTATTATTTAGCATGCCAAGATTGAAATAAACTGCATGTAGCAAAGTTGAAACGATTGAGCATGTCTCATGTTTTGTCCTGATTACAATTACTCATTAGTTCGAAACAGTTAATCTAAACAACAGATTTCACATCAATTCTACAAAATAAACTCATCAATTATAAAGACAATACCTTGGAGGAATGAATATAAACTGCTGGCTAGAACATAATCTAATAGATGCCATCAACCGTGTACGATCCAGAGGAGGTTCTCATCTCAGTTTAGATATCATGACAGAAGTACTACTGCTCAGAAGTTGACTCCATCGTCTGTGTTGGTGGAGCTGTAACTATGGCTAGCTTGAGATCCGGGGGATTGGAATCACCAGCCCTTTCACGAATCTCCCTGTGTTCTTGACAAATGGCACACAAATGGCAAAAGAAATGCGTAACAAAGTCTCCACATGGTGCTTCCTGGATTAGAATCAACAAACAGTGGACTAGAGGCAACTCTTTAAGACAATAATATCATCATAAACCATAAATCTACAAGCTAACAGCATCAAACCATGAGCACTAGCAAATAAAAAAAAATAAACTAAAACAGAAAAACATGTTTGTTCTTTCAAAATTACTGAAATTGATTAATGAGAATCTCAGAACATGTAGGTCTTACAGAGTAACTTTCTTCTCCAGTTCTAGTTCATGGTTGTCCCTTCATGACCCAAAGTTTTAACTTATTTTCTTTTGAAAAGAAACTGATTGGTATATTCAATAAAAGAAATTTGTAGAAATTGAAAATTTGCCACAAATACAATTGACAGGATAGGGGGACACTTGTCTTATCTTATAGGTTAGGTTTTATGTTATGGTTATCAAGTGAAAAGGAAGAAAAATTAGAGAATTTTGAGCAACCTCATGGCTGGGGCAGCCTTAGGTTGATCATGGGAGGTCTTCGATGCCTCTAATAGTCGAAAATGGAAGGTCCTAGCTCCTCGAATTGTCCGGTTTATCCATGTAGATACCCTTTTATGAATAAAATGATTTTTGCATTGTTTATTTGTTGATTGTTGGTTTGAAAATGTGTTAGATCCTCAACAAATGGCATTAGACATTAGGCGAGGGAGACAAATAGGCCCTAGAATGGGTGTGGGGAGATAAATCAACGATGGAAAATGAAGAAATCCAAAAGTCATAGAAAAAAATGGAAGAATTTGAAATGGCACTGGGAAGATAGAAAGAAGAGGCAACGTCGTGACTAGAGCATTGATCAGGAAGGGAGGATGGTAGATGTTGAATATTGTGTATTAATTGTAATAACTTAGTGTATCTATTTCCTATGCTTGTTAGGAAAGTATCATATCAGATTAGGAAAGGTAGATTTTAATATCTCTTTAGGATTGTATTTGTATCCTATATATTGTTGTATTTTTGATCAATGAAAGATTATTGTTCCTCAGAATTTCACATGGTATCAGAGTTGTATCTAAAACTCTAAAATTTTTCCAATCATAATTTTAACGGCCTATTTTTATACAGGACCGAGGGATAGGATGAATGATTGGTGTTGGGCGTGAGTCATAGGGCCTTTACCATCTCAATTTGCCTTTAGCCTTTACAGCCTGCAACATTGGTGATTCTCCCAATTTCCTCTATCATTGTTTAGGTCATCTTGGCTTGTCAAAGTTGCAAAAGATAGTCCCAAGTCTTTTTCTCCTTGTCATCAATAAATTGTGAGTCATGTCAGTAAGGGAAACATTCTTGTCTGTCATTTCCTAAACTTGTCAACAATTGGGTTTTATCCTTATTTGAGCTAGTGCATTCTGATGTGTGGAGTCCTAGTTGAGTTACTTTTGTTTTAAGTTTTAACTACTTTGTTACTTTTGTCAATGATTACTCATTGTGCACTTGGCTTTACTTATTGAATAATCGTTCCAAATTATTTTCTATCAATGCAAGCCCTTTTGTGTCATCTCTCAATGATGTGTTCTCTCGTCTTCTCCAAGTTTCTTCTTCAAGAATGGTCCCCAAATCATCAACTCCAGGAAAAGGTTTGCTATATAAGAATAAGGATCACACATAGATTATTGGACACTTGGATTCTAATTGGGAAGGTTCCCTATCTGATAGACACTCTACATCGGGTTATTATGTCCCTGATACAAGAAACCTTATTTCATGGAAAAGTAAAAAGCAAAGTGTTGTTGCCAAGCCAAGTGTAGAGGTAAAATATCATTCTATGGTCTTAGCAACCTATGAGCTTATATGGTTCAAGCAATTAATTCAAGAGTTGAATTTGCAGAAGTTCCACAAATGAAATCGTTATAGGACAATCAAACAACTCTCCACATTGCCCCCAATTCAGTGTTCCATGAGAGGACTAAACATATTAAAGGAGATTGTTACTTTATTCGAGAAAAAATTCTCTTTGGTTGTATCTCTGCTAGCTATATTTGCTCAAATGAACAACTAGCTGACATCTTCACAAAATCTTTGGGAGAGTCTCAGATTAAGTTTATCTGTAACAAACTTGATACATATGATTTATATGCACCAGCTTAAAGGGGAGTGTTAAATATTATGTATTAATTTGGTGTATTTGTATCCTATGCTAGTTAGGAAAGTATCATATTAGATTAGGAAAGGTAGATTTTAATTCCTCTTTAGGATTGTACTTGTATTTATATATTGTTGTATTTTTGCTCAATGAAAGATTATTGTTCCTTAGAATTTCATAGTACATCAATAAGATGGAAGCCAAGAAGCCATAGTTGGAAAGTGAAAGGTCATCAAATAGTTGAAATGTCACAAGTGGAGGTGAGATCGATAACAAAAAATGATGGTGGAAGATAAATTGGCATCAAGAGAATGAAAGGCCACAACAAGTGACCAAAATGGTGAAAATTGTCAAAAAAATGGAGGAAAGTCATGTCAAGGCGAGATCAACAAATGCGATGGCAAAATCAAGTAGGCTTTGGGCAGATTTGGTAGAGATTCGTGGCAAGGGCAGGTGTAGCAACAATGGAGATGGAGGAAGTAGGGTCAAACATGGAAGAAGCAAAGAAGAAAACTGTGAAGGACGAAGCTTTAAAAAAATGTGTTAGCCAACTCGCGAAGAAATAAAAAAAAGAATTGCTTCTGCACAAATGGCATAAGGGAAGAGGAAAAAAACAAAAATGAAAATATAGTATATTCCAAAAAAATCTAGAAAAAATTAAAAAATATATGTCAAAAAAATTTTTCCCACTCAAAAACAAGGTGGTTTTTAAAGGTGTGGGTAATGATAGAATAAGGGGACACTTGTCCTTATCATATAGATTAGGTTTTACTATAAAAAGGTGTAGCTAGGGTTCTCAAGAAAAAAGGAAGAAAAATTAGAGAATTTTGAGCAACCTTGGGATTGTGGGCAACCTTATGTTGATTGTGGAAGGTCTCCAATGTCTCAAATGGCTGGAAATGGGTGGCCACAGCTTCTCGCATTGTTCAATTGATCCTTGTAAATACCCCTTTTATGAATATGGATGTTTTATGTTTTGTTAACAATACACAAAAGATGACAAGACATTATAACACAAACAAAAGACTCCAAAACAACTTACTAGAACTTAATCAAAGGGTTATAAACTCAATAGAATATATCCAAAAATTGTTGCTTCCCAACCATTAAGGATGAAGAAGAGAGCCAAATCTAGGGAATTCAACACACTAGAGCCCATAAAGAAGCCAAAAACTTGGCTTTGTCCCATTAAGAATGAGCGTCCTCTCAACTTTGACTTAAAAAAAAATCTTCTACTTATTTAGGAAAATAATCCCCAAAACAACAAAAGCACACCACCCCATAAAACTTTAGCCTCTTAATTACACTCAAGAACATGACATCTTTCTTTGAAATTAGAACAAGAGGAAAAGGCAACCCATCAAAAATTAAAGTATAAATCATATTCATTCACAAGTATCAAGCAATAGGACATTGTAAAAAGACATGGTCTACACTTTCATGCATCCAAGGGAGAAGTGAAAATAATATTAATTTTGCGAGGAGCTATAGACCAAGCCAAAATCTTTACCTTACGGAAATTTTAGCTTTCGAAATCAAAGTGTAAATTATTGTAATGACTATTAAAAATTTCCATTTATGTCACTATTCAAAGCAACTAATCATTTGAAAATTCTCAAATGCACCATTAAATAATTGACTTTTGAAATCCTAGCTAAATGTCAAATGGATTTGTTTACCAATCTAAATTTTATAAAACCACTAATTTTCAAAACTGTCCTCCATTGCTTTCATGCAACATCAATTGCTTCACTAGATGCATGGTTAACATATGAATACCATTATCACATCAGCTAAACTTGAAAGTGGTGGTTCAAAAGAAGCTCTTCACAAGATGAGACTGTGTATGATGACCTTGTGGTGGTGTAAAAGCTGCAGGTTTATGGGATTGCTGTTATTTTCCTGCTTTTGGGTGATTTTGATACAGAGGAATAGAACTTCTGAAAAAAAAAATCAACTGATTGGAGAAATCTAGTGGGAGTAAGTACGTCTTAGAATCTTAGTTAACAAAGGAATTTTCCCTTAATCTAGGAGACCAGCTAGCTGTGTTGATTTAAGATAGGTTTTAACTTAAATATTTGTTCCTGGTAATTTATAGGTCTTTTTTCTGGACTACTGATTTATTTCTTTGTAATCTATCACCATTAATATATATCTTTTTATACATTTAAAAATGAGACTACATAAAAAAAAAAAAAAAGCCTCAAAATAATACCTGTAAATTATACTTCGCCCGTAGAGCCCTGCGGTAGCCACAAGCATAACAAGCAACAAAGCATCCAGGCAAACCCAACAAAAGGCCATTAGTCAACATACAACATATAGCATTGAAAAAAGCCCACAAAATAAAATGGGTCATGCATGATCCAGCAAAAGTTCCTGAACCCAAGAACTCTGCATTCTTTCCAAACACTAGACAAGGGCAGAATAGAACTAAACAACCTGTACAAAGAAAACAAAAGAAGTCAGTTCAGGATTCTTACTTAGAATTATAATATTCTAATACTTTCATATGAATAACAATCGGAAAGTACATACATATATCTGTGTCCACTGATGATAAAAATTCTTCAAAAGAGAAAATTTGGGCACATACTGGATTAAGGCTGAATTCACCCAAAATTTCAATGCTCAAAAGCTAAACATATAATGTTTAAAAGTGTAATGTGGGAAAAAAAAAATTTATAGTGTAAAACAGGCTACAGAGTAAAAACGAAATTGTAGTAAGAAAAGAAAAAAACTTGAATGATGTGAAACCACACAGCCTTCATCCATCAAAATACTTCATATCAATATTCAACCGAATAGTCCAGCTGTCCACACCAATAACCTCTTATTTTTCCCAAACTTCACATGCAACAAACGAACAAAATATTCAATAAGCACACTATAGACACAAAACACCAAAAAGACAAGGCCTCATAATATACCCACTGAACAACAGAGCAAAGTATGATTCACAGTCTCCCTGTACTCTTCACAAATCTAATATCCTTTTAGTTACAAGCTTACTGGTTTTTATTAATTAATATCCAATGGGCAATCACACTTCCCTACAAAAAGTATAAAAAAGTAAAAAAATATTACTTCTGTGACTAAAATACCAAAGAGAATAGTTCAAAAACAGTTTTATTCGTTCATTTTTTAACTTAAGCACCTTCATAATTTTCCTTCTGATAAAATCAAGGTCACAGGGCATAAAGTAGCATACAGCTCTGCATATCATCGCAACAAGCACAGATTCCGGATGCCCACTGTATAGGTAAATCGTCTGCGTGATGAGGAACTGCAAGCTCTTCTTTGTGCGGAACATTCTCAGCTTCTGAATCTGACTGTCCCAATGGAATATAAGGAGGCGGCACATAACCACTATGGCTTTTCATCTTTTTTCAACTAGCAAAACAGATACGTATACTAACAATTCCTCCGATTGCGTCAGTAATGTTCTGAAAAGACCATAAAAAACTAGTTAATAAAAAATAAAACATATAGAATCTTTAATCATGATATAACTGAATCAAAGCATTAAAGCATAAAATCAATGCCCAATAATATAATAGCAGGTAATAAGAAGCGTTAAAATTATACGATTATTCAAACTTTTATCTAAAATAGAAGAACAAGAAATAGGAATGACTTCAGTTCCCCCACAAAATTCAGTGTTGATAATTGATCTCCATCGCTTGATCATGAATGACATTGGGCACATGATTATCAAGACCCATACGACACCATTCAGTAAATTTCTCAAAACAAGATTCAAATGCATCACACAGAATCACTGAATAATACTACATTACAAATTCACAAAATAAATTATATTACATAGAACCAAACACGCGATACGAACCCGAAGAATTTAAGAAAATAGTTTGTTTAGAAATAAAGATGAGCGTAGTCTCAGAGGTCTTACCGCTAGTCGGAAACGAAGGATTCCGATCTTAGTAAGAGATAAGCGAAAAAAAATATTAGTTATATGATATATATTTTTTTCAATAATAGGTTTTGAGCATCCCGGACGTGGCCTTGCCGTTTGGTTTTTTAGGAGAGCGACGATATTCCACCCCACCTTCAATAAAATAACATTTCCCTCTTTTTAGTTTGAAAAGCTTACTTGCTCATCTCTTATCAAATTCTCTTAATGAAAATCATTTGATTTCACGGTAATTTGCTAATTTTTCTTTAGAGTGAAATTAAAAAATTACCCTAAGCACTTATTATAAATGTCGACTACTAATCTATCATAATGTATTGTTGAAATCACATAAATATTGTAATGCTCATAGGTGCATAACATGGTCATTTATGTCTTTTCATATTAAGTTATGTATTAATGCATTATTGTGTTAGAAAGTGATTAAGTTATAAAGATTATGGAAATAAGTTGTTGAACTATTGTGCATGAGGGTGTATAGTCATTGGTTATGTGTTAAGTGAGCAATATGGATAATGTATTATATTAAAAAGATTTTTGAGTAGTGAATACTTGTTCAATAAAGCAAAAACCATTTCAATAGTTATCTTATTCAAAATTCTATTTGAAAGGGCACGTAAGGCATGACATGGTGCATTTTCACAAGATATTATACTTTCAAAAATTATGATAAAATATTATTTGGCAACTAGGAATATTTTTCAATGATTGAGAAGTACGTGTTTATGCTCTTAATTGATGTTGGAATGGATAAGGATAAAGGCAAGGGCAAGGGCTAGGCTAAGGCCAAATCCAAGCCCAAGCCTTAATGCAAACTCAACTTGTTATATGGCCTATTGGTGGCATTGATGTAAACACCTAATTTTTAGCCAAGTGGATTTTTTCAAATGGTGATAGTCAGTAAGTTTCTATATAGGATTTCCGATTCAACATGTTAGGGCTAAAGGATTGTGAGTGGAGGATGGTCTTCACATGTGTGTCTAAACCTATGCCCTAGAGCTTGTAGAACACTCATCAGGCCTACTTCCCTTGAAAATAGTCTTAGGATCATGGTTGGGTTCGTTTTAAGCCTATTTTGACACTATAAGCAAACAACCTATCTAATCGATTCACTAGCATTTACTTCGTACACGTTTGTGGATAGTTCAACATAATATGTAAATATCGGGTGGTAAGTTCATATAGATCTCTTAATTGATAAAGAGGTTAATTGCAATAACATGTCATTGAGAGAAATGCCTGAACAATTACAGGTTTAATGACTGGTGAAAAGGTTTCTTGGTAGTCAAAACATTCTCCTTATATAAAGCATTTTGTGACTAGACAAGCTTTATAACGCTTGATAGAGTCATCAACCTAACATTTGATTTTGTATACCTACTTACAACTAATGGGTTTTCAACGAGTAGGGTGAACGACCCGATCCCAAATATGATTAGAAGTAAGAGTATTAGGTTCAATTTTCATGGCCTGACATCAAAGTAAGATATTGGTTCTTGGCTTGTTAATTTGTGACTAATGCAGGCTTTATGTTCAGGATAACAATTAAAACAAACATAAATAGATATAGGGTGTAGAATACTTGTAGAGGTAGTTGAGCACACATACTATGTGGTTTAGATGGGAAATTTAGAAATTTTAGAGGATCGATGTCACGGAACCACCTCAAGGGTAGAAATATTTAAAGAGTTAGATTGTAAAGTGAGAGACTCCTTAGATACTAAAACAAGGTTAGCTATTGAAGAAGGTAAGGAGTTAGCATAGTAAGTTGATGTCTTATAGGGTTCCTTTAGTGTTGGAGGTAAGCTGATAGGTTCTAAAATGAGAACTATTAAGAATCCCACAGTCATCGAAAGGATGCCCATACAGTAAAATTTAAAACTCAACACAGAGTTCAAGAATTTCAAGTAAGATTGAGGATATCATTTATATGAAAAATAAAACTAAAACAAAGATAGGATATTTTCGTAATGCATACCTATGATATTCCTTTAAAATTTCTACTTTTGATTATCTTGTGGTTTGCTTCTCAATAGTCAATAGACTCCCGACACTAACAGTATCCACATAAACAATTCGGGTAAGATCTTTATATATATTTATAGATGCTAGTTTGGAATGTGTATATAAGTGTGTATTTGGTTAGGCAAAGTGTATGCGAAGTACTTATAATATTTTGGTTTGTTTTTGTGAAGAATAGATAAAACAATGAATAAATAACAAACGAATTCTTGGTACATAGATCACACTTCTATTTATAAGAATAGATGCATGTTCGTGTCAATAACATGCACGATTGTGCTACCTTCTCGCATGATTGTGTACTTCTTTTACATGGTTATACACCATATTTGAAATCTACACACTGCCTTTCCACCGTTTAATAGATAATATGGTTGGGGCGATAAGGCATACTATTCAAGGCTCAATGCTAATGTAATGACTATTACAAGCACGATAATACATCATTGTTATACGGTCGTGTGTCAACAATACATATTTGCCTTAGTCAAATAAATATTTCATCCAAATACTCAAATTCTATCAACTATCTAAACGTAAGACCATGTATGCCAAACACACATAGTCATGTGTCAAAGTAAATATGAAACATGAATTATCAATCTAATTCAAATCAAATTATCAAATCATACATGATTATACTCAAACACAAACACCAAGACGATGATCTTGTATCTTATGAGCTATCAACTCTTTGATGTGTGTAATGCACAAACTTCCTATTAACTCGATAACATTTGAATTTAAGCCAAATTTGAACATAAATCAAAAATAGTCTTTAAAAAAACATCATGGCTATTCGAATAGCATTGTCAATAAATATCTCTCGAACTTAATCAACTTGATAGTTGACATATAATACGATCCTTTTGTCATTGTATTTCATGAGGCTGAAATATAAATGTGTGTCTATATTAGAAGACCTTCATATACATACATGTCCAAACCAAAGAAATTGAATACAACATCAATCGATCTAGCTATGACCATAGACTTAGTGATTCTGAACATACTCAACAGAGTCATTCCTCCCATGTTTAAGATTGATAAATCCTATATCAATTTACCATAGCTTTCATATTAATTATCACATTTATAACACCTCATTTATAGTGGGGTATTTGATAACGTTAAATGATTTTACTCTTAGTACAAAACGGTCTGATATATCTCAAATCAAAATATCATATATACCCATCAAGTCATAAGGATTGATCCATATATATAATGGAACACACTATATATGAAATCCTCATCATTAGGTCAATTAGTGAATATGATCATTAAATCATGCACATATTTGTAAGGCCAAGTTACACTAACAAATTTCAATGCATACAAACCATCATCATTTTTCAATGAGATTATATATACTATGATAACTCTTTCACTATCACTAATGCCTATAAGTATCATGATGATGTTAGGAATATGAACCAATTTTATTGTCACGGTTCTACCTTACTAAGAGCATGTCATATTTATTCATTTAGATACAACAACATCAACATAACTGACATACCTCATATTATTAAGAATTTCAATGAATTTATAAATTACAATTAAGTCTAAGTAAATATAAAAATACACAACAGATACAAAACTATAGGGCACCAACCCTAACAAAAACATCATTCTTGTTTAGTTTAGTACCTAAAAGAGAAACAATTATAAAATGAGGTACTTTGTGTATCAGATTTGTAATGTCTGTTGATGGAGATAAAAAAGAGCAACCATATGCCATGTTTTATATGGGAAAACCTGTCTCATGGAAGACCACATCATAGCTGACTTGAAACTTGCGTTTTATTATATCATTAATTGATATCCATTTTAAAGTGTGAATATCCTATGAAAATGCAGTTGGTGGCTTAAGGGTCTAAATTGTCATGTGACCCAACAACTGTAGAACAGCAAGGATAATAAAAAAAAACCTTCCTAAATAAAATTTTGTACGAAGTATGATCACCAAGAACATGCGTGCCCGTGCAATTGACCAGGTTGACAACAATGACCACACATTAACCCTAAAATTATGGGAGGTACATAGGCTTGATGTTTCAAGGCCCGAGCTACTTTAAAAGGTGGCAATATTTTCTCTTAACAATCTCATTCTACTGAGGGGATTAAGTACATGAACTTTCATGAAGAATTCTATAAGAGATGGAGAAAGTAGAGTAGTGACTATTAAAGAAATCACAAGCATTATCTATGTGGACACTCTGCACTTTTGTACGAAACTGGGTATATACCATGGAAAGAAAATGAATGAGGTGAGTAAATGTTTGAGTTGTTAAGCTCATTAGAAAAATCCAAGTTCCTTTAGAAATATCGTCAATTATAACGAGGAAGTGTCATGAGTCATCCTGGTTAGGTATAACATAATGGTCCCCAAATGTCAATGTGAATTAAAAAAATGTTATTGAAGTGGATTAGGTACTAGTTAGAAAGTTATGTCTTATTTGTTTGGCAAGTGGACAAACACGATAATTAGGGAACGGTATGGGAGCACTATGACCCAATATTTGATGCAAAATAAATGAGGTTTTATTAATGAATGTATTACAATAATTTTCATTTTTCAATGTAATACATTTATCATAAACTTTATTCTTAGTAGAGACTATAATTGAAAGAAGCTCTTAGTAATACCACGACAAGTTGTACCCTAGCCCATTGATTTGTCAATCGAACAGTCTTAAGAAATGTACATATCAAGGCAAAACTATATATAAAAAAAAAAAAACAATGATTATGAGTGCAAATTTCTGTCACAAATATGAGGTTGAAGTCAAAGGCCAGGATAAGGAAGACATCTTTTAAAATTATTTTGTTTAACAATTGGACAACATTAATGTAGGTTATTAGGGCAATATTGCCACTTGGCATTTAGACAGAAGTAGAAGTTTTGCTCAATAGATAAACATATGAGAAGAAAAGATAAATGGAAATAATGTGGTCATTGACCCTCTAGTTAATTATCTAAACTACTAGAAATATAATTGTGCATGCAAAAGATGTACTTGCCTAAGAAGTTGAATTGTAGTTAAAAGCTAATTAGCATTTACAATAATTGGTTATATTGTTCAGAACTGATCAATGGTGTTTGGATCAGATTCCTTACAGCTACCTTTACAATGACTTGACTAGTTGTTGTATTTCCAGATTTGTCCTTAGGGTACCCATGTGATTTCTAACATGTGTTTTAAGTATGATTTCTACACTTATAATAGTCATAGTACTATTTTCCTCCACTAGTTTTGAACGAACCAAAACTATTGGATTTAAAAAATGAGAACTGTTACACTAAGTCAAAGATAACAATTGTTCACCATTTAACTTACCTTAAGTTTGTTGACCTTTTCAACTCTTATGTGGACCATTGGATTGAATGGACAAATCTGATTTGTTGATAAACTTATATAAAATGAAGTTTGCATTAGGATAACCTTGTAGCCTAAAAACTTCCCCTTTTCTTCCATCTTTGTTGTCGTCTCTGACCTATACAATATGCCAATGTCCTCTTGACCCGTCTATTTGGAAATATAAGTAACTGACTCACCTCCCCTCAAATCCAACACAGTCGATCACTGACTCTCTTTTTGGATGACTAGTTGGAAGGTCTAACGAAGGCTTGGTAGTGGTAAGAACATGAGTCATATAGGGTAGAAAAGTGTCATTTAAACTAAAAGGAAAACTTATGAGTCGGTCTTTTTTCTTTATTTGCCTATATTGTTGGATGGTCTCCAAAGGTCCTTCTTCCTCTAATGGCTTCTCAACAGTGTCAATTTCATTCTAAAGTGTCGATAATCTATTGTAATATGTTGTCATTAAGGATTTATGTTGTTTGATATTAATAGACTTTATCAAAGAGTGAAAAGCTTTGCAAGATAAGCTTGGCCATACGTTTCCTTGATGTTGACCCATATTTAGATAGCATTCTCAATGGGTGGTAATCTGATAGCGATCTCAGGTGCAATACAATCTCAGCCATGACCGAATGAGCATTTTGCATCATGTGTAAAACCACGTAAGGTATAGTTCAATGAGTGGCAAAACAGTTTCGTCAAGGAAGCCCTCTCTGTCTTTGGTGATCAATGCCCGATGAAAATCATATGCCCAAGTCATGTAGCTTTTAGTTTCGGTAAGGGGCTGTTTTACAAGAGCAAGGTCTAAACCATTTAATGCTGATAAGGACAAGATGTTGTCATATTCTGAGCAACTACTAGATGTTCGAATTAATTAAAAAGCAAAAGAAAATAAACCTATTTGACCCATGAAATCTGTGATCAGACTTGTGGATTTCAGATTTGGGCCAATTTGATTTTGTCCAATCCCTTAATAGTTTAATTCGCTATCTAAATTTTTAGTGTGCGTCTGAATGAGTATACATGTTTCGTTTAAAATGAATTAATTTGATTGTTCTATTTTGCACGATGAGAGCTTTTAGAGTTTCTACATAAACGTCTTATTAGGTACTCTTTGATACCATTTTAACGAGTGGTATTAAAAACAAGAGAAGGCAGAATGGTGACCAAGAGTTTTTTGAGTAAGAGAATTTGAAAAACAATGTAATTCTATATATATATTTTTTTCCTTATGTTTTACAGGTGTAATGGTTACATATTTATATACAAAATAATAGTGATTATTTAAGAAAGATAAAATAATACACATAAAATGTATAATCCCCCTATTATGGAAGGCAAGTAAGGCTTTCCCTTGTTATGGAAAACATTTGATTACATTCCAAAAGAGTTATCATGCATTCATTCTTACCAAAAAAGCACGAGTCAGCATATCAATCCAATTCTACAGTTTGAAATGTATTTTGCACACCTTATCAAGCCTAAATTTTGAAAATGTTATTGGCATCCTTTAAACTGTGTTTATTTTTTAATTTTTATTTAAAATATTTATCATTTAATTCTTTAAATATTTTCAAAATTTTAATCTTCAAATAGTAATATTTTTAGTTAAATAATTCAAGTAATGTTAAAATAACAATTTTAAATATAATTTGTTCAAATTCAATATGAAAAAACTTAATCATGTCAACTAGAACAACCCAGCACGACCGTTAACTAAGACACTGACGTTTGAAATTAAAATATTGAGAGTTGGGGTCCGTCAAAGGTGAGCAACTCTCAACAACCGCACTATCACATGGTTATGAATATTATTTCTTCTTCCCCTCGAAAACACATAATTTAATATAAAAAATATTTTTATTATAAAATAATATTATTAATTATACATATCAATTTAATTAAATACAATAACAATTTATTTATCCTAATAATCTATGTGTAAATTAAAAAAAAAAAAAATCCTCAACAAAAAGCACCAGTAATTTAAAGCCTAAGGCTAAACTTACAGCTACTGCTTTGAATACTAATAGAGTTATCTGCGGTCAAGCTATCTACCGCCAGATTGCACCTCACTGCAAATTTGACCTTCATCAGCTTCAACTTCCCAAGTTTGATCCTCACTGGCTGATCAACCTTGAGATCCAATGGTACATTCCCAGTCTGTTGCTGCTGCTGTTGTATAGATGTAGCCAAAGCTGTGGCGTTTTGTGTTTGACCTGTTAATGGCAGATTAAGCACTGTTGTATTCTGATGACCCTGGTAGAATTTTGGAATGGACCCTTCACAAAGTTGTGTATCTGTGTACCAGACACTTATAGAGCTCCCCCCTTCGTAATATATTCCTATTTTCTTGTTCGGATTTGTTGCAGTAATGGTGACATTAAACGTCGCCTCTAAGCTCGAAGCGCCTGAAAAATTGAACTCGGATACTTCCATTCTGTCGACGGAATATTTTGGTATCTTCGGCTGGAAAACAAGGTACAATATTCCAAGAACAATCGCGATGGTGATTATGAGGAGAAGAAGAAGAGAAACAGTCCAACAGAAGAACCTGCAGCAACAACTTCTTCTCTTTTTGGGTGGTTTTGAGTGAACCACAGGAAAAGTTCTTCGAAATGGAGGAGACTGGCGAAGTCCAGGATCATCTTCGACTGCTGTTTGCTCAGATTTTGAGGAGCCTCGGGGTACCAACGGCTCTGTTGGTGTGTGTTGGGCCTCGACGTCTTCTTGCACTGGATGGATTTTCTGTTGGTGATCCGCCATCGATGAACGGAATGAAAAAAGCTCCACAAAATATCTATCTATCTAGACGCTAGATGCCGTATTAAAATTTATATGAGAAAAGCTTAAAGCTTTGTCGATGAAGTCAAATACGCGGATGGGTAAAACCGTCCTTTCCAGACTTCGATTCGGATTCATACGTTTCCAAAATCCTTTCGTACGCTATGACAAGCCAACTTTTACGCTTTTTAATCCAGTGCTGACACGTGTAAATGAGACAAATGTTTATAATTTTCCTTTTCTTCTTTGAATCCTCAACCACTTCTACCGTCTTTATTACAGTCATTGTCAAATAAAAAAAGTCACCTTTGAACTAATCTTCGGCTGTAGGGCTTAATTTTGATAAAAACAAGTATACTTAAAACGTGCATGCAATTAAATAATAAAAATGTTCGGTAAAATGAATTAAGTTTTTAAGTTGTTTATAATAATTGTTTTAAGAAATTAGTTTATTATCAAAAGTGATTTTGAACCAGGTAGTTGACAATCATACCTGTATATAATAAATCACATTATAACAATATTTTGTATAAAAATTAATTAAGTAATTTAAATATATTTATTTGAATAATTATATAATTAAATAAAAGTCAAATGACTGATTATCATTCAAGGTTTTTTTAAGTGATAAACTTTCACTCAAAAATTTTTTAAAATTTAAATATTTATCTGTTAATTAAAATCAATATTTAATTGATCAAATGAATATTTTTATTTTTTTAAAATAAAAATTTTAAAATTAAATAAATATAATATAATATAATATCAATATAATAATAATAAAAATTATAAATTAATAAAAAATTTAATATAAATAAATTTAAGGCCACCTGAGTAGATTTTCAAGCGGGATTTTTAAATTTTATTTTTATTATTTTTAATATTTTTAAATTTATTATTATGTTAATATTATTTTATATTAAAATTTATTTTAATATTAATAATTATTTATATTTTAGTGGAGGGTGTTTAAGTTATTTCATAAAAATGTTAATAAAATTAAAAAAAAAATTATTCAACGAATGGATATTTGTCTTTTTAAGTGTTTTTAGATAAAAATTTGTTATTTATAAAAATCTTAAGTGAGAATAAGTTGTTTGACCTAAAATAAAATAAAAGTTGGAATAGATTAAATTAATATAATAACATCAACTATCTACTTTTTTTATTGAAATTATTAAATTTTATTTTTTTATTAAAATGAATGAGCATTTGAATTGTTTTTATTGAAAAAAATAATAATAAAAATTTAGATTTTTTTATAAAATGAACCAAATTTTTAAAAACTAAATAAATACAATTAACATTATCTATTTTATTTTATTTTATATTAAAAACGAGAAAACTAATCATGATTGGTGACACATGTGCGACTATATCAAAACATCTTCTTCTTTTTTTTTTCAAAATTTTCTTCTTTCATAAATAATTAAAAATCTATTTTATTAAATATAATATTATAAATTTGTGGAAGTCATAATAATTTCAAAAATTTTGTTTTACCAAAAATAATATTATACATACAAAATTATATTCCAATATGGAGATTTGGACTTGAAGAAAAATAAACATGGTGAGAGTGATATGATTCTTTAATTAAATCTTAATCGCTAATTAAATAAATTCTTTAGTTTTTCTTTTAAAAGACGCATGTTTTTCATTATTTTAAAACTAATGGCCTGCGATCTGACAGTAGAATTTTTTATTAAATTTTTTTAATAATTATAAAAAAATAATCCTGTATAGCTTTCTAGAAGTGTAACGATTTTCAAATGAGAACACGCTGTGACTTTTTCATAAGTTATTATCTTAAATTTTTAATAACAAATTATCTCTTCATAAAATATAAATAAAATTCGAAGCCCCTTGGGGTAATCAAATTTGAATTGAAAGTTCTTATGATGTTTTAGCGAAGAAAGAAGTCAAAGTCAATCTTGCGGCCTGCAGAAACTTCCACGCATTGTTTGTCTATTTTATCTATCTAATTCTTTCGGGTTTTCTAACGGTGGGTAACCCCTAGTGATCTCATCCATGCCATCATCAATTCAGTATTGTTTTCCTCCTCAAGTTTCTTTCGAGGATGTCTTCTTTTTCTGGTTCGACTTAATTACACTAATGATTTGGTCATTGGCGAGTGTAAATTCCAAGCTTTGAAAAGGAAGGCTTTTGAATGGGAGATGAGAACTAGGCTTGTTAAAAAAGTTGTGGACATTGTTGATTCGGGTGAGTCGAGGCTAGATAAATTTGTTATATGTTGCGGTCTGAGACAGAGCCAGATGTCGTTGGAGAGAAGACCAAGTCTTGATGGGGTAGCCACTTCCACCATTTCTCATGCAAAACCAGGCCTCAATTATTATTTCTAGAATTAGATTCTAATCAAGTTTATCTATGATTTAAGTTTGAGTTCTATTTAAACAAGTTTGAAACAAGTTTTTTTTTTTGTAAACTCGAATTGAATATAGTCGATAAATTAAGTTTGAGTTTATAATGAACTTAATTTGTAAAGTTCGTGAATTGATAAAAACTTTTAAATTGATTAAAATAATATCGTTTAAAACATTTAACAAATCGATAGAAATTAAGTCTAAGCTTGGAAAAGTTTGAATTCTATTTATTTTGAATCTAGCCTTAATTATTTTGGGGTTAGGTTGTTATTTTGTTAGGAAAGGAAAGATCATGTGAGTGATTATAGATGAGAAGTAGTGGAGTTTCATGCGTTGAATAAGTCATCGAACAACGGCGAAGCCACGCGAGAGTTCAAGAGTTGTTTTGAAAATATGTGCATAGAAAGGGGATTTGCATAAGAATATTTAGCTAATTAGTCAAGGTTTCGAATCATGCATCAACTAAGTTCAATTGACAGAAAATTAAAGAAAAAGACAAGAAAAAGTTTCGAAGAAAACAAATTCACTCATGCATTGTATCTATGTGACTCTAAGATGTGATAAGTAACTAATCAATAATGTATGAATATCGAGAATCGATATTGATTCTAAATAACCTTTTATTTACTTTGTGTTTAACACTCAATCTAATACTCAATCCAAATCGAGAGTCTTAGTTTGGACGGTGTACGAGGACCATTAAGTGATACTTCATTATTTTTACTTTTCACATAAGATTTATTATTGGTAAGAACAAAAAAAATGGTTTCCAAATTCCTCTTCGAACTTTTTGCCCTTTGCAACTAAATTGAAAAAACAAAAAAAAAGATTGTTAATATCAATTTCAAACATTCCTCAATTTTTGCCTCCAATACATATAATTTTAGACAATATTTTAGTAAACAAAAAAAAAAAGTTGTTCCAAACAACTTTCAAAAAAGGATATAATTTTTTTAGCCATAGAGGGCATTCAAAAAGAAAAATTAATTTAAATAATACAAAATTTAACTAAAATATAATTTTACTCTTTTTTTTTTTTCATTTTTATAAAACTACTTCAATTTTTGTGTGTCCCTCTCTACATGGTATATGTGTGAAATTTAAAATCGTTAATTTTCTAATTAATACAAGCGTAGAAGACATATATAAATGTCAAAATGTACGCGTATGAACCAAATATGCATTTAGAGAAGGATTTTGATATCATTTAAGATTTTTTGTGATTTAGGGATATTTCAACAATGAAAATAGGCAAAAAATATGTGTAAATAATTGTATTTTACATTTTACACGTTATAATATAAGAAAATTAGATATTTAATGTGAATTTTGGTGTAAAAAATGATACATTTTGTGATTAAAAATATTTGTCTAAATTTGAACAATATATATGAAATTTCATAATATTTTTAGTTGAGATAATGTGTAACAAATTTAAATAATATGATGAATGGAGTTTGGAATTGGATTTGATTGTTTAATGGTCGGAAATAAGGTATGCTTAAAAATCATTGTTAATGGCATGATCTACTGTAATACGTATGTTCACATGTGATAATGAGGGTTGAAAATGAGGAAATGCAAAAGGTTGTCATCTATTATGTACAAATATTACACGTTGTACGTGTGCTATAATACATACAAAATTATAAAAAATCGAAGATTTTAAATTACATATATAACACGCACATCCAATGTGTATGGGTACACACAAAAATAAAAGTAATTTTATAAAAATAGAAAAAAAAAAATAGAATTGTATTTTATTTAATAATATTGATTATTTAAATTATTTTTTCCTTCAAAAATTTGGACATTTTTTAATAAGTTGCCTAAAATCACAGTAGCCCATTTTGAACCAAAAACATCATATACCAAAAGTTTCTTGTACCCTTCATTTGGCCAACTTTAGTATTAAAAGTTGTTCCAAATTGACTCTAATATTGATTTTAAGCAGCTATTTTTGAAAAATTGAAAAACAAAGTTTGAGATTTATTTTTTTTAATTTGTAAACGTACTAAATATTAATAAAAAAAATATTTTTTATTTTATTCTTAACTATTATTTCTAACTATTATCAATAACAGATACGGTTAGATTTGATCATTTTATGAAATATTTTGATGATTATCATATTATATTTTTATTAAAATTGATAATTTATTTTAATATTATTTTATATTTTTATTATACATATATTTGATTACAAGTATTTTAATTATTTTATTAAAAATATTAACAAATTCAACTGAAATATACTTCAAAATTAAATGTTTGAGTTTAAAAAAATTGATAGATGAAATTTTATCATTTAGGAAAACCTCTGGTGGGATCAAGTCCTTTGGCTTTTAAAATATTAGACCTTGGGTGATTTTGATGAGAAGAAAAATTAGCAGGTGAAAAATGGGTCTTGATTCTAATGGTGTATCAATTTCTCAAGAATATATGGGTGTCTGAGTAGACATTATTTGATTTTTAGCGTATCCGTAAGGGCCATATCTGGACAAGACTCAAAAACGTGGATAATGTGAGAGGTGATAGTTCAATCGTGAACCTGTGTCTCAGTTTATGCTGAAAATTAATCCTCGTCGCCATTACTGAAACGGTAGGATGTTCTTTATAGTCTGCTAACAAAAATTTATATTTTATTTATACTAGTTATTATCACATATGCAATGCTTAGAATCATAAGATAATTATTTGGTTCTTTGAAAATTGTTAGTCATCTAAACTTATCTGTTCGACGAAATGTGTGAATGAAGTTTTATGTATATTTCTTGCTTTCATTTGAATTTGTTCTTTGATTGATGGGGGAAATTATTTTTCACTAATTTATAAATGATGTTTTTTTTTTTTTGGACTTTGAAAGCTGAAATCGATGCCAACGAATTCTGAATTTTTACTTGAGGTAGGGTGATTTTTAGACTGGGCTCTAAAATTGCAATTACTTATTGTGTTTGTTTGCATATTACTTTATAATAATCCTGAATTTGGGCCTTGGTAGAGTTGGATAGGCGTTGTGTATTGGAGAATGAAGATTTTTATTCATATGCGTTTTGAGGTTATATCCTTTTTGAGTTGTTTAATGTTAGCTTAGATGATCTCTGTATTGTGTAGTCACCACCATCGCCCTCTTATAGACAGATTATTACATCAATTGTAGACCACGAGATTTAAGAACCTTAGATGATTGGGATTAAGTATAATGTGCATAATTCATGCGCATTATAATGACAAAATATGGATGCTATAACTACCATCTGAAGGATTTTAAATTTAAATTGATGTATGTATATATTGATCAATTGCCAAAATTTTGTGTTATAAATTTCGGTTAAACATGCAAGTGATTTCGAAACCGTAAAGAGAGTAATCTACTGAAGGATTTGTATGAGATACTTGCTAGATGGTGAATTCAATAGGTTACAATCATATAGCTTACTTTTTTAGTGGTGCGAGACAACACAAGAAAAGGAGAAAGAAGTACACCCACACTTTTAATCTTAGATACTTAATCACATAACCAAAGATAAGGGTAGTGAGAGTGGTTCTTAAACAAGCCTGAAGCTCCTAAAACAATTTACCTTTGACACAAATCAAGCCGAATAGTTAAATAAAGATAAGTTAAATTACTTATATTGTTAGGACTCTTAAGGTTTGGGAGGAAATTTATTGAATATCAATCAAAATTAAAGCAGAATAGTTAAATAATCCAGACATTGTGCCTGGATGGAAATGGAGGTGCTTCACCTTCTGTAACAAAACTTCTCTATTTGCAATGCTAAACCAAAGAATGGATAAATCGTCTTGACTAATCTCCCCTGATTAAATGGATAACTTCTCCCCTTATACAGGCCTATCTGCTAACTAATGATAACCTCTGCTGTTATTCCAACCTATCTTCTAATCTAATTAGGTAAATCCCGTAGTTATCTTTATTCACTACTTGAGTCCTAATTTAGATATTCTAATCTAATTAAGCAAATCCCGGTAACACCCTTGGTTACCTGTTTTCACTGCTTGCTTTCTAGTTTAGATATTCAAGCCTAAATAGGTAAATCTTTCTTGTTAACTATAAATCTATAACAGAGGATCTAACACTTTTATTTCATATTCCTATTATGTCGTGCATTTACATTATTGCATACTTTATGTCATATCTACTTTGGTCAGAATGTACTCTACTTGACTCCAAATCTTATAATAATACTAAATATATTCTTACTCAGTGGGGATTATCATTGGGTCAATCAAGTGTCATACTCCCACCAAGCTTTCACAAGGGTTAGCTGTGAGTTGGGATAGCTAATCTTATCCATCTTTAGAATTCAGCATCTCCTGTATTGTATGCTTGATTCGTGTTGAAGTGTATTCATTTCCTTGCCTCTGGCTTGGCCATTTTATTGTAGGGCAGGATTTCTGGATCTTAGCCATAGACTTCCCTAAAAGTTTTTGTGCTTGTTTCCCAGATATCAAGGTGAAAGTGACTATGCTAGAAAGTGATTGCTTTTGGTTCTTCTGTCTATGTCCTTTTGTTTTAATATGATTTTTTGGTAGTATCTCCTTTAAATTTATTTGAGGTGGAAGGTTTTAAAAGCCTGTTCTCATGTATTATTCTTCCTTGGTTGCATTAACCTTTCCAAGAGACAAAATATCACACTATGTCTGTGAGGAAGATTTTGGGTAGATGTAATATTGTGATTCTTGTAATACTGCAAAAAACTGTGTAGTGGAAGTAGATTGATGGCATAAAGAGAATTATACTAGGATTGTGATATTCTTGAGAGTATTTCTGTTTTGTATCTTTAGGCAGTATCTCTTGCTCTCCTTGTGTCTTATGAATGAATTGAATACAAATAGGCTATATAGTTGCCATTATTATAATCCTTCATGCAAGGTCAAGGCTTTCTCTCATTCTTTTACAATCAAGACCCTTCTACCCTTATGGATTGGGCTAGACTCAACCATCTTCGATGTAACTGGTACACACAATTGTAGAAGGTCCAAATCCTTCTATATAGGATCAACATTTCCTTTATTTTACGCAAGCTTCAAACCCTTAGATTTTGAAACAAAAAATTATTAAGATTAAATGACATGCACTATAATTTAACAATACACTAGTAGATAATATGCACCCGATGGTTATGTGTGCCTTACCTTTTCTTCTTGTTATGTTTACACTCTTTAAATTGTTTGCAATAGAAGCAAACTTGATTGTTGGGTAAATTAATAAAAACAAATAAAAGTTGTTTAGTTTACAGTTTTCTATTAGAAAATTAACTGTTGGTGTCAACTTCTTTGTTGATCTCTCTTAACCCTCACCTCAACAGAATGAGTTCTATTGCTTTCAACTTTCTTTCTTCTGTTAGAAGATTTTATTATTCTATCTAGAGTAGCTTTTGAAAGCTTAAAATTAAGGTTTTCCTGCTCAGCTTTGAAATTCTAATACTTTTAAAAGTGTTTGACTGGAAATGGTGGCATTTTGGAATGGTTTGACTGATATTATGAATCATATCAACACTGAAAAAGCATTTGTTTTTCAATATTATATGTCAATGTGAGCATGTTTTCTTTTGTCCACAGTCATAGAAACTTATAATTTCTGTTTCACTAAAATTTTTTCATTAGTTGAAAAAAATTTGATGAGAAGAGGAAGGTCTTGGAATAAAGAAAAACAATTATAAGAGGTGAATGAATAGAATTAATTAATTGTATTAGAGTATCTTTGGAAACTAAAATAGTATGAGCTATGAATTTAATAATTGAACAAATTGATTGATGAGCCCTTGTCTTATGTTGGACTTATCAGAAGTCACATGGAAAGAAACAAGTATTTAGGAGCACTGCAGAGTTCTATAAGGACAATAAACTACATTTTCTTTGCTTTTTAACTTTGATTTGCCTACTATTCATAATTAAATGGACTCTATGGCCAGCATTAGATATTGGTTGCGGAGATAAGTAGATAAATAGTAAGAGTGAACTTTACCATTTTGAATGAGATGTATTTTATGTTGTATTGCTTATGAAGCACCCATTCATTCGCTTCTGTACCTAACAGCAAGACAAATCAAATGCTAAAAGAGTTTTGATGGATGACATCTGCCGAAATCAAAAATCCTTTCACGAGGAGGGAACATGTTTAGATGTAAAGTCCATTGGTTTGAGCAAAGAAGATAGAGACTTCATTACGAAGATAAAAGAGCTAGAAGATCAACTTGACACGGTATTTCTGAATTGAGTTTTCTTTTGATCATTTATTTTTGTTCTTCCTTTTCTTCATGTTGACTTAATATTATTGTTTAACTTTTTTTTTTTTTTTTTAAGGGAATTTAGGTGTTTCCCTCCGTAGAGATCTTTTAATGCCCTATTTCAAAAAGTATTGGTAGTGCCCTACCATTGATGTTCTATTAGTACTCCATCCTATTAAATTATTTTGTATTCAATTAAACTAATTAATTGTCTATTTTATCTTTACATATCATTTTCAAAATTAAAAATGCATGTACAATTATTTTGTCCCTCTTTCCTTTCAATTTTCTTGTGAAAATTCTTTCTTAACCACGCAAAACTTTCATAAGTATCAACCAGCGCAGTATAAGATCATTTTCAAAATCTTTTGTAAAGTTTCAAATTGCCAAAGTCCCTACAGATTGCTAGAAAGCTATTACATGCCATTGCATAATCCTTACATTCTTCTTGCACCACCTTTTGCATCAAAACATGGTCATCACCAATGCCCTCATCAACAATTAATCCTATCGACAATACCTTTCAACCTGGTATCAAGGTTGTAACTCAATCCACAAAGTTTCTGGATTATTCACATGATGCGCTCCTGCAATTCTGCACTCCTGCCATGAACATAAGATCTTGTCGCGGCACAAGGTTAATCCTTCCTGTCCTACTGCGACACCATGTTGTCTTGCTGCGACATCAACTCTCTATCTCAGATGCCCTTCATCCTGTCGCAGCACAACATATTTGCCTTGGTTTCCTGCCATGGCACAACTCTCTTTTCTTTACCCTTGTGCTTTGCTCGCTCATCTTCCTTTGTATTCTAGTCAAACCTCCCAATGGTTGTTCGTAAACGTCTCTTGGCTTGCTTTCCATCAAATTCATCATTTCCTATAAAACCACACACACACAAACATGTGATCCTTAACTAGGCGCATATAAACAGTAACATCATCAATTCACATCCTATAACTCTATAAATCAACCACAAATTCATATATGCAACAAATGCTTATCAAAGATTACAATTAAAAGGATAAAATCTTTGGTGCTCCACTCTCGGAATACAATGTTACGTTAAAATTGGTTATCAAAAACTCTTATGATCCTCCCCAAAACCCTATTATTTATGTTATTAAAACGAAACCCTAATTAGGCCCCAAATCCTAATTGGTAATGTTAATTAACTTTAATGCTTAATCCTAATAAACTAAGATTCCTAATTGATAATATATTACGAAAAATATTCTTAATTAAATTTTAATATCCTAAATTACTAAACCTGGGGGCTAACAAATTTCAGTCGTACAGTTCGGGGTTTGCAACATCTTGATCCATTAAATCCCGATAAACTTTATGGTGTGTTATTTTTAGTTTTCTAATTCAAAGCAATAATTCCTGCAAAACAAAGTCATCTTATCTTAGTTTATAAGTCCTCCAAAAACCTTGAATTTAGCCTCTCCTGTCTACTTATAGAAAATCTTTCTTCTTATATTTTGAGTCAAATCTTTATTGCCATAGACGTCAACGCTATAAGGAATACACGTTGGAGTTATCAGATTGGAACCTGAACCCTTGTTCCCAAAAGGCAAAAATATTATGTGCTTGGTAGCACTTTTGGATATTTTGATGGAAAACTTATGACCAAGCATTAATTATTGCAACTGAGGTTGGTTTCTTTAAAAGGACGTGTAACCTTAAAGGTCTAACCAAACTTTTCTCTTGATTTATCAGGATCATGTTTTGTCGAGGACTTTAAAAACAGCCAAAATTAAGTCTAATTTTGGAACTAGGCTACCATTTACTTTTGAACTTTTCTTGACTACAAGAAGAATACCATTCATCTTATCTAATATTTACATTACATGATCCTTTATATAGATCCTGAAAACTAACCATTACAATAAATGTCTAGCCATTGGGAGCTGCTTTCTTGTCTATAGGGAATCTCCTTTACAAATAGCCTCATGTTATATTATTTTTTTTTTTCCAGTTATCTTATCCATTGTAACTCTACTTGTATTGCTGGTGGGTGAGTATATATAGACATGTCTGTTGAAATCAGGAAGAAAAAAAAAAATGGGAATGGGAATGGGAATTTTGATTCCCTTGTTTAGCAATGAAGTAAACATAATGCTAGAATTTGACTTTCTGCCTTGAACCTTTGCTTCCATTAGGTTTGTGAACTCAGCAGTGTCTTTATGAACTTCCCCAAAATCTCCACACCAATCTCCTATTTCCTTCTGGATTTCTATTGTCCACATGTGAAAAGGGAGCGTTGAGATGATAATCCATACTCCTGGAAGAGTCATCTGTTCTGCCCTGCTATTGCTCGAGGAATATCATTTAAGTACCATTACATTAGGTATATCATTTAGCTTGCATGATCCCACAGAGCTTAAATTTCCTTCTTTGAGACTGAAAACTGAAATAATAGCTTTATTATAATGAAAAGGTTTCAAAGAGAAAGGCATCTCAAATTGTTTATACTCCTTTCCGCCTCTCCACGTGATCATCAAAGGTAGTATCTTCTCCTGACAATTGCTCTGTTCCACCTTGCTGGACACAATCACCATTTGATCTGAACTTAATATCATGAGTAGGTTTTGGTTGCACCTCAGTTTCTCTCTTGATGTGTCTTTTGTTGGTGGTCCTTTTCTTTCAAGTGTCCTTGAATGCATCTGCTATTCTTTTCCAGCCTTCGTAATGTGCTCCTTGAGGTACTATTAGTTTTTGTAGACACATCCTGCTTTCGTTCTTGAAATACTAATTAGTGTTGTTTCTGTTTGGTATGAACAACTTTTAAAAAATTCCAAAGATTTGGGTTTTTAATCATTTGTGGATTGTTTTAGAAATTCTCTGCAAACCACTCAACACACTCCTAAAATATAATGGAGTGTCTTCTATGTTTTGTTTTCTAATAATTCTTATGTTTTTTCTCTAGATTTCTCATTCACCTCCAAGAGGAAAAAGCTTTAGTTCTATGAGAGAATTTATTTATAACTTTCATGTATTTTTTCACCTACGTTAGTCTAAAACAGATTTCCCCAAACTAAAAACAGATTAAAGCACAAGATGCTTAATTTCTTCATTAAAAGCCAAACTCTAAACTCAAGACATTAATATATCAATAAATAAAATTTGCAAACTTCTGTCTCCTTTCTTCGCTTTGGGTACTTCTAGTTTTTTTTTTTTTTTTCTGCTCTTAACCGTTTTCTATAGTTTGTATTTTAATAAGCTTATGTTTATCCTTTAGATCTATTACTCACCTCCGAAAGGAAAAGCTTTAGTTCTACGAGAGACCCTTATGATGAGAGAATTTATTCATAACTTCCATGTATTTTTTCATCTATGTTTGACTAAAATAAATTTCCCCAAACTAAAAACAGATTAAAGCACAAAATACTCACCTTCTTAATTTCTTCATTCAAAGCCAAAACCTAAACTCAAGACATTAACATGTCAATAAATAAAATTTATAAATCTCTCCCTCACTTAGAGTACTTAAATTTTTATATTTTGCTCTCTCTTATGTCATATTGCCATCCTGCATTCACCCCCCAGATCCTCTCTTTCCTCTTCTTCTAAGCACATATTTTTGAGATAATACAAAAATTTCCTAGTTTTGAGATTTACTTGAAAGAAGACCCTGCCAACCAGTTTTCAACTTCAATTTTTTTAATTTTAATTTTGAAAATTATTTATTCAAAAAATAAAAATTTAAGTTTATTTTGGGGTTATTTTTGCGGTTGACTCTCCTAAAAGCAGCTTGTGAACTCTAAAAGCTACAAAAACCTACTTCTAAAATTCTTTTGTAAAGCATATTATTTTATATTCTGCTTCTCCTATAAGCAGTTTTGGAATATGTATATCAAACACCTTTTAGGTTGTTAGCTTAAGAAATAAGCAAGCTAAAATTCACTCTAAAGGCTCAAATATCAGGTTTTGTATAGATGAAGATCACTGTTGCCAGGATTTGGTGTTTCCCATTGGGGTTAGGTTTATGTTTTATTAGGTTGTGTTTATCAGCTTTGTGTTTCTAGTTTGTAGTTGTGTTAGTAAGAAGAGACTATTGGGTTTTTACAGTGATTGGATTGGAGGTAGAAAGGACGTAAAAACAGAGTGAAAAATCTTTCCTATTTCTTGACTTATGCAAGAAGATTATGATAATCTTAACAGATGTTATATTAAAGGTAGGGGCTTTCAAAAACTTTTTGAAAGAATGTTGATGATATTAAAAATCTCATAGAGGGGTGGATAAAATTTTCCTTTTTCTTTTTATGGTTCGATTTGATGATATAATAGTTTTAATTTTCTTATTTTTGTCTGGTACTTCAAATTTCCAATGATAACATGCTGAAGGAATTGTGAATGGAATAAGCACCTTGTTTTATTGACACTCATGGCTGTCTTTGTGGCAAAATCTCTTTAAAAATTGCCCTACTAAACATTATTCACGCAACGTAATAGGAATTAACCAACACTTAGCTCTTGAAAAAGTGACCACCTAACTTTGTAATTCCCATTATACCCCTGAATATATGGGACCTTAATTCACTGCATTTGCCTTTTTCTTCTGGATACAAGTCTCTCTCAAGTCCGTTTAAAATCAAACCTAAATCTTCTTTCAGAATCTTTATAATTTGATTTCTGGAAACCTAAAAATTGAAGATCTAAGAGGATGAATTCCCTTGATTGAGATATTTCATTACATCCATTTCATATTAAAAACTAAATTTCCTATACTGGATTCCATGAATTCACAGTTGTTGAAGGGTAGGTTTACCATGTAATCTTTTGTTAACGAGTGAGTTTTTTATGCTTGAGTGTGTTAAATATCCTTATTCTTATCCTAACATCTGGATTATTGGTGAAATGTTTGTACATGAAATAAGATTTGGAGTAAAGGGAATTTCCCCCCTTGACTCATAAATACAATTACCACATTTAGATGCTGGCTAAAATCTTAACCCTAAACTCTTATTGCTTATTTTGGGCCATTCTTGGAGATTTATTTTGAAGGTAACACTCAAGGAAAGTACAAAAATAGGTGATTTTTTTTAGTTTCGGGATTCTCTGGTAAAATCTATGTAACATACAGCTTGAGGTTTATGAATCCTTCATATTAAATATATCAAAAATGCTAGGCTGCCTGTCCACACCCTCATGGCGGGGGTGGATTGGCTAAAATTTGGACATGGATATTAGTCAATCAATCCTTGCCATGCGAGGGTGGATGTGCTGCCACTGCATTGTGCTACTCTAAAATATATATATATATGTTTGTGTGTGTGTGTGTTATTATTTTGAAATGTGTCTTGATGAACAGCAATGAGGAATATATTCAGATTGTATATGTTATAACGATGGTTGGATTTGTTACAAGAACTTGCCACGGGGATTCAATGTTGCAGGTGAAGAAGTTAGTAAAACCAGGTTGTTCAGAAGAAGTGGTGAAGGTGGCTTTGAGTTCCATGGCATCCCTTGTTGAGATCCTTACTTCTATCTCCTCTATACCAAAACTTCATGCCTCTCTGTGATCATATTTTAGCAACGGGGTATTTCACATTTTGAAAGGACCAATCAGATTGTAATGCATAAAGTTGTATATTAAGTTAATTCCATGGAATCACAATAAAGAGATTAGCAATGAGCAGGGCCAATGGAACTAGACATCAGCGCGAGCTTGGGCCCAAAGATCCCTGGGTAGGGTTTGGGCTAAACCTGGAGTGGACCCAGGGAGGCCCAGGGCTAGACCTGAAAATTAAAGTCTACATTCAATGTTAGACGACGATTAAATAGAAGTGCTATCCCCTATATAACAAATGGTATTTTAACTATTGAATTTGTGTATCAAATGATGTGGTATAATTTGATTGGTTTGCCTGTTGTTATATAAATTTGATAGCAGTCATTCGAATTGTATTACATGATTGGCCAAAAGATTTATTCCCACCCATAGTTTAAAGCGGGGATAAAGTCTTATTCTTTAACTTTTGAAAGTTCAGATTCTTGTCTTTGGATCAAATTTAATAATAAATATAATATTAAACAGTATTAATTGAGTGGTATTTTTGTCTTTTTAATATTTAAATTTTATAAAATAATAAAATAAATTTTATATAAATATAAAAATTTAAAAATATATTAAAAAAATTTTAAATTTTTAAAAAATAAACTAATCACTGTCGCTGATGTCGGCGACATTGGCTGTTGATGACAGAACTAAGTGGTCATCTCCGGTCATCTGGTTTTAAGGGAGGTTAGAATTCGATGGAAACAGTCAAATCTGGCCGCCTCCTGTTTTGGAGGAGGAGGCCAGACCTAGCCTCCTCCGTTGAAAAAAATGGTCGAAAAAGGGTTGTTGGGATCAATACCAACCGTTTTCGGTGGTCAGATATGGCTGTCTCTATTGAATTCTGGTCTCTCCTTCGACCATTTGGTTCTATCATCAACGGCCACTGTCATCGGTATCGGTGGCGGTGTCTAGTTTATTTTTTTAATATTTTTATATTTAAAAATTATTTTATAATTTTATTATAAATTTTTATTTGTTAAATGATATTTTAGTTATTTCATTTAAAAAAATATGAAATATATTTGAATTTTGGTCTAAGGTGAGAATTTGAGCTTTTAAAATTTAGAAGGTGACACTTCGTACTCGCCTCAAATTATGGATGGAAGTAAGTCCTTTGGCCTTGGTGAATGAATTCAATGTGATACTTTCCGTTCAAATAACGTTACTCTCCCTGTATTATGATTCCGTCCCGGCCTCTGGAAGGGTGGCGTCTAAACCTTGTTTGGTCAATGCATGTTTAGTACGTCAACCTGCGGCCTGTTTAAAATTTTGAAAGTATTTGTACGAGAATAAGCATGGTCACGAGCACAGGTGATGCAGACTCAACAGGTGATGCAGGCTCAACATATATCCAGGGCAAAAACCCTAAACTACCCCAGACTCTCTCTAACTGCGGCCCGTTTAAAATTTTGAAAGTATTTGTACGAGAATAAGCATGGCCACGAGCACAGGTGATGCAGACTCAACATATATCCAGGGTAAAAACCCTAAACTACCCCAGACTCTCTCTAACGAACTTCAAACACATCTACTTTAAAAAAGTTTAAAAACACTACCCTAGCCCTGTGGCCAACTATTTTCATTAAAAATAAAATTTATATTAAAATAAATGTTATTAATTTACTTATAATAATTTATGTGTGAGAGAAAAAATATTTAATCATTTAATTGCAGATTGTTATATTAATAAATTAGTAAAATTTATTTATATATATTTTTTTATCTTCTGATAACTTAAAGAGATGGTATTTATAAGATTACTATTTATCCCACTTTCATTTCATTATATTTGAAATTGTTCTCATTAAAAAAACGGTTAAATCCAAACATTTTAAATTTTGATATGTAAGAAGTTTGAAGACGCTTGAATTAATCCCTAAAATCTTTTAGAAGTATGAGTTGTGGTGTTGTTTCTTCAAAAATTATCATATTTGGCTTAATATATTTTGCAAATACTATAATAATTTTAATAATTTATAATATAATATTTACACTTTTAATTTATTATGTTATATTTATTTTTATGTGTAATTATTATTTTTAATCTATCAAAAACTATATATAAAAATTGAAAAAACTCTCAAAAATTTTTTTAAATTTCAAAACCCTTAAATTTTTATTGGCACAATTAATATTTTAAAAATTACAATTTACCATAAAACACATAATTATATATTGTTGATGCCTCGTTTTACATGAAGAGAGTAAGGAGGGATGCAAAGAACAGTAAAAAGAAATAAGTAGGTTTTATATCATTTAAATTTAAATATTTTATTTTTTTAATTTAAAGTTATATGATAATTTTTAAAAATAAAACAATAAAATATTATTTATGTAAAAGGTTTTAAGCCAAACCTTGGGTGGTAATTTGTGATTTACTCGTTACAAGGGGCAGTTTAATTCCTCCTTAAATATCTAAGTAAGACCGACCTTTTCCCTAAACCCTTTCTTCTTTCGCCTTTTCTCCGTCTCACATCCATTTCCAAAACCCTAAACCTCTGTCCCTCCCTTCGGAACTCAGAAAGGAAAACAAACAAAATGATGAGCATAATACTTCGAAGATCACTATCCTGTCTTGCCCCAAGGCGGGCTCTGACCGCCTCCTTAAGCTCTATCGAAAACGTATTGTACAACAGTTATCGTTTGCCTTCACAAAACAACGCCGTTGTTCACCCTGATGTTGGAATGATGGAGCTTTTGGCTAGGAGGGAGAGGAGTTTAGGTTTTCATGTGAAATCCGGGCAGTTGGACTTTAAGGCGGGTACGATTTGGCATGCTGAGTCAGCTGTGGACGATTATGTGGTGGAAGATGATGGGCTTGAGATATCAAAGTTAGGAATTTCTCCAGAAATCGTAAGTGCTTTGAGCCGTAGAGGAATATTGAAGCTGTTTCCCATACAAAAAGCTGTGTTGGAACCAGCAATGCAGGGTCGGGATATGATTGGTCGAGCCAGAACTGGAACGGGCAAAACCCTCGCTTTCGGGATTCCAATTCTTGATAAAATCATTCAATTTAATGCTAAACATGGGTTTGTTCTCTTCTAGTATATATATGCACACACATGTATATTAATATTTATTTTATGAAGACTCTTTTGCTTGTTAGAATTGTATCTGAAAACTGCTTATTAACTTCTATAAGTATCTACACCCATTGGAGCTTTGCCGTCCATTTGGCCTGTGGTTTTCTCCGACAAGGTCTGGGTTGGAGCCCCATCATGGCCTTGGTATGGAGCTCCATTTTGTCACTGGGCTTGCTAAGCAAGTTCCCGGGATTTCTGGATTCTTAAAGTAAAAAAAAAAAAGAAGAAAGAATATTATGTTTATATAAATAGTTATGAAATAGTATGGTGTGATAATTTGTTATGCTGTAATGTACTCTGCAGACGAGGAAGGAATCCTCTTTGCTTGGTTTTGGCGCCTACAAGAGAACTTGCAAAACAAGTAGAGAAGGAATTCCAGGAGTCTGCTCCTGGATTGGACACCATTTGTGTTTATGGGGGTACGCCTATATCCAGTCAAATGCGGGCTCTTGATTATGGTGTTGATATCACTGTTGGAACACCTGGTCGCATTATTGATTTGATCAAGCGAGGCGCTCTCAACTTGTCTGAGGTTCAGTTTGTTGTTCTTGATGAAGCTGATCAGATGCTCAGCATTGGATTTGCGGAAGATGTTGAAACCATCTTGGACAAGTTGCCACAGAAACGTCAAAGTATGATGTTCTCTGCAACAATGCCACCTTGGATTAGAAACCTCACACATAAGTACCTTAAAAACCCTTTAACTATTGATCTTGTAAGTGTGGAGATTTTATTAAATTTATTCTAGTCATGTTTTGTTTGTGAAATTCATGTTTAGATAGAATTTAGTTATTCTTCTCTTTGATTGCATTTGTGGATATGTATTTGAAAAAGGGCAAGATGGCACTACATTTGGCTTCTTTAAATAGAATTAGTGGTGTTTGTTCCTGTAATTTCAATTGCTCTAATGTTTTTATTCTTATCTTAGGTTGGAGATTCTGATCAGAAATTGGCTGATGGAATTTCCCTCTATTCCATTGCATCAGATATGTATGCAAAAGGCTCAATTGTTGGTCCTCTCATAACAGTATGAATCTAGATTTTCAGTTCTTTGTTTCTTATTTCAATTTATAGCTAAAGTTGTCTTGTGTTATGTTTTTTTATGTTTTTGTGATGAATTTTGATTTGAACCTTTTTCACCTTCTCACAATCAGATATTTGTGCTATAGGAACATGCTAAAGGAGGAAAGTGCATTGTTTTCACTCAGACGAAACGTGATGCTGATCGTTTGGCCTATGCGATGGCAAGAAACTATAGATGTGAGGCTTTACATGGGGATATTTCACAAAGTCAGAGAGAAAGGACCCTCTCAGGCTTTCGAGAGGGCCATTTCAATATACTGGTTGCTACTGATGTTGCTGCACGTGGTCTTGATGTACCTAATGTTGACCTGGTCAGTTCTATAATATTCTCCTTGTTTTAGCTGGTATTGTTTGATAATTTGTTGCCTTCTTAGTCACTATGATATGTTTTCCTGTGCATACATTTTTATTTTTAAAAAACTGAAGTGTGATTTATTCTTATCTTTCTGTTCATCTTATGTGAAATGGACACATATGATTCTCTATCTTTTAAACCAAACATTTGTGCCATGTATTGCATGTACATTTTTCTCTCATCATGACATTGTATCATGTCACTTATTACCTTTCTTATCAGGTCCCAATTCTATTTGAGTCCTAATAATGTCTTTAGGATCATTAATTATGATGACATTGCTTAGATTACTCATTTCTTTGACCAACTGTGCTGGTTTAATTGAGAGACAATCTGTCACCCTGTTTTATTTTTGGACAGTTGATATAATTCACAATTGATCTAAAACGTGTGCCACTATATTGTTTTGTGAGATATGTTTGATAAGCAGTGAATGAAGTTTTATTTTGTCTCCACATCATATTATTTTGAGTAACTATTTTTTTATGTTAAATTGTTTGCATCATTCTAATTGATGATACTTCTATTATTCTTCTTTCTATGTACTTTGTAGTTCACTGCTTCACCTTTTTTTTTTTTTTTAAACTCCTTAGGTAATACATTATGAGCTTCCAAACACTTCAGAAACTTTTGTTCATCGGACAGGACGAACTGGCCGTGCTGGGAAGAAGGGCAGTGCAATTCTTATCTACACACATGAGCAGTCCAGAGCTGTCAGGTCTATCGAACGAGATGTTGGTTGCAGATTTACTGAGGTTAAACCCCATACTCACATGAAAATACATTTTGTATTTGAAGTTCATTGTACTGTAAAAGAATTTTAAATGTGATTAAGGGACATTGATTTGTTAATTTTGAAATTTTATAGCCTGGCATTTGAATAGAATGATAAGATCAGCTGATGTGTATGTATTTTTCTTGATGGTAATATAATCTAGTGCGCAAGTATGAAAGTTGGTGATTGTAACAGTCATGTTTTTCTTGTTTTTCTCCAATGATTAATTTATTGTCTCTCTTTTTTACTTGTTTAATTTGAATAAAAATGAGCACAGTTTAAAGGACTAATTGTCGATTACTTTTTTAATTTTACAGCTCCCAAGAATTGCTGTTGAGGGGGGAAGTGAATTTAGCAACATGGATGGCCCTTCTGGGAGCTATGGGGGTGTGAGAAATCGTCGTTATGGTGATATGGGTTTTGGCCGCTCCAGTGGCACGGGGGATTCTGGGTTTGGGCGATCTGGAGGATACAGAGGTTCTGGATTTGGCCGCCAAGGTAGTGAATATGGTGGCTCTAGCTCTGGCCGCTTTGGTTCTTTTGCAAATCGACCTGGGAACTTCAGTGGTCCTGGGTCTAGTCGTTCGGGTGGATTTGGGGAGTCCAATAGGTCAGATCGTTCAGGTAGATTTGGGGACTTTGGTGGAAATCGGTCAAGCCAGACTAGTGGAGGCTTCAGTGATTCCTATTCTAGTCCTTTTGGCAGCTTTGGAAGGAACAGAACTGATGATAACCAGAGTAGTGGACGAAATTCATTCTAACTTCATTGAGAGTAAGCCTTTTCCTTCCGTTTTCTGTAGGAGCATTGGGCGAATATGTATTTTGCTCCCTTTCTTCTCTGAATTTTTCCTAGTATCAGACTTATTTATTTTATTGCCCTACAGTCACTTTGGTTTGTTTGAATTATGCTCTATTTTAGATTCTGTTGCATATATGATTGAAATTCATGGTGAATTTAAAATTGAGATTATAATTTAGAAGTTGCTTAGGTTGTTCTTTCTGGGTTGTATATTCACAGCCAATAATGTTCTTGGCATTGAACATGCTAACCCTCTACTGGAACTGCATCAGTAGTACGGTAGGTAGGAATGCAAACCTGGTAGTCTCCCCTGACAGCCTCCTGATCCTTCTCTTCCCCATGCACTAATTTTTGAAGAAATAAACAACTGTAAGAAAGAACCAAAATTGTTCATTTGCTATGTCACACTCATTTCATTGTAGGTTCCACTTTTATGATAAGATCCAGCTTAAATAACTGCTTTCGTCAAGTACTATATTTTCGTTGCAAGCAAACTTTAATGTTGAATTATCAAATATGATTTTAGTAATCTGCAGTGACAGGGCACCGTGGTATGTTTTCATGTTTGATACAGGATTCAGGTCGCCTCTGTTGATCGATAGTGCATTATCGTAGGAGTACACGGTCTGGCAGAGTTTTGGTTTTCACATGAACGTAATTCAATGGCAGGTAGTAGGCAGCAATTGAAAACAATACAACATAAAGTTGGGAATAACTGTGAACAGACTGAGATTGTGGAATACATTTTCTTTGTATGTGCGGACGTCTGGAACCGTACGGTTGTTGTCCATGTTCTAATGAGAAGTTGTATTCTTATATAGATATTGAGGACGATATACAGGCAGTCTATTCTTGGAGAGTGGTTTGTTATTTTAATATATTTTTTCGTTATATTACTTTTAAACGGTTCACATTTCCCAGTCTTCCATATTCGTTTACGAGTAGTGCTTGTGTATTTGTTTCGACCATTGAAGTCCATCTCCTTTTGCGGTTAATCCACAAAGATCTTCTTTGAGGTTTTTTATATAAAAAATATAAGTCTATGACCCTTGAATTTTAAGTGTTAAAATAAGAGGGCATAGTAAATGGATATATATTAATTAAGTTCTGATTATATGATTTGGAGTGACTCTGGTTTCCGTGTGCGTGTTGTTGGCAGTTGGAGGTGTTTTCAGTCATGGGACTCGTGTCTATGGACGAAATTAATTGCTTTCTACCAAATCGAACAATTCTTTGTGACTTATACGAACTACCTTAAAAAGGTAATAATTTTTATAATTTAATTAATTAACTTTGTAAAATTGGAACCCAAGATCTCCTTCATCGCTGTCAAATTAGATCTAGATGAAAGACAATTTTTTCCATTAAAGATGAGTATGTTGATTGTTAAAGAAAATATTTAAAGCTAATTGTTGTTGTTGTTACAAAAGAAAAATACCACAAATACTGGTTAGATAATTAATTTTTATATGTATTAAGTTCTATTTTAGACCCTAAATTTATATTAAACGTAGTTAAAGCTATATTTAGCTACATGAACTACTATTTAAAAATTGACCACAATTTTTATTTAAAAAGTTTTAATAACAAATTGGATAATTTTTTTTTTTTTTTTGTTATAATTAGAACAAGTAAAACTGGATGATGAAGACCAAAAAAAAAAAAAAAAAAAAAAAACTAAACATAAATTGATGAAGATATTAATCAAACAAGATTGAAGATTTGGACATTTATGAAATTAAGTAGCAATACTGAATACAATAGTAATTTCAACACATATGATCATAAATTAACAGAGTTATAACAGTAATTTTAAATGGACTTGTCCTACATAATTAAGAAGGAAAAACGATAAATAAATGTGCTTTAATGGTGGAATCAAAACGCAAATGCCCAAATGGCTTGTGATATTTTATCTATATTTTTCAATTGCGTTTGAGTCAATGTTCTCAATTAGTAGTTATATCAAAGAAAATAAAATATGTATTTCAATGACAAGATGGTTAAAAATATTATACTTATTGCACATTTGGATATATAGTTACAAAATAGTATAGTACGAGCATGAAAAATCTTAAACTATTCAATTTTATATAGAAACATAAGTTTGGTAGAAAGGGTTGTATTCGAATCGAACTTACTCAAACTCGTAATTTCAATATTATGGAGTTCGAATTCAAGCTTTGTGAGGGTTTAGTTTGCCAAGCTTGTGAGTTTAAGCTTTGTGAGGGTTTAATTTCAATATTATGGAGTTCGTTTTTTATCAATACACATTAAAACGATATCGTTTTATTAATATTTTTGGAACACCTTGTTAGGGAGCTTGTCAAAAAGCGTAATAAGAGGCTCACGAAAAAACTCAATTTGATTCACTTAGCCTCGAGTTTGAGCTCATATTTAACAAATTTGTCGAGTTCGAACTTGATTCTTTATTAGTTGAATTAAGTTTAAACTCAATTTAATTCGAATCTAATCCTATTGATAGCTTATGCAGCACCTTCTAATGAAAATACTATTTAGTTTGTTTATGTTGATAAATTCAATTATTATTTCATTTATTTACTTATAAACAGAAATTTGTAGTTTGCATACATGATATTTTTTATTTTGGATCAATAATACGTATAAATTATACAGTTACATTATAACTTGTATTAAAATTTTAATTATATTTACTACATTCAGGCATATAAATATAATTATTAATAAATCTCAAATTATTGTTTATGTTTTTACAAATCACAGTAAAAAATTAAATTAAATCATTAATATAATCAATATAATTTTAAATATAAACATAATATAATTTTACAATAAATTAAAAAAATAATGTTAAAAAATTACGGGTTCAGTGGTCTAGCCCTCAGATCGACCGACCGACCGACCGACCGAGCCCCAGCCCAAGACTGAAACCAGAGACCAACGTAGGTCCTTCTCGCCCGCAAAACCCAAGATCTCCTTCATAGCCGTCAGAGAAGTAGGCAGGTAACTTCAAATTTGTCTTGTATTTTATTATGCATTTATGAGTCATACAAATACACGATAAAAAGCGTAGCCTTATGGTTTTTGGAACACTTTATAAGCTTTCATTTTGATAAAATTGTGTTATTCATGTTCTACAACTTAATTAATTTTCAGAACTGTGATGCTTTTTCGTAAGAACAAATTGATTTCATTATCGTATGTAATTTTAGAATCTTAAGACTTGTATAGATTTTACTGTAAGTAGCAAAGTTGGTGTTTGTCCTTAATAATTATGTTGTATCCTGGAAATTAACCCCATTTACCTTGTGAATCAAAAAAAAAAAAAAAAAAAAAAAGGCTACTCGGGTGATTTTCAGAGCTGCGAATTTTTTGAAATGGTTTTAATAATTTTCGCACTTATTTATGGGTATTTTTGTTTCTGAGCAGCACGGAAATTTTTTTCTTTGATCCCTTGTAGCCTAATTGTCTAATTTTTGGTTTGATAATTTGTTAATGGATTATTACAAAATCCTATTAAGATACAAGATTATGTTTGTTTCTTCACTAACTGTGCCTAATACTAGATTTGTTTCAACCGATAATCTTGAAACAAAACAAAATTATAGATGGCTTACTTAGATTTTAAGTGTTTTATTAATTAATGAATTTTCTCATAGATTTTTCCTGTTTTATAATCTCTGATGAGTTTCACTGTTACATAGCTTTATTCCATAAACAAGTTTCATCCTGGGTTACAACTTTCTCCTGTTTTAAAAAAGTTGTCTTTCCAAAATCCTGAGGTACCGAGAATATCATCACAGCTGGTTTTTTCAACAGTGGCTTCTGCAAATTCAAGAAATTGGTGAGATCTTGTACCCATGAAACCTCTATTCACTTGATGCATCTAATATATCACTTTCTGGGGTCAAGAACTCATCAAAATTTTGGAAACATATAACAAAGCCATTACAAATTCAGCAACAAAGCAAATGATGGTTTACTCTTTGCTTTGTATTCATTGTCACACCTGAGATGCCTGAAACTGCAATTTGAAAACAGCTTTGCATTTTTAGGTTTATTTTTTTTGGGTTCCTCTCTGACTTGGATATAAACTGAATTAAGCAAACATGAAAATACCCAGATGCACTTTAGTAGGAGACCACGTGACCAGCCTACATAAATCAAAGTTAGGCCAAGAATAATTATAGGAGAGCCAAAATCAGACAGCATACATAACTGCGAAATGGAGTTTCTCGAAAGCAAACTTGCCCTAGAACCGTTTAGTTTATTAAACTTATAATTTATCGATCATAAATTCATTTTTTATCGTCTTCTTGTTAACTGTACTTTGTGGACCTTTTATGCTATCAAATTTTTTTTGTAACTTACAAAGATAACAAGTATCTCCATTAGCAACACTAGAAAAAGTAAAAAAGAAACTAACATCAGTATGCTCAAGACTTCTGAAAACAAAAAGAACATTCTAAAATAGCCATTTGCAAGGAAAAAGTTCATTGTGAACCTTTAACAAAAATTTTGTAATTATGCTTCTGACAAGGTCTTAGCTAATTAGTTGTCACATTTTTTTGTAGACTTAAGTCTTTAGCATGAGTATCATTACAGGTCTAAAACTCTTTGGGCCAGACGAATTTATCTGTTCTTCAATGTTATCAGTTGGAAGCCTGATACATGCATAAGACCATGATTTATCTACTCTTTTCTCTTGATAAATTGGTGACTTTTTCTTGCCTTATGTTGGCCTTTTGTATATAGGTTTGGAATATTCTTGTGAGCTTTGCTTGTTGCTTTTTAATTATTACTTATTTTGAAGGCCTACTTCAGGTTCTGTGTTTTAGATCTTCTTGATTTGATGATATCTGTCAATAAGAATAATATGCTTTGCTTTATGGTTTATGTTGTAACTGTTTACCAGGGTTTGCTGTCTAATTTTGCCAAAAGATTATGTTTTGCCTTATAATTATTGTAAGTTGGCTACCAGGATTATTTGTGTCTCATTTTCTTGTTTGTACACTCTGTGGATTGAGGGTGGATTCACATGGGACTGTCAATTGACAGGCTGAAATCCAGTCTCTAATTAAGAATTTTGTATCTTAGGCATAATAAAAGTACTGGGGGACTCTTTAGAGATACTGGCATTTCCGTAGTTCAGGTGCTTCAGTAGGAAAGCAATGTTTTGTGTGATATTTTATCACTGCAGCTCATGACTTCTATGCTTGCTGTGCAATATTGCTTAACATTTTGATGCGTACCTGATTTGCTTGCCTCAATAATGCCTCTCCTTGGCGCAATATCATCTGCCAACTCCTGCTTCAGTGCTATCGATACTCTAAGTCTGCCACCCAGCCTTCTCAAACAACCAGAAATATCAAGACAATAACACTCAATAAAAACACAGAAAATCCAACAGCAACTTTTAAATAATTAATCAGAAAAGTTCCGACACTTCACAAATTGTTCACAGTAACAGATTCTTCATAAACTAGATAAATTTTTCTGGCAATAGAGGTGCCAGATCCTCCCAAATCAGAGCCCCCGAATCCAAAGATTAACTTATAAAATCCTGCCTTTGCTTTCTCTCCTGAGCCTTTTATATGTTGATTCTGCTTCTTATACATTTTCCTCTCCAGCTGCCAAGTGTGGCAAATGTTCCTTCCCTTTTTGAATTGATACCAATCCATTTCTTGCCAATATTTCCTTCCTTTTTTGAGTTGAAACCTATCCATTTCTTAGCATTGTTCCACTGTTCCCATTTATTCTTTTCTTCTTCAGTAGACCTGCTTAATAGGTACGCTAACACATCTTTAAACATAGCTTCCAAGCTCTTTGTGTTGTTAACTAGGGCATTATATTAACATATGTTCTAAAATTATCTCGAAATGTTGGCTTTTCACATGATGCTCTATTTTAGTGGCCTTTGGGGTCTCTTTATGCAGCTCCAATTTATGAAATTTGTACATTTAGTTGTTCTGTTGTTTTTGCCATTACTACTGAATACATTTCTTAGGCATAAAGATGTTGTTGGAGTACACATTTTGATGTGAAATTCTCTGAAAGTTGTGTGCTGGACTTTCTGTTTCATTGGCTTTTTACTTTAATTATTGAGTCATTTTTCTTTCAATTGCATTTTTTTGCTGATACCTAGTGTCATCCTCAGAGTATTCGTTACTTTGAAGTAGAGTGTCTGTGGCTTTTGATTATGTTATGGTTGTGAAAAAAAAAAAAAAACACTTTTTACATGCTAGAGCTAAAATATAGTGTAAACTGTGTTTTACTCTTTTATATACCCTTTTGTACTTTAACATGAATGTTCTAGTTCACATATTGGTAGCTAGTGGTGAAGGCTGTAAATTGATGCTTGAATTTGTTGGGGCCTGGGGATTGAAGGCCTATCATAGTAAGCATGGGCCTAAGACTAGGACATTACAACAGGAGACTAAGGAGGTTGAAGGGAAGATTCCCAATCATTGGGGAGTGCCACATGGTCCAGTGGAATGGGTTGAATGGAGAAGCTTGTTAGAAGGTGAAGGATTGAGGGTTGAGGAGGGGAGGAAAAGAGAGAGAAAAGTGATGAAAATGAGTGCAGCCTTAGGCTGATTGGGAGGCTCTGGCTTCTCGAATTGTGGGATTTCCTTTGTTTGCATTATGTAAACCTACAGCTGAGAATTATGGGATTTCCATTGTTGGCTGCCCCACCCTCACTTTCACATCACTAACCGGAACCCACCTAATGAGGTTAATATAGAGATTATGGATATATTTTTTTAAATTCTCTCTAATTCCTTTAGTAGTTGTTTTGTAGGTTTGATGGATTTGGTGCAGAGATGATGGAATGGTTTGTTGATGAATTTGTGGATTTGGATTTGGTAACATTGTAGTGTTTTTTTTTTCTTAGTTGTCATTGTCTGTGAATTTTTGTTGGATGATTGAGGTGGTTGATAAGGTTTATGAATTTTTTGTTTAGATGCTTGAGGAATGTAGTTAGGTGCAGTTGACCTTTGTTTAAAGGTTCATGATGCAGCCCATAAGGTGTTGAGGTTTTTATTATGATTTTTTTTTTTTTTTTTTGTAATTTTCAATTGGTGGATGCCAACAAGTCTAGAAATTGGTTTAAATTATGTTATTAGAGTAATTTTGCAATATGAAATTTCTGGTTCCTCTTGAACGTTCATATCCATTTGAGTGATTACCTTTTTATTTTTTATAAGGGTTTGCCATAACTCATTAATATAGATGGGAAATAGAATAGCAGAACACTTGTTTGAGTCATCTCTTTTTATCCTATATGTGAAGGTGGAATTGAATCTTGTGGAGCTTTTGGGAAACCAATAGAACTAAAATTGAAGCCATTTGTTTGTAAAAGAAGGATGAAGCTTATCTGTTGGTGGCATTTGCATCAAAAGTTGTATGAAAAACAAATGCAAAAGTGAAATAGAATGTTAGAAAATCTACTTTTCTATTTGAAATCTAATTAAGTAAACTTATTTGTTTCCATATAAAATAACACTCTCTCTTCATCTCATTCAACCAAGCAGACCTAGACGGCTCTTGAAATTATAAAAGCTTGACGATGAGGAATTTGCTGCTTTCATTGAATCAAACACAAAAGATAAGACTACAAACTGCTCTTGAAAAGCTAGAGTCTCTTTCTTCTAAGTCCAATTCTAGCTCCTGTGTCACAGTTGCTTATAGCATCCCCATTTACGAAGGTGGCATTCTCAAGTAAGCATTCTTTTCCACTCTCTTAATTCTTTTCTTTTGTTACTATATTTATTATTTAGATTCAATGAAAGATAGGGGTCTTTTCTCATGTCATATAATTATTTGCTTTTTTAGTTAAATGAAATAAAAGGGCCATGATCCCTAGGGTTTGGCCTAGCGGTAAGGGCCTTGGCCTACCCTTGTGGTGGTCAGGGTTCAAACTGCAGTGAAGCCAATAACCCTTGATTTACCTGGTCTGTGGTTGCGGGTCTAGGTGGTCACAGGCCTCCGGGTTTAAATTATCCGTTCAGTTAAGGGTTGACCAACTGGTATGGATAGGGGTTTCCGGGTTACCAAAAAAAAAAAAATAATAATAATAAATAAATAAATAAAAGGGCCATGGCACATCAGATCATAAGGGTGAGCTGGTTGCAACTGTTTGTGGAGTAATTGAGTGCATCAACAAATTGATATATGTGCAGACTTTACGCTCCAGGTGATCAATATTTACTAGGCTTAATTAGTATTTTAAATGACTTTCAGTTATGGAAACTTGATGTTAATGCTTAGCTGTTGATTATTTTGTAGATACAGGCCGGAAACTGGAGACATTGCGATAGGACGTGTTATTGAGGTAATATTGGCTAATAGTGTTCCTTACGATATTGTTATAACTGCCAGAAAGAAAATTTATTGAATTGTATTAAAGATTAATTTCTTTGATATTGTTCAATAACATTGGTTTTTTGTTAGGTTGCTCTGAAGTGATGGAAATTGGAACTAAGTTTCAGGCAAGATGCAATTTTAATGCTGTCTTCAATGAACTTGCCTGATGGAATTCAGGTAACAGATCCCTTTTAATTCTATCTTAATGGACCATTAAGTGACATATGCCTTCAAATAGTTTATCCTTGGATATATTCTCAGTATTTCAAAGTAGAAAGAGATACCATACCTATAATCATTAGGTTAATGAAAGAATACAGTTATTGTCTTTCTCTTGCTTCTGGGTAAAAATATCTTTATGATAATCTGCACTTTTACCTCAATCATGTCATGGAACCTATAGCTAATTTGCTCAAGATTCAGCTGTCTTATGCTTCACAATTGATTGTTACATGGACTAACTGTAGTTTTATTTATTATGGCTTTAGGAAGATAGATTTTTGTTTTACAAGAGTTTAATTCATGCTTTTTGGTAGTATTTGGTGGTTTTGATGAGGATTGTGGTAATCTTCCTTGTCACCTTGGTCTTTCAGATATATTTGACAGATTTAGTAGTCTCTGTGGAAGCAATAGCTTCTTTTCTGAGAAAAAAAAAATTGCGCACACATCCCTCTAAGAGAATCTGTGCAGCACTTTTATATTATCTGATTAAAGAATTTAGTCTTGTGTTATGTTCAGCTAATGGAGGTTTACATTTTCATAGTTGTGACTGGGGATGGATTATATATTTGTTTCTGCTTATAATATATCTTATAGTTGCTCCTTTGATGGAGGTTGTGTATCAATCCATTGTAAATTGTAATCCTTATACTCTGTTCATATCAATGGCATATGTTTAGTATGTTTTTATCGAGGAATCCCCAAATGCCCATAATAATCTTGAATTGTGGTTTCTCTTTATTGTAGAGGTGGAGAACAGCTGTGGATGAACTACGTATGCGCCATACATTCAGAGAATGATCTTGTGTGTGTAAGTGCTTTCTACAATTTAATTTATTGTCTGGTATGCAGTTAGAAAAGGAAAATGAATAATAGTTAATATAACAATTAACTTTCTGCTTTTCTGGCCAAAGTTCGTAGTTCCCAGAATGATGGCAGTTTACAGCTCCAAGCAAGAAATCAGAAATATGGAAAGGTGTGTTATATATTTTAATTTCTATATTCTTCTTGTGTAAAAAATATTGACTAAGTGAGTTAGTGGGTTTTCTTTATTGGCTTAAAAGGAAAATAATCCTTTAAAAAAAGAAACTGTAATCAATAATGCCCCGGAATGGGCTGCAATACATCAGTTAGACTCCTGCTAACTTGGCGGTGAGCTTTTGAAAGTACCTAGGTTGACAAACAGTTACAATTACAACAATGTTGTTTAAGCGATTAATTTACTTTGCATAAGTTGCATTATTTTACTGTTTTCTTGACTTGCTATGCTTGCATCATTGCACATAAACATTAGAGTTTTGGTAACTGTGATGTATCTTGTGTCAATGTGTATAAATATACCTTCAGCTTGAAAAGGGCCAAATGCTGACGATCGATCCCTATCCAGGGGATCCAGTGAAGAGACGAAAACAACATTTTCACCACCTGGAGCAGTATGGAATTGACGTGATACTTGGATGTAATGGGTTCATCTGGGTGGGTGAACATGTCGAAACGAGAGATAACATTATAACGGGTCAAGTAAATGATTCTGAGCAGCCAGCTAAGAAATCTGGTAGAACTACTGTGGATCCTGATTAACAAGTTGAGAATCACACCCCACACGAAGCACGGCAAAACATATGCAGAATTGCTAATGCCATTCGTGTCTTGTCTGCATTGGGCTTCAGTATAACTTTAGAAGTGATCATGGAAACAGTGAACTTGAGCATGACCATGAATATTGACATTCGTGAGATGCCTGGGTCTGAGTTTCATGTTCTCGTTGCAGAAAAAGAGGCAGAAAGGCGAAGCTCATTCAGCAGAAGGAAGAGGTGATTTTGGCATGTAATCTGAGAACCAAATGTTGGCTGAATTTTCTTTTCCATACATAGGGAGTTTGGATGAGTCTTGTTTAGTTAGTTAAATGTCAAATGTATTGACATAATTCCTTTTTCATTGTTTACGCTTGTTCATCTTTCGCAGCAGTTAGGAATAAAATTGTATTTTTGTAACTTTGTTTTTTATTAAACTAATTTTAAGCGATATTCCTACAGCTACTTTAACATTAGATCATAGATATTTTGTTTAAAACATTTGATAAGTATAGAAATGATATTTTGTTGGGTTGTTATCATGGAAGAAATATTTCATATATATTGATTAATATATCAATTTTTATCTGAATTAAGCTGTGTTTTAGATTTTATATTTAGGTTGGAAGTATTTTATGCTATAATTTCTAAATAGACAGCCATTCATGCAAGGATCCAGACAATGGGGCCTCGAGCCGGGAAGATTTACAATACAGAAAATGTTGAAGTCTACTAAGCATTTAGTTTCGCTATTCATCGCTATTCATCTCTCTGATCGCTTGCCCTGATGGTGATGGTTTGCCTATCTGTTTTGTTCTTCTAATATGGTTAATGCTTCTCGGTGCTGGGTAACAGTTTTTTGGTTCATTTTAATCCTAACTCCAACCATTAAAGAGCTCTACATTTAGTCTAGGTAGAATTCATGATTGTGTTTTCAATGCCATCCTTTTTTCCTTTTGTTTTCTGACACTTTAATTGTTAGGGATTTTTTAGATACGTATATATAAATTGAATACTATTATTTAATTTAGTAAAATAATTAATTAAGAATGGGAAACTGTCGTATTTGACAGGCTTACGTAGGAATCTGAAACTCTATCGATGGTGCGCCCGCTGGAGGGGTTTATTCTGCTTTCAATTCAAATATGTAAGAGAAGGTGTAGTTGATTCCTTGTTATTCAGTGGGAGGAGGGAATGTGGATTATAAGGGAAAAAACTTAAAATAATAGTATTGGACTTTCCTACGTTATGAGTCGGCAGGTGATTACAAATAAAGATGAAAAGTTGAAAAGACAGTTCAATTTAAAAATGGTGAGTGGTCGAGACTTTGATGGCATGGAATCCATCGTTACTGTTACTGTTTCTTGAAATTCAATCAAACCTGGAGAGCAAAAGAAACGTTTATCTCCAATATCCAAAATTAGGGTTTTCTTTTCTTCTTGTTTTATAATTTGATGGCGAGTAGTTCAGGTTCTGAACATCATCATAATCAACAACAACAGAATCCAGAAACCTCCGATGATTACCACCACACCCAGGTAATTCTTACATTGCTCTGATTCATTTGGTATTTTGGTTAATGGGGGTGAAATTTGTTTGTTTGTTTTTATTGGTTTGGTATAATAATGATATTAGGTTTTTAAATTGAAGGTGTGTATTGATGAGGAAAGAAAGAATGAAGAATCTTGCTTAGTTTTAGTTCAGCAGTCTAAACGACCAAAACTCTCAACGTTGACAATTCCTGTGCGGTCTTTGGATGGTTCGTTTGGTGAATTTACAAAAGACATTTCTTCTTCAGTGTCAAGTCCCAGTTCTTCTAGAGCTGCTGGCCTACCTCCTAGACCTAGTTCAGCAAAGTTGAAATCATCTGTGAGGAATTTGCTTCCTCAGAGGAGCTTGAGGGCTAAAAATTTGTTTCAAGATGGCGAGAAGACGGTTCTCATCATGCCGGATTCACCATCATCAGTTGATAAGCCTTCTACATCTAGGTCATTTTCTCTTAATAAGGTTTTCTTCTCTTCATCAAGTAAAGCCCCACATTCTTTACCGGCTACACCAATTGCAAAGTTAGAAACTGTACAGGACTTGCATCTCACTGTCCAATCGGATATTTCTGTAAGTACCTTTGCCTATCTTGGAAGGAGATATGTGTTTGATTTTATTGTTTGAGTGACATAATATGATGTATTTTTAATTCTTAATAGAAGTCAGAAGTTGAATTGCATATGGCACGTTCATTGTCGGTTCCAGTGAATACTAAAGTGAGAAGTTTAAGGCGAACTGAATCTAGAGGAGGTTTAATTCGTGTAATTTCTGCAACTCCTCGTTCTGCAGCGGTTGAGAAGACATCAGCAAATGATGAATCAGTAGCTGAATCCGGTAAATGCTAAGTTTTCCTTAATAGAATTTTATGAGTGTACAACTTTAAAGAGAGACAATCATATTTACTATTAATATTGTAGTTTTACTCGATGCTATTTCCCCACATTAATTAAGTTTTAGGGTGGAGCTATAATATTCTCCTGGCAAATGAGGGGACCAATGGCATTTATTTAATATTTTGCATCTTTAGCTCTTTATTTATGGGTTTTTTCATTAACATCAATTTAGTTTTCACCAATTAGGCATTAGGGCAAAGTTTTAATTTTTGAGGAAAAACTTTATATTCTCAAAAGATCTGATGGCCCTTGAACTTCATACCTGTTGGAGAATTACCAATGATTTGTATTTAGAACAGTGGTTTATCCCCGAAAGGTAAAAACAATGTGACTTGGACTTATAAATCTCTGGTTGTCTTGCCTGCATTCCCTGCAACAGAAAAGAAACTAAAAGATTATAAATATTTAAAGTTGAAGATCCAAATTAAAAGTATATATTTAAGGTTTAAATTTGTGAAATTTACCTTTTTGTCAATAGACTTCAACTTGTAAGATTTTGGACTTTGTTTCTTTCCACAATGTGCAGAGCTTAGGATTTCACTGCTTGCAACTTTCACTATTTTGGGCTGGGGCATTGTGGCATTTCTATTTTCCGAAAATTGTGATGCTTTCTTAGTTATTCTTCTTCTTCTTCTTATATATTACTTCTTCTTTTGTGGGTAATCTCATTAAACTAAATGGTTGATTTGCTGTTTTATGACATACTTGTTTCAACTTGTGAAGATGCAGGTGAGGATATTCCTGAAGAAGAAGCAGTTTGCAGAATTTGTTTTGTTGAGCTTGGGGAACAAGGTGACATGTTTAAGATGGAGTGTAGCTGTAAAGGGGAGCTCGCACTTGCTCACAAAGATTGTGCTGTAAAGTGGTTTAGCATCAAAGGAAATAAGACATGTGATGTCTGCCAGCAGGATGTCCAGAACCTACCAGTGACATTATTAAAAATACAAAATCCTCAAAATGTTATTAGACTGCCACCAACTGTTACTCGGCAGAGAGAAGTTCCTCGTTACAGGCATGTCTGATCATTTAAAATATATAAAAATAACTCTTTGACCATTACTATTTAATAGTTGATTATTAAATTTAAGTATTGACTTTAGTCAATAGGTGTGTATTTGGGTTTTTAAAAATTAAGAGGTGAAATTTTATCATTTAGAGAAACCTTGGGTGGGATTAAATCCTATGGCCTTAAATGGTCTAAAGTACGTCATGCCTAGTTCCCCATTTTCTTAAAATGCTAAATTTTTTTTATTATAAATGTGTTTTCGATTATTCTAATGAAATTGTGTTTGTTATTTATTTATTTATTTTGTTTTGTTTTGACTTAGATCCTACTAGGGATGAATTTGCTATTATACTTCACCATGGTGGTAATTTAGGGGATTGGGGATATTACAAGGGAGAACATGATTGTTTAGATTGGTGTCATCCTAATAGACTAAAAATCATAAATCTAGATAAAATGGTTAAGAACATTGGTATTTATAGAGTGTTCAGTTATTTCTGGTTATTGTCAAGTTAGGATTATAATGGTAGTGAGCACAAGTAGATTCGTGTATATGCTAGTGTTTGGTCCAAGAAAGAATTACTAAAAGAGGTTAGTAAACTTGTATCAAATAGAGCAAGGGTGGTGATTGAGGCAATAGAGAGTGAATCTAATCCTCTTCCTCCTCCAAGGTCTATAAGGAAAACAATAACAAAATTATGTTCTAAAGGTGGGTCTAATTCAACAAATGATGGGAATGGAAATAGTGAAAATTTACTGGGTGGACAGGAAACATCTAAGGAAGAGAATGTTGTTCGTGAGATTGGGAATAATGAGCAGTAAGTAGTTGGTGGGTTATCATTATTCTCAACATCATTATCACTTTTATGGAAATAGTCATCATCACTTTTAGCCCTCCATTTGTGACCCCAGGATTATTATTTGTGGCCTTAGGATTATTAGTATTCAATTCAGTATTTAGTTCAAAATTTATCTGATCTTCATCAGTTGAACTTACTATATTATCTCAAAACAAATCCTTTCCCTTGTAATAATGGTCTCACTACTTATTGCCTCTACTCTTTCCTTTGCATAACTAACTCTATTATTCTCACACCCATCAATTACATGCTGCTTCTTTTGCCTTGATATACTAGCCCCACTATTCTTAACCCCACCTATTGACCTATGCTCTTTTCCTTTCACATAACTAACTTTACTATTCCCAGGTCCACTAACTACATGTTGCTCATTTTTTCTGAGCCCCACTAACAACATTGTTTTCCCCAATTGCTTCTTGCCCATCCTGTAAATTCTCACTATTCCCGTCCTTACCATTTGTTAAATTAGGTCAACCCTTAGAATTGCTTGACTGACCTAATTTTGTTTTTGTTTTTCTTACAGACCTTGAAGGGAGAGATTTGGTACACTCTGTATTTTCTAACACCACCCCTTCTTTATTTGACACAAGTTTATTAACCTTTTTAGCTAATTCTTTCTAGGACCAAACTCTAACATACACATGAATCTCCTTATGCTCCCTATCATGCAATCCTAATTCTTAAAAAACAGAGTTAGTGTCAAAATTTTTTCAGCCACTATTGTAGTCATGACCTGACAATAATAAAAAATAATGAACACTCCATAGATACTTGTCTTTTTAAGCACTATATTTAGGTTAATGATTTCTAGTCCATCATAATCAAACCAATCTAATTTATACCATTCTTCCCCATGGCATCCTACTCCTCAAAATCACCACCATAGTTAAATACATGTAGCTAAAGGCCCTTTTGAAAAAGATTTGAATTCTTCATGTAGAACTTCCATCAACAATGGTTCATCTCATTTGGAAACTCAATATTTTATTTTTCTTGTTATTTTATTTTTATTGAAAGAGCCCTAAAATTTCTTACACGTGTAATTTTGTATTGTCTTAGTTTTTAAAAGCTCAGTTTGCTTGAAACTATATTTTATGGTCATTTATGTTAATATATATTGTGTTTCAAATGGATGTTTTACTTACTGTAATCTTGCCAGGGTCTGGCAGGATGTACCAGTCCTTGTCTTGGTCAGCATGCTTGCATATTTCTGCTTTTTGGAGCAACTTCTGGTATATGTCTCTCATTTATATGTGCTTGACTATCATTGCGTGCTAACTTACAAATAACTTTGCTTGTTTTCCATGGAACATTCTATGATTGGGCCAAGTTTCATGCCATGTACTTCATACACTGTTTGGTGAATTTATTATCTTTTAGGTCCTTTATATCATTAATTTAGCCATCAATTGAACCATTTGCTGACTTAGTTCATAAATACTTATAACAATATAGTATTACACACAAAGAAGACTTTTTAGTTCTTGAAATGAAATATATAGGAGTGAACAACCTAGAGACATCCTCAAGGAATGCTAAAGTGACCTTAAATTGATAAACTAAAACTGATATGGAATGTAATTGTGCCAATTTCTTGGCATCATTTGAATAGAAAATAAAAAACCAAAAAAAAACCAATTTCTTGGCCAAATTATCTTGTAATATTTTGAGACTAAGGCCATGGCTTTACCTTTAAGCTTGTGCATACTAAACTTTACTGATGAATCACCTTCAATGCGTGCATTTGATCCAGACTATAACTTTTGTTTGAGGAGTCATTACTCTGAATTTTTTAAAATTGGCATGTTACTAAATTTGACCAAACATAATTTTACCATAAGTTGGTTCTTTTGGAAGCTCAACCAGTTAAATAGAACACAATTGCCTATGTAAGAGTATTGTACTTTCATAGATTTCTATTTTTATGTCTCATGTTTTGTTTTGCTTGTATTGGTATTGTCTTTTCCTGTTACTGTTTCATGTTCTTACATGTTTCAATTTTATTTTCTTTACGCTTTTTGGATTTCTATTTGAGCAGGTGTCTCAGCTGGGTCCTCGTGCTCTTGCCATCTCATTGCCTTTTGCCTGTGTTTTAGGTCTCCTTTCTTCAATGATAGCTTCAACCATGGGTAAGTTTTGTTGAAGTGAGTTAGTTTTCCCATGTTGTAACATATCAAGTGCTTTTATTCTTGAATTCTCTTTCATAACCATTAATTGGATAGGTTCATAGTAGAAACGTGGTAATTTTTTTTTGTCTATAGCATACCTTTAGTTGATGCTGACTAAGAGAGAGAAACAATAAATTGTACTATGGATTATTTATATTTTGGACCCATGTGTAAATTTTGAATTTTAGGAGAATTCAGGAATAGTGAGATAAAAGAGATTCCTTTAATTTGGTTCTTTTTCTTGTGAGAACAGTATGATATTTGGTGAGAAAATGAAATAAAAAAGGAAAGGATTAGAAGATGAAGAGAAGAACTAGGGAAGAACTAGGGGGTAAAAAAAGAGATGTAAATGGGAGGACAAGAACGAAATAAGAGGGACAAAAAATGTCATACAGTTTTGTTTATTTTATTAGTTAGATAGTGATTAACTGTATCAAATTATTGCAATGGTGGTATCACAAAAATATGACAATCATGGAAATTAAATATTAGAGCAAAATCTAGGTTTATACTAACTCAACCACTGTAGGCTTTCAAAGTTGTTTCAAAACAATTGCGTCCTTGCAACAATGAGCAAAGGACAATAAAGGAAGAGATTATTAGAAGATAAGGCTTTCCTTAAAAAAGCTAGTTGTATGAATATAAATTTGATCAAACAAGCTATTAAACGTGTTGAATTGAGACGTGTATTCTTTTGGGAAATTGTTTTCTTAGATATTATGATTATATTTACTTCCCTTGAATAGAATCAGATAATATCAAGGACTAGTTTCCTGATAAAATTAGGGATTAGTTTCCTGATGTTAGGGATTAGTTTCGTGCTTCATAGTCTGATCCAGCCTACATATTTCCATTAGGTTTGTACAAAAATAATATAATATTACTTCAAATTCCTACATGGTATCAAAGCAAAAATTATGGGAAAATTAGTTTGTTTTTCCTGTTCATTAGTTCACTTTCATTGGAAATAGTAGTCACTGGAAAATCACCTCAGACCTGACAAAGCATTGACATAACTATAAATTTGCCGGAAACAGTCAACAAATTGTCTGAGTCTTGCTGGAATCCATATCCAACTTTCGAATTCATGAAAAAACTACAATCTTGTTGGAAATAGCCTATTTGCCTTGTTTTCACATGAAACCCTAAAATATCCCTCTGAAATTGTGGATTTACTTAAATCCATGTCAGAAACCATAGATCTACCCAAAGAGTTGTCAGAAACTGTAGATTTATCTTTGTTGTTGTTGGAATAGAGCATAACTGAAGAAATTACTCCTATAGATAATGAAAGGTATCAACGCCTTGTGGATGAGTTTATCTATCTCCCCCACATAAGATTAGACATCAATCTTTCATTTAGTGTTGCAAACTAATTTATGAACAACCAATTTGAGAAACACATGGAAGGGATCTATTGAATTCTCAAGTATCTAAAGATGACCATATGTGTTGGACTATTCTTGAAGAGAATTCAAAATCGAGATGTTCAAATTTATTTAGATATAGATTGGGTTAGTTTCATCACTAATCGAGGGTTTACTATAGGTTATTGCACTTATGTATAGGTAAACATGGTTATAGAGGAGTAAGAAAGCAATCTATTGTTATTGGGAGTAGTGAAGACGCGAAGTTCAGAGTAATGACTAATGAAACTTCTGAAGCAATGTGGGTTAAAAGGATTCTTGAAAAGCTAAAAATTCTCTTAGGGGAACCTATTAAGCAACAATAAGTATCACGAAGAATCTTGTATATCATTGATAGGACAAAACATGTGAAGATAGATCATCATTTCATCAAAGAAAAACATAGAGGGATGGATTATTTCTTTGATCTACACACCCTCTTCTCTTCAAATGGTCAATGTCTTCACCAAAGCCTTGCATGAAACAACTTTGAAGAACTCAAATCCTAGCTGGGAATAGTTAACATCTATAGCCAGTTTGGGGGGGAGTGTGGAAAATTGTATTCTTAGAGATTATGATTATATTTCCTAAAATATAGTCGGGCAATCTGTTATCTAATTAGCATTGATTGTCTAAGATTGTCTCTTCATAAAATCAAGGATTAGTTTTTTAATTTGGAGTCAAATCTTACCTATATATTACCATTAGTTTAGTACAAAAAATAATATAATAAAAATTTCAAATTAGTCCAAATTCTTGTAATTGTTAATTTTTTGTTTGTTATAAATAGCAATAGTTATAGATGCACTTATACACACAAAAGTTCCGACAACTAGTCTTTTATTTTAATTACAGCCGCTTGACATTATTCATGCCTAATACTAGTGGACTCAGACAATTTTTACATTCCTCAAGTTGGTGAATGAAAATGTCCATTTCTAGAAATGCTACACTACTCAGCCCCTTGCTAAACATATGCAAGTTGACATCCTGTAGACACATAAGGTGTGTAGATCAGTCCACTTTTTCAACTTCTCCTTGATGAGTATTTATCCACTTCTATGTGCTTTGTTTGATTGTGTTATATTGAGTTATGTGCAATGTTGATTGTAGATTTGTTGTCATAATAGTCTCATTGGTCCCTCTTATATAATTTTCAATCATAGAAGTTCACGAACTCCTTGAGCCATTGCTCAAAACCTACCTTAATACTGGATCTTGTCATAACAATTTGTTTTTTACTTGTCCATCTAACAAGATTCCTTCCAAGAAAAGTGTGATATCCTGAAGTTGGCCTCCTGTCAGTCACTAATCTAGCATGCTCTGTACCTGTATATGCTTTCAAGCATTAATCTTGCTTTTCTCTTAAGTAAGATCCCTTTCCCAAGAGTTCCTTTAAGGTAGGATTAGATTAAAGCTGAGCTTGCACAAGTGGAGCCTGATATTTTAAAATTGTCGTGATCGAGTCCGAAACAAGATTTCACAAGCCTGAAAAATTCAATTTGGATCGACTGAAACAACATCATTTTGATTAATATACATAAAAATGATGTTGTTTTAGTAGTTTATATGCAAAAGCTCATTGAGAAGCTCAATAGGAGGCTCGTTGTTCATGTCAGCCAAGCTCGTCAAGCTCAAGCTCAAGCTCAAGCTCAAGCTTGACTCCTTATTAGCCGAGCTGAGCTTGAGTTCGGATCAGCTTGAGCTCGGCTTAGCTCAGGTTGTGCATAAACTAACAATTTGCAAATAGATTTGTTTGTCACAACAGTCTCGTTGGTCCATCCCATTTAATTTTCAAGCCTTCTAAAATGATTTTCGACCATAGAAGTTACAAAGTCCTTAAGCCATAGCTTAAAACCTACCTTAGCACTCGATCTTGTCACAACATTTTGTTTTTTACTCTTCCATGTAACAAGATTCCTTCCAAGAAAAGTGTGATGTCCAGAAGTTGACCTTCTGTCAATCTCTGATCTAGCATGCTCTATATGTGTATATTCTTTCAAGCATTAATCGTGCTTTTCTCTTAAGATCCCTTTCCCAAGACTTCCTTTAAGGTACTGCAACACTTGATTAACAATTTGCATATAGACTTCTTTCAGGGTGTGCATAAACTAACAATTTGCAAATAGATTTGTAGTCACAATAGTTTCATTGGTCCCTCCCACTTAATTTTCAACTCTTGTAAAATGATTTTCAACCATAAAAGTTCACAAAGTCCTTAAGCCATTGCTCAAAACCTACCTTAGTGCTAGATCTTGTTGCAACATTTTGTTTTTTACTCTTCCATGTAACAAAATTCCTTCCAAGAAAAGTGTGATATCCAGAAGTTAACCTCCTGTCAATCACTGATCTAGCATGCTCTGTATCTGTATCTGTATATGCTTTCAAGCATTAATCTCTTGAATAAGATCCCTTTCCCAAGACTTCATTTAAGGTACTGCAACACTTGATTAACAATATGCAAATAGACTTCTTTCAGGTTCTGCATAAACTGACTAATCACCCCAACGACATGAGCCATATATCTAATCTTGTGTGACAGATTAATGGGTGATACATCTCTTTTTCTTCTCTCAACTTGTGATTAGGATTTATTTGTATGCTTGCTGGTTTACACGCTAGCTTCTTGTTACTGTTAGAAGGTCTAACATACTTATCTTTAGAGATGAAAATTCATTTTCTGGAGTGGGCAATTTCTGTTCCTAAAATGTACAACTTTTCCAGTTCTTTGATCTCCAACAGTTGCCAAGCATTGCAAGTGTTCTGTTTGGAATAGTTTATTTTTGTTTTGCTTGAGAGACAATATGGTGATTGGGAAGAATAAGAACGCAGCTGGATATTGACCTGTTCTATGATAGCACTCTCTCCGACATAGTGACACTAGAGCCTGGAGTCGTAGATTCTAATCACTGAATTGTCATGATGGCAATTTGATTTTTAGCAAGATGCAACAAGGTCACTTTTCCCATATAATTGGCTGTTAGGTCAGGCTGGAGGTGCAATATCAAAAATCACAAATGGCTTTACCTTCCCCCATTGACACCATTCAGTCTTCTGTGGGATTGAAAAGCCCAATTTTGACAAATGGTATTACATTGCAGAATCAGTTTGAGTTACAAGCTTGTGTGTGGGGAGGTTGTTGGCTTTTAGGCTTCAGCGCTACCACAATATTACTCAATGATGCCTCAATAAATGGGGCAAATGTCGTGGGATTGACTACCTTCGGAGGTTTTAATTATGCTGCTTTGAAGGTTTTAAATTTAATTGTGTTTTTTCCTAAAACCAAACTTCTAGGCAGTTGTTTCTACTCTTTTTGAACAGTGTCCATCTTTGGGGTCATTAGAGTGGGGGCAGATTTTTATGATTGCATGGAAGAGAATGTGTTGCTTCTGTGCCAATAGAGTTCGGAGAAACGCATTACATTATTTATTGAAATTTCACTTGGCTTTTGTTGTTGTACTCTATATGTTTCTTTTGTGACAGTTTTGTTATTTTTTATTAATTTAAATCCAGTTCGTGCTGTTAGTGGACAACGAAACAATAGCTCTGTCCTTGTTGAAGTACTTAATCTGATTAAATCAGATATTCACAAGATTACCCACCATCACGGGCAAAACTGGAAGAATTCTATGCATAGGAAATGAGAAGATTCTTATCGAAAGAAAATAAACATAATTAATCATTCAAGGTACTTCTGTAAGGAAACAAATCTACCCCATTAAATACTAAAGTAATAGTAAGTCTGAAAAGTTTTTCTGGACAGAAGATGAAAATGAGTTAGAAACAAGGGAATGAAAGAACACAGGTAGAATCTAGGGTAAAACAATTCAATCTTCATATTATTTCTGAAATCTGTCTGGTCCTAAATAAATTTATGGCGCTATTCATCTGGAGTATCCACTTCAAATATAACTTCACCTGCATCAAGTAAAAACCTTGCTCAAATAGTAAGTGCTAAAACTTTGAAAGTTAAATGTTTGTTAAACCTATAATGGTTGCTTTTGCAATTTATGCTTTCTAGTGTTATTACTAGAATACTCATAGTATGAGAGGATATATTAGTTCTTTGCTTCTGTTTTTTCTCTGTTTTCATTAGTGTGTGTTTTTCATTTTTCTCTTGCAAATTGATAGAGAATTGTTTCATAATTAGAGTTACTTAAAAAGCATGTTGCCTTTGATGCTGACAGTGAGCAGGACTTATCTATGGGCTTATGCTTCCTTCCAATTTGCAATTGTGATCCTGTTCGCTCATATCTTTTACTCTGTAGTAAGCAAAACTATATTTATTCCATGCATTTGTTTTATTTCTTTTGGGTAAAATTGTAAAGCACATGATTTCAACTGCTTTGCTCAATGTTCTGAATTATATTTTTGAGGTGAGGGGAAGGGGTGGTAGAATTGGTACTCTCACATTCTTGGTTTAACATGCAGCTTAATGTGAACCCAATTCTTTCTGTCCTCCTTTCCTCGTTCACTGGGTTTGGACTTGGAATTAGTACAAATTCTCTTATTGTGGAGTACCTTAGATGGAGGACAAGTAGGCAGATGCAGTCTCCGCATTGGCAGGTTAATACTGTGCAGCAACAGCTACATGAGCCGCAGCAACAAGAACAACAAAACCAGCAGAGCCAGCAACATGAGTATCAGCATCACCAACATGAATCCCATAACCAGCATCAACACCAACACCAACTGACAGAGACGGCCAGTGTTGGACCCACTGATAGTTCCAGGCGACAATTAACAATTGTACAGAGCACATAGCTCAATCTTACTAAAGGTTTGAGTTTATTTCATAGTGGAGATGCTTAAATCGGTTGGTTAATACTTAAGGTTTGAGTTTTTTTCTGAAACATGGTGACTAAAAAGTATAGACCCTCTGACTTAGGACTTATGACTGGCTTATAGTCAAATTATGAAGTTTACAAGCTTCTGCTTGGAGTTCTCAAATCAGGCCATTTTAAGATTTTCTTGAGGCACTAGGCTGGTCCTTGCTCTATAGTTGATTTATTTGTATGTCATACATTTATTTTGATATATAGCCATATAAATGTGTCTGCAGCCTACTCACAGAAGTTATGCTTTCTTCATTCAACATGAGCATAGCATCTAGACCTTTGGATCTTGAACCATGACAATATTTCCAAGTGAAGAAATGGTTTATGAAAGGTATGCAATATGCATCTAGCCTTGGCGAACTGTTCAGTTCATAGAAATATCTCCCACCAGAGTAAAATGCACATATATGACATCATCATCTAGAGGGGTTGATTATATAATCGCCTCTTAAAAGTAGAGACTCTTGTTTTTATACAGTGATCTGACAAATGTTATTGATGACTTGTATATTTAAATTGATCTAGTTTACATTTTTCGATGGGTCATATTTAACAAGATTTGATTTGATTTTTTTAAAATTTTTTTATTGGTTGGGTTATAGCTTATTCTTTATATGAGTAATAATTAGTTTGTTTCTGATACAGGTTAAAATGCTACATACTGGGACTGATTTTTGATTGGCTATTTTTACAAAAAGTTCTAATAGAAAGCAGGGGAACTTCAGAGATTGAGAAGGATGCTGAATTTGTTCTGTTTGATGGATTTACAGAGTGCAAGTGACCTACATTATACGTGGCTGTTATTTTTAAGGGACAGCCAAGCCAATCAAGCATATCTGGAAGTTTTGCTCAGAAGCCGTGAAATCTGAGAGAACTTTTTACAGGTTAAAAATGGTATCTCTCATTTGATTGATTATCGATTGTTTGATTACAATCTTGCTCTATTAGTTGTACAGAGTAGTGCAACGGAAGAGGATGTTTTATTTGTAATATATGAAGGTAAAATTTGTCCCATGGAATGCTTTGTTTGTAATACCAATCTACTTTTCATTGTTACCTGAAAGTCACTTGTGGAAATATTTCCTTATAATTTGGTCTGTTTAAGCTTCGGTCTTTCCTTTTAGCTCTTGAAATTATTGGGACAAGTTTATCAAAAATTATATATAATTGTCTAAAAAGATAACTTAAAAAATATTAGGGAAAATTGATTTTCACCTAAAGATATATAGCAGAAAGATCTAAATTTTAACATTTTATCCTAATAAAAAAATATCTATTTTAACTTTACTTCATAATTATGTTATTTTTTTAATAATTTTTAGTGGTTTTAGAATAATTTTTGGTAAATAATTATATTCTAATCTTTCAATGCCTAAATTTATTGTTTTTAAACCCAAACAAATTCATTGTCCAACTTTTATAGGGTGCAACCATATAATACGGTGCCATATGCGAACAATCTACTATCATCAATCCATCAAAATTTTGGATCTCAGTAATCCTCGGACGTATAGTCTCGTGTTACAACTTCATATATTTATTCCCCCCATTAAAGCATTACAGAAGATGATTAAATAGAACATATCAGTTAAGAAACGCTGGGCAAATTAAAATTAAAAAAAAAAACAAGGAAATGAATGGGACCTGCAGCACTTCTGGCTCCCCAAGGCCGCATGCTGGAACTGGGGAACTCATTCTGCAATCTTGCTTTTACACCAAATTTGTTGGAGACGTCCTTCCACGATGTATATAAAGGTCCCAAATCTATCGGAGTACGTTTCTAGCTTTCCGTTTATTGGTTGACACCTCCAGTAACCTATACATCCATCGATCTAGCATCCCTGTTCAATATATATATTTCATTTCTTTAATACTACACCAAAAGACTACCATGAAAAGAAAATGAAGGAACTTCAACATGTGGATATCAATTCAACTTGTTCATAAAAAAAAAAAAAGGAAACTACAGCTGGAACTACCAAAAATTTATGCCACTTACCAGCTACTAAGTGTGCGTTGTGAATTATTTAAAAAATAATCAATTAGGTTTTAAGCTATAACAAAAAAGATGTTGTTCTATAAACAGCTTTATATATTGATTAAGTTTTAGCCTTTCCATATCAGTTCAAAGCTTATTTTGCATGTTAAACAACAAATACGCCCACATGTACGACTGGATTCTAGTTGAGCTTGCTTAAGCTTAAACTCACAATTTCAATATTATTAAACTCGAACTCAAACTTTAGAGAGGTTCAATTCATTAAGCTTACAAACTTGAAAAATTTGATTTTAATAGACTAAAACAACAGCTTTTTTATAAACATGCATCAAAACAACATCGTTTTGATGACCTATTTTAAAAAAATTGTTAAAGAGTTTATTAAGAAGCTCATGAAAAAACTCAGATCAACTCGTTAAGTCTCGAGTTCAAGCTCATATCCACTAAGCTCGTTGAGCTTGATTCCTTATTAGCTGAGCTGATTCGAGCTTAACTCAAATCTAACCTTACCCACATAAAATATATTAAATTACTAACATAATAATAAATATAGCTAATTTAATAAATCAATCAGAATGATTATTTCTTTGAAAGGAAAAAACATTGGACATACTATAGCTGCCAAACAGTCACCACCAGCCACATTTTTCCAACAGTGTCTAATAGGTAATATTAAGCCACAAGGGGCTACCAAATGTTTTACAGCCTCCTGAGACTAAACACTGCAGCAGAGGAATTCAAAATATAACTAACATCAGATAGATTGACTTGTTCCAATCATTCTAATGTCGGTTGTGTTGCCAGACACCACACACCACCTGAGGGTGGTTGCTGGCAACCACTGTTGGTGGTTTGACGCTTTTATATGTTTTGAGAAATTATTTGTTTTTAATGTTTAAATAAATATATCTATTTAATAATTATATTATAGAGGTAAAAATATGTCCCTTTTCATCTTCATGCACACCACAATTTGCAAAGCCACTTACCAAACATAAGATCATAGATTTTAAAAATCAAAGCAATTTTAAGAGGCTGTTGCACCATATGATACAAAAATTATTTCAATGCTAGGCAAAAGCTTATTATATTTAAAGCAACAACAATCTCAAACTAACCCTAAAATTTCTTCAATACCCATATTTTTTTACCAAAATAACCAAAACAGTACAAACTAAAATAGCATTTACAATTACACTACTACTTACTTTTTGGGAGTATATTTGGTCAAATGATACCATACTTCCCAAACTTATATTTCTACTTTTTATCATTCATAATACGGCATTGCTTCTAAGTGTTGTGTCACTATAGGTGAATGATATGACAACTATTTATTGGAGCCAAACATTTAGAACAAAAAAATGAAAATACGAATTCAGGATGTACAGCATTGCACTTTTTAATTAGATGGTTATGCAATCTGTAATTACGCCGAATAACATTAGCAACATTTTTTGTAAGTCAGAATGGTATTGAGACAAACCTGTCAAAGCAAATGTGCCACCTAATACTGCACAAAGCCGAGTAATGAAATGGAGAAAACTACGCCGTTCTTCTTTGATAGTCACAGTTATAGGTGAAAGATCATACAGGAAGTAAACAGCTGCAGAAAGGAAAAGAAAGAATGAATGGTTATCAGTTTAAAGAACCAATTAAGAAAAATAAGAGACAAAGCAAACGCTAAACAAATCAGGCTGCAAGCCACCTGGCCATGTCCTATCAAACTCATTCATTGGAGAGAAATATTCTGTTACAGAGAATTGATTTGTTGGCAAAACTTCTTTCGATATATATCTGTATTCAGTTGGAACAATCTGCAAGATTATATACAGAAAACTTCAATGGGCCGCAAGAAAATATCAAACATTAGGATCCTCAATATTGAATCAACAAAAATTCTTATACCAGCACAATAAATGGAAGAAAGTTCATATAAAATAATATATAAATTTCAGTTGGAAATATCATATCTATCCTTCGTTGACTAATTAGATAAGGCACTATATTCCGCAAACATTATTCCATAGGCTAATCTACTATCAACTTATGCAGGTAAATTACAATAGAAAGCAACATTATCTTTTGAAAATTCATCAAGCATCATATTTACCATCGCAATAATTAGTTGCAATCTTAAGCATTGCAGTTTCTTGCCAAAGGTAAGCTAAGATAAATGCCCAAGGTCAAAGATCAAAAGCTATCAGAATGAGGATGCAGTCAAACCTTTATGTAATACTTGAATGTTCCACTTGTATCATGCAGTATCCGCACTGTCCCATCTAATGGATTGTGAATTCCTGGATATTTTGGCCCAAATGATAGATCATGGATGACATGACTTACATTTACATGCGTAGCTCCCCCAAATATCTAGAAAAGAAAGAGGCACAAATGAAGTTCCCACATGAAAATACGTCAACTTATGTAAACCTCCAAATAAGCCACATAGACCACAACTCGGTATTGTTATAGTACTTTTAAAAAGTATAAATTAATGAAAACAATAAATCTAAAGACAAATGACTCAAAACACTGCTTTTCCATGGAAGAGTTTGAATTAACTGTAAGCAGAAACTTCTTGATATTTTTGACAGGTGTAGAGCACCAATAACAAGTTCTAAGCTTCTGAGTCAACTCTCACTATGATACATATGCAAAATTATCCCCAAATGCTTCACTTGGCATTACGTGTAAGGGTTTACAAATGTGTGTTTTGGCGGTAGAATTTTCTTGTTTATAACTGCTATACTTCATTGCAAATTAATTTTGTCACTTCACACAAATGGCAGATTAGTTTCACATACATCTTTGTCTAAATATTTTCCAAAAAAAGGACCCTTACTTTTAGGATATCGAAGCTTCTATAAATTAAGTTTCGATACATTTTACAACCAATTTGTATCTGCTGCAACAAACTTGTATTGCAGAGATCAAAATCTGCAAAGAATGGGGTACAAAAAAACCTCCAAATAAGTCCAAAAGGCATAACCATGAAATATATGAACCACAAGTACATAGAACGAAGTTTTTCCTTTTTTGTTAATGCAAAAGTGACCACATGACCACAGAAAAAGAGTTAGATCTTTAAGAAAATCTCAAAATTGTTTTCTATACTACTATATATATAAATATATATAAAATAATTTCAATAAAACTATATGCACTAACAACAAATACTAATTTGCATATTAATAACGAAATGTTACCATATGATTGGATAATTATTAGAGATAAAATAACATAGAATTATATGCTGACAAATCAACATTAGCACACAAATTAGTATTCATTATTAGTGCATGTGGTTTTACTCATAATTTAAATAGTAGAAACTTTTCACCATTTAACCAAAATACTGAACACTCCAGAATATACCCATTAAAGGCATACATGGGTTCAAAAATTCAACTATTCACTTTATCAGTCATCCAAACATCAAACAACTTTTCGCACAAATGAAATCCATGATACAAATATCTTCACAAACAAGAAAAAAAGGCAGTTAAATTCATGTCAATCCTAGCATTTTCCTCCATCCTATATGAGATTGCATATGAAAAAGCTACTGACCATTTGAGCTACATAAATGTTTAATCCATGAACTGATATATGAAAGTTTCCAGCAACCCTTTGAACATCCAGAACTCCATAAACCTGCATAAGTGTAAAGCTGGAATGTTAGGCGCTTTTTTTTTTTTTTTTTTCGGTCTTCTTCTCTTGGACTTGAGATAAGAGTAATGAACTTTCATTATATTAACATGATAGAAAAGATCTAGAAAGTAATACCCGACATCCTTCACCATTTTCCAATGCTTGCTTCACTTTCTTGATCAAATTTTCAGATGCTTGATCCAGGCCAAGCGCATGAAGTTTCTCATCAGAATTCTCATGATGATCTTTATCATCTGTTCATAATGCCATTAAGAAAATAAAAAAGACAATAAACTAAACTAAAACGATTAATGGCTTGATAATCACTCAGTAACAGAGTACTTATATCACAGGAAAACACAAACAAATCTCTAATAGAATAACATTTATGCCCCTGAAATATGTGTTACAAGAAAAGCTTATATTAAAACTTAACATGTTGGATCAAGGAAGAAACGGATATTAATACTTTCCTTGCTTTTGCACATCAAACAACAAACTAGTGACAAGAACACAAATTTGAACAAAATATCTATTGATAATCTGAACCAAGGACAAAAGAAAAAATTTTGAACTCGACAAAGCGCTTTGGTTTTCCATATTATTCAAGATGGTTAGTGAGAAGTAAAATTAAGAATTAGCAGTTAGCCACTCTAATAGGAGTTACAAGATTAAAAGAAGATCTGAACAATCAAATCTCCAAACTCTACAATCCCTTATCAAAGTATTTAAAGAAACACTCACATTTTACAGAAGGAAAGAAGTGAACTCTCATACACACTGATAGCATCACTGTTCCTGCCCACCTTATCCCCCTCAAAAGAAAGCCTAAATATTCACTAAGCAGCCAAAATTACTTGTGGGGAATTTGCTCTATTCAAAGCTGGGATGGAACCCTGTTTAAAATTTCAGGGCATGGATGTGGAGAGGTCACAGTTGCTGATCCAAGTTCCCCAAGCTTGATAGCATCAAATTGTAAGAATATAGTAGATTCCTTTACGCCCATCTTTTTTCCGAAATCTACTAATCCTAGAACTATATTGTTTTAGTTCGTTTCTCCTCCCTCTCAGCTTCTACACCAATATCCAAATACTAGCCTTCCTTAAATAAGCACTTCTAAAACGCAAAGTTGATATGTCCCAACATAAACTCGATCTGAAATCTCACTATATTAATTGATATGTTCCAACATAAACTTGATGTCAAATCTCACTACACTAATTGATATGTCCCAACATAAACTTGATCTCAAATCTCACTAGACTGATTGTTATGTCCTAACACAAGCTCAATCTCAAATCTCACTAGACTAATTGTTATGTCCCAACATAAACTCAATCTCAAATCTCACTATATTAAGCAAGCCATCATTCATCAGCTTACATTTTTCTCCAAAATCTTGCAACTTTCCATTTATCTTCCTTTTTACCTGGGGTTCAATTAACAACAAATAACAAGTAAACACGCTATCATGGCCATGATAAAAACAAATAACATCTCCGTTTCTCTTCCTTTTAACTTGGGTTCACTTGACAATAAATCACCTGCAAACATGCTATCATGGCCATAATGAACACAACTAACATCTGCCAACTTCAAAGACCATCCAGACCCAAAGCATGGAGTTTTATTCTGTTCCTTGTGTGATTTAAAATTGTTTGCTTAATCAAAAAAAAAAAAAAATTCTTATTTCTTGAAATTTGCATGGCTAATTTTCATGTTGTTATCCCAAATTGTAAATATGCGAGATTGATTAAAATTGGTACAATATCTTTCAATTTGTTTTGAGTCAAGGACTTATTTCTATCTCTTTTATATTATTGATAATAGAACTCAAAAAGGACTCCTCCCAATATAAAACTAAAATGCCCATATCAAAATTGGAACAGAAGTTGGAACAGGGAAACAAATAGGGTACTATATGAAATAAAGAATGAGAATTCAGAAGCATAGTAAACTCCTTCAAAATAAAATTTAATTAGGAGGCAAAACAGACTATACCATGCTTGTGACCATGTTCCTTTTCCACCAGATCAGACAAATATTCAGTGCCAATGATATGGCCATAGCTGTTCAGGCGAAGCTGCAGAAAGTATTTTCTAGTAAGCAGGAAAGCATACAAAGAGTTTTACCATATTAACTACCAATTCAATTAGAATGAATTAATGGAGGAAACAAAAAGCAGTCTCCGAAAAATAAATAGTCAATGGCTAAATTGGTTAAAATGCCAAAACTTGATATAATAAATGAAACATGGGTTGCACAAGTCAAACTCCATAAATACTTATCACACTCTAAATATTTAACTTCATAACATTTTGTCCTCACCTTAGCAAATATCTCTCACCTCATTAGCATGCTTTAAAAATTAAAACATAGATAAATAAAAACAAGAACAGGGTAAATTGATCATTTCAATCTTAAGAGATATGGTTTGAAATTCCTTTTGGAAATGCAATTTTTCTTGCTACCAAGGAAGCTTTTTGGGTTACACCCTGTAACACCCATCTAAATATGACAACTTACGGATGGCTAAATTTGGGAAAGGACATATTCTACAACTTCTAAACTATCACAAAAATGTTATCCATATAATCAAAATCCAATTTCTTGACCACAGAACCTCCTTGATGTTAAAAAAATTCAAATTTTTTTATTTTAATTTTCACATAACCGATGCCATGAACTAAAGCAAATTCACAGGCTTACGTGTTAACTGGTTCATTTGTGGACTGCACTAGAAATTATTACTCTTCCTAAAGTTTATGCCATAAAAATTTCTACAATTCATCCTCATTAAACTTATGTTTGCATCTTTCAGAAATTAAGAGTCTTGCCCCAAATACCATCAAGAACCATAGTCCATACTAAAACTCAACACAGTGACAATATTCTTGCCCCACGTGATCACACCCCATTCCCTCCAGTTATTCATAACTATGAATTATACATGTGTCATGTATATGCTCCTCTTATGTTGTTTTGACATCTCGTATGCCTTCAAATAGCTCCACATATAGGTAGTGCAGAAACATTTAGAGGCTTTCTCCGATGAAAGAGGCAAGAGTTGGAATTAAAATTAGTAAAAAACAGCTAATAAAATGTCTTTATGAATTTCATACTTTCCATATGTTTGTATCGAGATCAACTTCATGCTTGCCCGACATATCGATAGCATCAACACTTAAAACTGTAAGAACAAAATTTAAAATGAAGGAAAAGAGTAAGCATCCAAATTTTATTTAGCAAAATAAGCCAGATATGAGATAGACAAAAAAAAAAGAAAAAAACCATTTCAAAGAAGTAAAAGAGTTCTGCTGACCATCACAAGGCAAAGAAGGAAACGTCATGTTTATGTGAATTGGAAGTGTTTCTCCACGTTTCAAGTCTACAGACATCTGCCAAACAGACACTGTGTCAATTCATGTGTATGCTCATGAAGCATATAAATCCACATATGTTTGGCTCATGATTTTTGGCCCAGCCCTATTTATTGAGATTATAGCCAATGAACTTTCCAAATTCCTTCACAAACCTTGTAGTTTTCTAACAATTAGCTGGCTTATTTAAATTCTTTAGAAATTTAATTCAACTAGAGAACCCTATTATTTGGAAGTTATACATAAAGTATGAACTGTTAATAGCAGACCAGGTGTGTTTCATCAATTGTCTCATGTGGTAGTTGTTCAGAAATTATACATAGACAATTAACTTGCATCAAAAAAGAATGTTTCTTGAATTTTCTAATGTACGAGTTGTTTAGATTCCCTCACACGTCAAACCGTTGGACTTGAGAGCAACATATTTAGAATTATCCCTCCACACAACTTAGTTGGGAGATGTGGAAAGAAAGCTACACAGAAAGAAGAAACCACTTGTTCATCAAGGTAAAAATTAAATCATCAGTTAAGCTGGGCTATACCTTCTTGTCTTATAAAAGTACCTAAAGCAGCACTGTTTAACCAATGTACTTATACCCTACTGTTTCATAGATCCTATAAATGCTCTATTGACTTCATTCTTTCCTCCAAATTTGAGAAATTTCCCTCAGTTGATCTATTTTTCAATATACAGTCTACTTATCCCATGAGAATATATCAATGAAGCAACAAGATTTACGAACCCCAAGGTATCCATATGGTCAAAAATATACTAGATTACTTAAAACTCAAGAAAAATATTTCATTTTAAGATTCAATTAACCATGGGTCCAGAAAAGCAAAGTAAGAAATGATCATTTTTCTCAGAAAAAAAAAGAAGAAAAAGATTGAAAAATAATAGAAAGAATGATAATGAAGAAACAAGAATATATCAACATTATAAATTTACAAAGGCAGGAAGAGGATAGAGACAGAGAAAACCATATTAGTATTGTTGAGTTTTAAATCTTAAAATGAAGCTGTTCTAATTTTTTTTCAGCCTCCTTTAAATTTCCAAAAGAACAAGATCTAACCATTTGTTATGTAGCTTTCATTTAAAACATTTAATCTTCAATGCGACAAACAAGCCCCTATATCAGTCTTAAGCTTCATGCTAACTTAGACTCAGAGCAAGCTAATAGTTATGATTGTTTGGGAACGGCTTCTTAGTGCCCATTTAACATTTTCCAATTCATATTTACTTTTAGTATATCCATCATATGTAGTATCCTATCACTTTCAGAATTGGAATTTCCATAGAAGTATAGGAAAAGAAAAGAAGAAATGAAAAGCATACCTGATGAACGGTATATGTTGTAACATAATATCTTAGCTCATGCAAGAATAATGAGGCCATTATGATTAGGCCAATGATCGAGACTACATCATTTAAAACAAAAAACTATTTAATCAGCCTATTAGCAATCACTGGAAGCAAATAAAATTCAAAATTAAAAAAAAAAAAAACAATAACAATGGTTATAAGCTGATCAACCAAGTGCCCCGGACTGGGTTTTCTGCAACAAATGCTCCTCTGCGCGAGGAAAGGCGTCGAGACTCTTTATAGCTTGCTTCAAACCCATCTCTTTAAACGAACAACTTAGAACATGAAAAAAGAAAACCCTAAATAAACAGTTGCCTGCATAGTAATCAATCAATCAATTAACCATTCAGATAATCCATCGAACAATAACACGGCTAGTTAAATAATGGAAAAATTACAACGGAATTAGGAATGATTTTGACTTGAAGCATAAATTGAAGTCAATTACATACCTAAAGAAGGGAACCAACAAGACGGACGACAGAAATTCGCGCTTACAAGACCAGATTGAATTTTGGCTTTCGTGCGATAGATTTATTACATATAGTTAAGGTGAATTCACACATGAGCTTCCAAGCGGCCCATCACTAAAGCCCGTTGTTGACAATCTAATCTCCTGATCTCTCTATGTATATATATAGTGAAGGCCGAAGGACCCCAAGGTTTGCTGAAAAGAAAGTCATTCTCTAACTTTGAAAAACCCAAACATCTACCTTGATTATTTCTTATCCTTTTTTTTTTTTTTTTTTTTGACTTTTTTGATAAAATAACTAATATTCTCTCATTACAAATAAATATAATTAAAATATAATTTAAAAAATATAAAATTAAAAAAATCACCGTCAACAATAATGATGACCACCAATAAATAAATTAGGAGGAAAAAAATGACTTCTTGATTTCTGAGGCTACTAGATTTAGTTGTTTTATTTAAAAGAGGTGGTGATTAGATCTGATCGTTTTATTTAGTTAAAAAGGTTAGATCGATTCTTTCTATTTTTTGCAAATATTACTAGATTTGATTACTTATATCATCAATTGTAGTTGAAAATAGTAGTTGAGACCAATACTGGCTATTTATGATCACGTTTGGTCTCCTGTGCCAAACATGACATCCAACTAAAAGATCTTTTTTAGTCTCTTAATTTTTTTATACGTTGTCACCATTGCTGGTAGCATCGACAACAACAATGATTATTTTTATATTTTTTGATTTTATTTTATTTTTTATAAAATTTTTAAATTTTTTTATAATTTATTTTAATATTATTTTTATAAAATTTATTTTATTATTTTAAAATTTATTTTTATCATACTTTTACTATCGTTAAATTTGATCTGTTAATTATTAAATTAAGTTTAAAAAAATTAAAGGGTATTTGTTTTCAATAAACATTGGGTGGGAATATTTCCGCTGGCCCATATCTAAACAACAAACGCTTCTCATGGTTGTACACTATACGGATCACAATAATCTTGGTATTAAAATATATATAATATAAAGCCTAATATATAAATTAAAGATATTATGAAATTAATTTGTACAATTTATTGAACCAATGTTATTTGACCCATTTTAATTCTTAATACTGTTTTTTCAATTTAAGTGCGTCTCCCATCCTTAAAAAACAATTTTTTCTGGCCGGAAACTTTGTCTTCCTTCCTTTATAATTTTGCTACACCTATCTCATTTAGGTAATACAAAAGAAATATCATTTAGGGAACTTTAGATTGGGGTAATCACATTTATTGTAAATATATTTTTTTATTATTGATATTATCTTATTTACTTTGTTAAGTAATAGAAGATTTGAGGTATATTTCTGTCATATAGAGTCAAGTAAAATAATTGCATTAATATGAAATAATTCATAAATTTTCAATTTCAAATAAATTTAGAAATTAACACTTACAATTCATAAACTTGTTTGATAAAATATAACTTATAAATATATTTTATTATTAAAATAACTAAAAATGATACTAATTGTTTTATCATATAATAAATTATATTAACTTAAATTTTTATTATGATACTATGAAATAATATTTTTAGTATAATTTAATCTCATAATTAAAAAAACAAATACTTTATAAAAATATTTTTATTAAAAATTTATGTGATAATTTTTTGATTCATTAAAATTAATATAAATGAAATACTGATTAAAATAAGTTCGATTGTGGCAATATCAAAAAAGCTTATTCTAAAATTTCAATTTTAGATTGTTCTTTGTAGAATATAATTGTTTCTTATCGTTATTCAAAGAATTTGGACATGGACCTATTTCATATGGTTGAATATTTGATCATTTTCCTGATTTGTGCACTTTTATTTCAAATTATATTTCTTATATTTAAGATATTTCCTAAAATATTTTAAGTATAATTTTATTTCGTTTATAGAAGATGATTCCTAAAATATTCTGCCATTCTCGATTTGGAAGTTATATTTCTTAAAATTCTTATAGAAAATTATATTTAGATGCTAGACATCGCACGTGATTCACGTGGATCAAGATGCATAGGCAAGAATCTGAAAATAATTAAATTAGTTTTACAAGACGGACACAGTTCCAGACTGTAGCCAATTCAAAGGGAACGTGTGCCTTTACGGCATTGTAGGAGGTGGCACCTTCAGCCCCCGCTTCACTGTCCGAAGCGGTGGAGAGAAACAAGATAAGAGCAAAAAACCAACAATAACAAGAACCTTATCAGCTTTCTCTTTGCATTACATGATGGGAGTTTTTAAAAACTCAGAGTTGCTCTGTCCCAGAACTCTGCATTGCCGTGAATGGGCAAGAAAATACTTGGATTACTGTCTTTGCAATAGCAGAGATGAAATTTCGTTAGGATTGGGCGCCGTGAGTGTAGTCGCCTGGGTTGTTGCTGAAATTCCTCAAATCATTACAAATTACAGGCAGAAATCCACCGACGGCCTCTCTATTGCTTTCTTAACCACCTGGATTATTGGGTAGTTTTTCATTCATTGCCTTTGGTTGATCATTAATTTGATGTTATATATTTAAACTACTAATCAGGAAACATATTTGTAACGATAACTGTTTTTGTAGGGATCTTTTCAATCTTTTTGGCTGCATTCTGGAACCAGCTACTGTAAGTTGTTTTGTTGGTTTTATCCGTGGTGCTTACCATTCTTATTTTTTCTTTCATTTTTGGTGATCTTGAAAAATTATGTTGTTAGTTTATGATGTAAGACATCATGTGAAACTCCTTTTTTTATTATTCTGTCTGATATCGGATCTTCTTAAATAGTATTAGATTGTTACGATCATTAGATTTCGAGTGTAACTAAGACTCTTGCGAATTAAACATTTGGGTAATATCTTATCATTTACCATACCATGATGCTCAATCTCTTTTTCCTATATGAAACATACAAGCGACAAGTTACATGCGTAGTTTAAGTTCTTGACTTTTCATTTTTGAAGTCTATAATGTCTACAATATTGTCAAAGAAGATGTAAGACATTAACACTTCCTTTTCTTTTCTTTAATTTTTTCTTTGTAAATTCTGTTGTACTGTCACTGAGCTTTTGTACGTGCTTTTGCAGCTTCCAACCCAGTACTATACGGCATTGGTAAGGATGTGTGCTCAAGTATGAAATTTAGCGAGCTGTATTTTAGTTTCAATTGATCTCTTGTCCTTCTTGTGCAGTTGTATACACTAATTACTGTGATTCTTACTTCACAAACCATATACTATGGTCACATTTATCCTCGATTAAAATATGGTAGATGTCCCCACAAGGTGAGAATTTGCATGCTCAAATTTTCTTGTAGTGATCTATGAAAAATAAATGTAATGTGAAAGTTTTATTTTATTTTTAATTTTAAGGACTGAATTGCACATTACAACTCGGAAGTAAAATTAATGCACTTTTAAACTGGGTAAAACTTAAGGAGACAAAATATAAAGCATCTGATTCTAAAAAGTGAATTGCACTAGAGATAACATGTGGTACTTATGAGCCAAGTCTCAAGAAGGTAGTATACGTGTTGCTTTTGTTTATAGTACAACTGAATCTATGCTATGTATATTGGAATCCTGTTGGTCAGAAATTCGCATATCTTGAATTGTGAAAGAAGAGATCATATCAATAATTAAGAGCACAATGGAAACTGATTGTAATGTTTTAATGTGAATTGTTTTTTTGTCATGGAAGAACAACTATTTGCTGTTTTTGTTACTCAGCACCGTGCTCAATAATTCTACTGAATTTTAATCTAGTTTTCATAGACATGAAATGACAGTGAACTATAGATGTGGATCATAAAGTTGATTTCACCTAGATTCATGCCTGGCAGAGTTGATTCCTTACTAGGTCTAAATCCAGGCGATTAACAACTCTATGCACCCAAAGGATAGATTTTTGTATGTTTTAATTTTAACAATTAATGCAATTAGAGTACTGTTGTAGACTTCAGATATCAAAATACTTCAATTTTTAATTATCTTGGATTGGATCAACTATCAGATTTGTTTGGTTGAAACTTTTATTTGGTGAAAATTCTTAGTCTTAAGTTTCGGTTGATTAGAAACAATTTTCTTGGGTGCTTATTAATTTTAAGCATGTAAATGTTAGAGCTTTCCTGGACTCATAACAGGTGCGTGTAGAACATGTCAAAGTGTTTTCACCTTATTAGAAATTGAATTTTGGATAATTATATATTCTTGTTCCATCGCTATGACCTTTGTCTTTATTATGTTTGTACTTTCTCAGTTATTCTTAATCACCAGTGCTTATTTCAGAGCATGGTAATCGCTGTTTAAGTTGCAGCATTCTAGACTTTAAGGAAGTGATTGACTGCCTGACAAACTTTAAATGCTTGTACGTCAGGGACTCAAGCCTATCCAAATTGAATCAACAGAAAACAATGGTCAAAGCAGTGACGATGTTGGAAAACAAGTGAACAGTTCTGATAAATGGAAAACTGGGTTGTGCATTTCTGACAGAGAAGATGCTATGAGTTCACCTATTTCTCTTCCAGCACATTCTAGAACTATGTCTGGAAGAGAACTATACTACATGTAATTAGAATTTTACCTTGATGTTCTTCAATTAGACATAATAGTGCTAATTTCAGATTAAATATAAGAAACACCGAACACACCTTATGTGTTTGTTTGCCCTTTTTATTCTTCTTGTTGACGTTGAAGTACTAGGTTCTCTAAAAATGTGATTTTATTTTCTCCAACACAAGGCAAGATATCTCCTGGGTTGCAGAGAAAGTTATGCAGATCAAAAACTTTGTAATATGAGAGCTAGAATGTGTTCACAGAGCAAAATATGCGAAGAAAATGAGGCATAAACATATCATTGTTCTTTTATAGATGCATTAATCCTTGAACCTCATTTTCTTTGCATATTTTGCTTGGTGAGTACTCCTGTGGGTGTAATCAAAGCATTTTGCTACTTTTAAGAAATTCTGAGCAAGAGACATTTGAAAGATGCAGACCTTACAACTCAGTTTTCTCATGGTTTCTTATTGTTTAAGGAGGAAATTATTTCTTGTTCATGCATATAATTGGTCACAGGAAAATTTTCTGTTTACCATGCTGTCATTTGGTTGAATTTGATGCTTATTTTTTTTTCCTGCAAGTGCATCATATTTGGGTGAAATTTGAATAGAAACTGCAGCTTTCACTTCTATTGAATGGATTTCCAGCCAAAAGGAAATTTATCTTTCTATGATACTGATTAAGGATTCCATAATATGTTTGTGAAATAACGTAATATATTTTCTTTGTAAATTCATCAGGTCTGCCAGATCTCTGTCAAGGAGTCATACACCTACAGCTGGGTCCTTCTTAGTACAAAGAATGAGCCCCACCTCTCATCATTCTGGGATTTCCATTGAGGAGCCCTTGCTTGGTGGACAAGTTTCTACACAATCTGCGCCATCTCTAAACACCAAAACTATGCTATGCTTGGTAATATTATGCAGCCACTCTTAAATTTATAGATGGAACCAACGTACCATTTTACAGGACAATTTTTTTATTCCATTTTTCTTTTTCAGGTCTCAATAATGATATTTCTTAGAACTATTAATCTTGAATACTTAGTTAACAGTGATAATGACATTGAGTTTGAGAAATCGAATAAAGGAATTGTGATTCAAGTTGGGAGAAAGCTGTTGAAGGTAATTCAAGCTACTATCTTGTTTTCTTTGCATGGCACTAGCAGATTAGGTTTAAAGTGTATTGATGTGGCTAGATCATTTAATTATTGGCTACAGCTTGTCGATTAAATTGACAAAGTCGCAAGCGAGTTCCAACCATATCTAGCTGATCACTAATAAATTTTGTTGTTTGTTTCTAATTGAAAAACTAAAAATAAAGATGGGAAAGACAAAGAAAATATGAAAGGAAGGGAAATCATTTATTTATTCAGTAGAAAAGAAATAGAGTTGAAGTACATCAAAGGGGAAAACCAGTGTTATTGAATGATCAATGGCTTCATATTCAATGCCATTTCAAATTTAAGATTCACTCTAGATTTTTTCCGCCGGCTTGTTTTTCAGTTGTTATTTTCTTGTACATTGAGTTTCAGGTACATGGTGGGCTATTACAGGGAAGTGGTATTGAAGTAAGCAGTGGGATTGGAAGTTTACTTGGTTGGGCAATGGCAGCAATTTATATGGGTGGACGGCTTCCCCAAATTTGTTTGAATGTAAGCCTTAATTTCTAAATGACTCATGCTAGTTTTTACGGTAGTAACCTTTTGTGATCAGCAGAAATAAGTGTCCCATAGTTTTCACACTTTGTACGAATGTATAAATGATGATTGCACGTGTCTTTAGTCATGCTTTTTTATACTATAAATTGTATGGTATTGGAAAGTCATAAGCATAAACTATCTATATCTCAGCAAAACTGATCTTTATGGTTTTCTTTAAACCATGGATTTAGTCTATCTTCATCTTTTCTCAATCTAACAAAGTGTTTTTATCTACACACCCTGTTAACCAGTTTTCATTATTGTCTTTCTGAAACTTCTAATTCTTGTTCTATTATTTGCAGATGAGAAGGGGGAATGTGGAGGTAAGGGAGTATAGGTTTGAAATTACATTTTTCTTTCAGTATATTTAATTGTATATATAAATGCAAACTTTGTATGGACTGGAATTTGGCCCTTCTTTTTTTTTTTTCTAAAAATTATTGCTCGATATTTGACACAAAACAGAGAAAAATGATGTCTGTGTGTGAGACAATTCTACGAAAGCATAACTTTACTTCATGGATGATGTTTCAGGGACTTAATTCTCTAATGTTTCTCTTTGCTTTGATTGGTAATGCAACATATATAGCAAGGTGAATACCATTTGTCATTCTCATTCTCATGGGTCTTTCTGTTGTTGTTGTTCACTTGCTATGTTCACTTTTTCATATTTTTGCTGTAACCTCAATGTCAGGTCCTGATGTCGTACTCAAATCTTCTAAGAGGCATATTTGTATTTTCTTTTGTAGCATACTTGTTAGCAGCTTGGATTGGTCAAAAATCAGACCAAATCTACCATGGCTTGTAGATGCAGGAGGCTGCGTGCTACTTGATGCTTTTGTATCCTAATTAAAATTTAGCCTACTGGAAAGGGGGCATTTTTCTTGAATTTTTCAATGTATGGTTATGGGAATCTACCAGCAAATGTTTCCAAGCACACAACACACACAGAGCCACCAAATTATCGAGGGAATCTGGATTTTATTTGTAAACTTAGCAGGAGAATTTAGTATCTACACTCACTTCCTCAACTAGATACAACAACCAAGAGCAAAAATGAAATGAAAACAAGGATAGCTCCAACAATTCAAGGATCCGGAGGCCTCCCTAGCACAAGACTATCCAAAACATTTCCCTCCTCCCATAACAACCCACCCAGCCTTCTAAATAAGTGCCTCATTCCCTATCTCTCTCCCCCTAACAGCTTTTGCCTCACGGTTTAATCCCTCTTTCATGGAATCTTCCAAAACCATTTCAGCCCTCAACAGGTTTTCTCCTGTATTGCTCTATACCTCCTACAATACACCTTAAGAGGCCTAACACAGTTATCAGATCTCCAATTCCATCTTCTCAAAAAGTAAGATATATATAGATTTCAATATTGTGTAGGAGCCTAACTGTGAATTATCTCCTTCTGGATTCTCAGGAACAACAACATAGGTACAAAAATGTCATTTCTCAGTTTCTGTGGGACCTTAACATCTTCTCTAGATTTTAATGCAATTCATCTACTTCCATTGTCAGTCATCCAGAGATGCAGGTTATAAGCGCAGAAATTCAAATTCTGCTTAGAAGATGATGACAACAAAGTAATTTGAGGTACCTCCTTCTGTCTATGCAGGTGTTCACATGAATGCATGTCTATATGGTTTTAGGTTGATAATTCTTCATTGTAGATTTGATTTTCTTATTTCCATTTTTTGTTTGGAAGAAGGGTACACATATGGTGAAAATACTTTAGATATGATACTGCTCCACCATGCGGTACTAAGCTTTGACATCAACCATAACAGTGGAAACTCAAAAACTCTTTTGCTGAAGGTATAGGCAACCCAAGATGGTCATTTTAACCAACTTTTAGTGGTGTGAGCAATGGAATGATGATCAATAATGTGAAAGAATAAGAGTTTGCACAGATTAATCACCAAGGCTCAAAATCTCTTAGGTTAGCAAATACAATTGACCTAGTTGCAATTAAGTACCAAGCTTGACATTCAATTAGCTGTTGTTCTTGCATTCCCAAGACCAAGCTTATTGAAACCGCAAATTGATTTTCTTTTTCTAACTGTAATGATATAATAAGATTAAAATAGTCATTTATCATCACTTAAATAAAATGATTGTAAAACTGACATATTAAGATTAATCAGTTTCTTTTTTTGCCTTTTGAATGGGATCACATCTATCACACCAAGTGGCATGATCCTCCGTGGAAAGTCATCGGAGTGAGTTTTTACAGAAGCCTCTTGCATGAAATAGTCCAAGACATTCCTTGAATGACTAATATTTCTTAACTCTTCAGATTCTATTTTGCCGGAGACACACTGAAATATTTCCCCATCCTAGGGTTGGCCAACTTGCCCATCAGAAAGAACATTAACAGCCTCCATTGTGTGGAGAAATAGAAGCCTGAGAAATCTTGCCTTAACATTTATATGTCAATCATCTCATCCAACTTTTTTGTTAGTTGTTAATATTCAGGGTAATTATTTTTTTTTATTTATGAGCTAATAATAATTTGTATGGTTCATGGCATGCCAGGAGGTTCTGTTTTGTCTACAATCAGACAGTGGAGATGTTCTTCCAGGAGCCAGTGTGGATGATCTCACTTAGATCTATCACATGTACACTGCCATACCATTCCTGTTAAGCAAAAATATGATAATTGGATTTGCTAAATGATTCAAGCACTTTTTCTGTTCTATGATTAACTACTTTTCTGCTTTGGCGTTTTGGTTTGAATCTTGGAGCAACAGTCCCTATAAATAAACTCCCTATTTTGGTCATTGTTCTTATGCAAAAGGGTCTTTATATGAATCTTTATCAAATAATAAATACAATATAAATAAACTTGTATAGCATATCAATTGTTTTTCTACTTAGTGGGTATTGATTAAATGTTGTTGAGTAGCATTCAAAAGAGGAAGTTTTACCTTTGTAGAGTTTTGAGAGGCATAAGACCTTGGTGGGTGGAAGACTATATGCATAATTTCATTGTCATCACTCTCAAGATGATACAAATATTGACCAGCACCATAGTCCCCAAGAAGTTGATATGATCTTTCTGATTGATCCATCGCAAGACATAGATCATCAATGCCTGAAGTGAGCAACACACATTTCAACTAGTTAATTATTTTGTAATTTTGGCGTTAAATTTGCAGTAAGAAAATGCGAAAAGACTTACAGGCAGCCAATTCAATTTGAGTTTGATAAATAAATTCCAAAGTTGCAGCAATCTCCAGCTCAAACTCATGAAATGGTCCACTTGAAAAATTCAATTTACGGAGCTTTCCCAATCCCTCTCCCAACTCCATCATTGCTCCTCTATGATTCTTTACGAATAAATTATTTTAAGCAACAATTAATTAATTAAATAATTCCAATATTATATGTTGAGAGCTTAATTAATTAATTAGTTAAAAAAAACTACTTACCTGGTTAAAGAGATGATAAAATCCCACAGCGCATTGAAGAATCCCATGAATGAGAGTTCTAGTTGGTTCTTCGGCGCTGTACCATAGAGCTTCAAGAGCATCATGACATTCATAGTAAGCCCTCTTGTTGAAAAGTGCAACTGCTTTATCGAAGCAAGGGTTTGAATTTTCATCATCATCATCATGATCATTAACGGAGAAACGATAAAAGAGACGAAAGGACTTGGAATTGACCGTGCAGATTGAGTAAGGTTTGTCATTGAGTTTTAAAGATTGTGAATAATTAGAAGGCAGAAAGATGAGAGCTGGTGAAGTTATGGATGGAGGAGTGTAGACTGAGAGAGTAAGAAATTTCAGATTAAGCGCCATAGCCGCGTTGTGTGCTTGAATGGACAGGATGAAGCGCAAGATTCCACCATTAGTTCAGAGCACTATTTTTCTTGTTTAATTTCGACCATATAATTTAATTTATCTACTGGCTTTCATATGAATAATTTTTCTCCTTCAATATTTGCTTTTATTAAAAACATAAATTCTATAAAACATTTAAAAAAAAAAAAAAGGGTTAAACTCGATCATAATGATTTGAGCTTGAGCTCAAATGCATGCTAGCCATGACTGCTTATGTAATGTATATACAAGTTTAGTTGCTTAATTCATCTCAAACAAATTAAACTCAAATTTGTTTAAAATTAAATTTGATATATCAAAAACTGGGTTCAAACTTATTTTTTGTAAAATCAAACCGAATCCCATCCTTATTTACAATCCATCCATCACATGTAATGTAGTTGAACCTGCTTTATTCAAGCTCATTGAACCTACTCAATCTCCCAAGGTTTTTAGATGGGTTTTACTTAATAGAACTGAGCAAAAATGAACTTCAATAATCAGTTTATACATTTATATTAAATTTATTATTTTGAAGAAGTAAAAATAAAATATTTATATAATATAAATATTAAAAAATCCTATTCTAATTCAACCTATAAAACTGCATTTTGATCCATCTCTTTTCGAATAAGGGGAAAATTTTTCGATTACAATAAAGATAGGGAGGAAGACAAAAATGGATAAAATTTTTATTGTTGTCCCCTTTTTTACATATATATTTTCTAAACTTTGAAATATTAAATTATTATTAAAAATTAAAATTATTATAAATATATTTTAATATTTAATAAATACTTTATTATCTTTTTAACGAAAGCGAGGATGGGAAAGACAGAAATATTTTTCCCACCGGAGAAGAGACAACGGGAACTCCCATTATTTCTGAATAAAAAATGGGACAAAAACAAGGAAAAGTTTCTCTTACAAGATCAAAAACAAAAATTAGGGTATTTGACCCTTCCCGCTCCATTGCACGTCTATTTAGGGTCATAACATTCTACAGCATACTCCACGTCATTAACTATTATAAAAAATTATAATAAGAAATAAAGATAAAAGTAAAAGAAGACCACCATTAACCCACTAGTGGTTCGAAAGCTGCATGCATACATGACGAGCATATGCTTGAGAGATGACACTTGAAAGAAAACACATTCTCCACAGCAATTTGTATGACTTCTCAGTCCAACATTACATCTAATTAATCCTTTCCACTGATATTCGCATCAACCCAGTACCCCAGCAAGAACACGGAAAAGGAATCGTACAAATTTATTTACAATACATTCTCGTCTCATAGAAAATCTACAGAAGTGATTTTTTATATATTCTGTCTAATTTTTCTTCTTGGCACCGATTTTTTTTTTTTTTTTTTTACAGCAGAAGGGAATATGTGAAATTTAACCAGACTCCACCATTCATTTGTTCATATAAAAGAATGGGATCCTTAATTGTTACGTATTTATTAATATGTAAAATTGGTTATGTATGGTGTATAAGAAGAGATGATAAACGATCAAGAGCTGGGGACCAGGTTATCTCGATGACAATATGCTGTAAATAGTGGCGCCAAATAATCTTAGCATTTGTCCATTTCAATAATGCTTTCCAGTTCTCAGTGAAGCACAGAAAATGCTTGAGTTCAGCCAAATAGATGGAAGAATCGGGCTGAGGATAGATTCGGACTGCCATCAATTTCCCCAGGCAGCGCCATAATATTTCCGATATTCTTTTACTTTCCCACTTATAATATTAGCTTGTAAAAATCGTGGTAGATCGCATATGAAATACTAGAGATGATAAAACCCAAGAAGTACTAGAAACTGAGAAAAAGAAGAGAGAATTATTCGAATTGGAGACCATGGAAGTGGATATAGACATTCTAAGCCACATGTAGATTGTGATACAAGCTAAGGCATAAAGGAATACATTTTCGAAACATGCATTAAAAGGAACAGGTAGGGCTTTCTAAGAAAGGTATTGCTGGAATTGAAATTGCTGGGTAGAGAAAATTCTCCATGTTTAACTGGCTCTCCCGGAAACCGGAGTTACCCAATGCCATGGCCGTAAGTGCTTGGTTGTTATTATATAAAAGATAGTAATAATAATAATAATAATAATAATAATATTGTACGTAAGATATTTTAAAACGTGTTATTTATAGATTGAACTAAAATTCATTACGTGTTTACAGATTGTGGAGCTTTCGGTACACATGGATTGCGAAGGATGCGAGAAGAGAATACGAAGAGCAATCTCTAAAATAGCCGGTAAGGCTTCATGTATTTTGTCCAGGCAGCTTGTGTTCTGATTTTAAGAGGATTTCAATGCTGTATCATGTATGGTTTTCACCCTGCTCAAACAAATGCAAAGATTCTTCAATTGTTCTATTGTGTTGGAAAAGCACTACCTATAGAGAAATTCTATACATATTCTTGTCCCTCTTGAATAATTTGAATAGAGTCATGGAGACTATTATCCCAAATGTGGTGGGAAATTGGAGAGGCCTCTCAGCAGTCGTATTGCCCCATCTCTTTTTATTTTGTGAGGTGAATTAAGAGAGCATATTAATATGTAGTTGTTTCTCTAATGGTACCAATACAGGGGTCGATAGCTTGGAAATCGACATGGATAAGCAGAAGGTAACAGTTACCGGGTACATTGACCACAGAAAAATGCTCAAAGTTGTAAGGAGAACGGGAAGAAAGGCAGAGTTCTGGCCGTTCCCATATGATAGTGAATACTATCCATATGCATCCACGTATTTGGATGAATCTACTTACAGTTCTTCCTATAATTATTATACTCATGGCTTTAATGAAAGCGTTCATGGTTACTTTCCTGACCAAGCTTATTCAACCATCCCTGATGAGACCGTTCATCTCTTTAGTGAAGATAATGTACATGCATTTTGTAGCATTATGTGACATTGCCCTTGATTATGTAAATGCCATAACCATAACAAAGTAATTAAGGATATGCATATTTATTATTAGTATTTTTTATAAGTACTTTGTAAGGTTTAGCTTTTTGAAAGTACGAGTACTCACCAGAAGAGAATTCCAACTTATTAATCGAATAGTCTTATTCTCGAATCAATAATAATACGTATTATATTATTATTATTATTATTTAACATATCTTGTATCCCAAGCTTGCTTTTATATATATATATGTATGCATATATATCTTGGTGGCCAAAGGACAGATTCCCACGTGGTGGCGAAAGGCGGGAGGCTTTGTTCCCTTTGCACCGGGGTTCGAATCACTGCTGGAGGGAATCTGCATTGTAATTTTATTTATTTATTATTTTATTTTACCTACTGTGCATGTGTGTATATATATGTTATTGGGTTTCTTGGGCGGGCCGGCTGGGCGGCCTTTTGTTTATTTCCTCGGGCGGACTGCTTTGATTTAGATTAGGTTTTTAATTATTGTCTTTTCTTTATTTTATAAATATAATTTGTTTTAACCAAAATTTATCTTATAGGATTTATTTATTTATTTGTTTTATTAGATTAACTAATAAATTTATTTTGTAGGATTTATCCATTTAGTTATTTTATTAGATTAACAAATTAATTTGTTTCGCAGGATTTCCTCATTTTATATATTCATTTGTTCATTTTATTTATTGGATTGATTAACAAAAACTGTTTTATAGGATTTATTTATTTGTTTTTAAACTTGTTTAGGGTTAGATAAAATGTATAAGGACGTATGGAAAAAAATATTGTAATTTTTAATTTTAATTTTCATATTTTATTATATTCGTAGATGAATGTAATTTATTGTAAATATATGATCAATATTAATAATGCATCGTGTGATAAAATAAAACTTAATTAAATTTGATAACGCGTTAAACGAACAAACCACAAAAGTGAAGGTCGGCTTTCAAGCCTGGCGACATGGGTGCCTATCATTTTTCCATCGTCGTACTCGACTCTCCGAACCCAATCTATTGGATAGGTGAGAAGTGGTTGAGTCATCTACAAGAGATCTATAAATCGCTCGTCTTCACCAACGTATATTTTCTCAAGATAACTCTCAGGTGGTGACTCCATAGACTCTGTAACGGGCCACAAACCCGTTATGCGCTCCTCTTGACTACGTTTAAGGTGGTTAAACAATAGTGATAAGTCTGTCTTCGCTCGATGTGACAAAAATCGGTGCCACAACATGGTTTTACATATTATAAAGGTCATATTGTCAAAGCAGAGCATGCTGCATGACTATGTGCTCGACAACACATAACCATGTAATCGTGTTTTTGGATACCTCACGTCATGTATGCGTATACACAGCTGAGATAAAGAAGATAGTGTATAAGGACACGATTGTATGACCTAAGGACACGACCATGTGCCTACTTCAAGTATGTATGATCATGCCCAAGGGTCACAATTGTCTAGAGGATTTGGTCTACAAGTTTGTGCAAAGCTTAAAACATGATCGTGTGGTTGTGTATGACTGTCTGTCTTAAGAAGCATGACTATGCAACCTTAGTAATTTACCGAATATAAAATAGAACACAAAGAAATCGTATATTAGTCAACTCCACTTGTATAAACTTACAACTAGACAATATATATAACTCCTAATCAGAGAAAGAACCCTTTACAAGTTTGATAAGCTACAAAATCAAAATAAAAAGCTTATATAAATACGATGAACATATTCAAAACAATATATAAAGTTCGAGAATCAAGAAACTTTTAGTAAGCTATACATTGAACAAATTTGTAATAGTAAAGTTAGTTTCCACAATGTATAAACAAAAGCAAAAATAATAAAACATCATACATGATGAGTATTTACATGACATGACATACCATATAATGTTTCTAGAAAAGGATCAAAAGATCTACCTACATGTAGATCTACTAGTTTTTGTTCGTATGTTTCATAACTATTTTTATTATTGTTTTTGTTTCTATTTCTATTTTTTTAGTGTAATATATTGATTACTAACACTGATTATAGACTACTATTGAGTTTCTCTTACTTATGTGAGTTGAGTTTATTGATTCTAGAAAATATTCTCTTCTTTTCTTTTAGTTTTGTTATTACTCTGTTTTCTCTTTATTCTACTTAATTTGATTGTTTTGTTTTTATTCTAGAGTTTTCTGCTTAATTTGCCTCCGGCATGCGCATGGTCATGCATAAGGTTATGCTAGCTTTTGAAATTTTCTCACTAAGTTTTGGTTTGAAGTACGGTCTTACACTTTAGGACACACGATCATGTATGGCATACACATAGTCATAACCTACGTACACAAACATGCAAACTCAACTCACACATGGTCATGACTCTTACATGATCGTGATCTTGAGTCACATGATTGTGTGCCTGAAGGCATTACTATACTAGCCTCAATCGTGCATGCATTACACAATTATGACCGCAACAAGTGCACAAGCATGTGTCATACTCTACTTTTGTAACTTCATCTTTAGAGATTGTAGAATTTCACCCAAACTCAATCAAATCTCAATCTATCTTTAAATAATCTTATTATAGCATATGTACATGCAAGAACATGCTAGAATGGTCGACCTTCATCATCTCATGACACTTAAAAACAACCTAACATGTTTCTGAAATCTTACAACATGAAAATACACACAAAGTTATATTAAGCATGCTTCTACTGACAATCGTCCCTCTTCTCCATATCATTAACCAACCGAAAAACTTCATTAGCAATGACTTTTCGTTGATTTGTGCCTAGTAGCCCAAAGTGAAGATAACACTATAGTGTCATCTTTACTGCATCTATGTCATCCTCGCCCTAAGTTGTCTCTTTAAATACATGTTAGACGTCCACGTATGTAATAGATTTGATGCCTCTAAAATACGTTTATCAAATTCGGTAACCCACATCAAATGGAATGTAATACCATATCTTTGGCTAACATAAAAATCTCAAACCCATGATCGTGGCAAATTCATACAGATTGAATTGAACTTAACGCCATTGATCTAGAACAAAAAATGATCATTGACAGTTGTCACTCCCCTCCCCACCCCCCTAACGTTTTCAACGTTAATGAGTAAAATAAAACTTCATTAAACCAAGAATCTTAAAGCCTCAAGAATTGCCCTAAACACGTCTTATTAAACTGTTGCAGCTGTCTTATTTACAACATTTCCCTTACAAACCAAATAACATCATTAGTGTCATGGGTCGTCACTTACGCCCAAAAGTCACGCTCCATTGAACATCTCAATGTCCTCTGAGGGCCCTCTACTCTTTGTCTCTAGGCCTCTTGTTTCCTTGCCATTATCTATATAGAACAAACAAATCCTTTTTTCAGTTATCAAAATATATATTTATTCTAAAAATTATGGACCAAAATTTGAAAACAGTGCTTTAAATAACATTAAAATCCCTTGAATGGTCAATATCCAAAAAATGTTTTTTCATATGAAAAATATCATAAACCCCCTCTCCTTCCCCCCCATGAAAAATATCATAAACCCCACTCCCGGCACCCCAACATGGAAAATTCTAAAGAAAAAAGAAAAACATTTCATGCCTACTGCTAGTATTCGTATTAGGCATACTCATGCGTGATTTGCAGTGAATACTCATGATACGTGTACTATTATAAATCATATGTGATGATCAAACAACCCTATTTCCAACTTATTAAAACATAAAATCGATCGAAATATATTCTTCACCTATTCTAACAGTTGTACAACAACAGATTTTAACTAAAATTATTAAAAAAATCATATTTATAAAAATAAAATTGAAATTTCTAACATCGAACCCTAAATCAACATGTTATAAATTAAATATTTACTTTATGATACTTAGAATCAATTTATTAGCCTTTACAATCATTTTTTGTGGTTGGAAATTGCCGAAACTTACCAGAATGAACACCGGTTTTCAAAGGTTCTTCGTTTCTTTGCTTAATGGTATGTGGGTGGTAAACAACTGTACACCACCTGTGCACTATTTTGTTTATATACAAACAGCAATTTCATCCTTTCATAAGTGCATGTGGTACTCATGATATGTATGACAAGTACACACGATATATGTGTCACGAATAACTAAGTACATATAGAAAAATTAAAATTAGGATAACTTATTTGAAAGATCAAAAAAATGATATTTTAATTAATATCTCTTTGTTTAATCCTTTACAAAGAAAGTTGTATAATGGGTATTTCTCTTCTAAAATATTAAGGAAAAAGTTTTAATTAAAAGCAGGGAAGATAATAGAATTTTAGAAAAGATTATAATATATTTATGATGAGAGAGAATTGAATTTAAATTAAATTCATTTTAGATTTATTTGAATCAATTTTAAATTTAAATAAATTTGATTCAAATCCAAATTTAATTATATTCTCCTTCAATTTTTTAAATAAAGAAAAGAAAATGAAATTAAAATCCCAATCCAATCTAGTCTCATAAAATATTGTTTTCCACAATTTTAATCTGTAATGTTATTGTCTTTCTAGTATTTGTAGTTACATTATATTTGACTGCTACATTCATAAGTTTGCCGTTGAGTTTTATATCTGATTAATAATAACATATTTCTAATACAAAAGATTGACTTGGTAAAAAAAGTCAGTTTTTAGTTTTTACAGCTCTACCGTTTTCTACTCATCTCTACATATGCGAGAAGAATGAAATTTCAGAAGAATTTAATTATTGCCACTGCCCACTGAAAAGTTTCTTTCTCGTCTTTTTAGTGTTTCCAATTTCCGCATAAAAGAGACCAGTGAGAGATGGAAAGGTCGACAATGATCAAAACCATTAATGGCCACTTATCTAAAGAACCCATCTCTCATTTGATGGACCACTCTCTCCCTGACATTTCTTTTCTGAAAAAACCAAGTGTTAAAGATGCCCCAGATGATGCCAATCAAGGTGATGATGCGGAAATAAGCATTTTTGACGCCAGCAAATACTTTAACGAAACCAGCGTCAATGAGGCGAAAGTGAGCAAGAGAGTATCTCCTGTTAATGTTATTAGTCTGGAACGTATATCTGAGCCAAGTGATTTGCTTGCGGTGCCGAGATTCTCTTCGGCTTCATCCTTTGACGGATTGCTGAGGAACTATCGAGCTCGTTCTTTCAATGCAACGCCAACTGCTTCATCAAAAGCTAGTTGGAATAGCCAGACTGGTCTTTTGTCAAATCCTCCTGGCACAATTGCAGTCTCTATGCGAAATCTTGCTTCTGATCACGACAAGAAAAAAGGGCGAGCTCCAGGTCCTAAATGGCTTTTTGGGAGAAACTGTCCGTGCTCTGGCAAAAAATCAGTCCAAGTTGAGGAAAATCTATCAGTGTTAGCTTCAGAATCCAAAACGCCACCACATTTGTATAACAAAAAGCAAACCCACGAGTCTATTGAAATTGCTATGGACACATCAGACGGGAGTGAAAGGCGTGAATTTATCCCCAAAAGCACAACTTATAGAATCTCTGCTGAGAATCGTTTTCCGAGTCTAGGCTTAGGCCATCGTGTATTGGCTTCAGGCAGACCTTATTCAGATTCTACAACTGGCTTTACCTTTCCTGTATTGAAAAAAAATACACCACCTCCCATAAAAATCTCATATCCTTCCGCTGAAGATCCGCAGCTAGAGTCATTGGAATTTTTCGAACCTTCCGATGAAACTAGTGTTTCAAGAAAATCAACTGAGGTTAAAAACCAAACTATGTTGGTTTCATGTCAGAGTTTCACGTTTCCGGCGAGTCCTAGTAGAACTCGAATCACTGAGGACGATGTTGCAAGCGATGCAAGCTCTGACTTGTTCGAAATAGAAAGTTTTGCTACTCAAAGTACGTTATATCCAATGTACCATCGTCGAGATTCACTGGACGAGGCTTCAAGCTTTAATGCAAGAAGATTAACAGCCACAAATATTAATGGAGGTTTGATGTATTATTGTCGTAGGAGTTTAGATGAGCCAGTGACACCATCAATTGCAGCAACGGAATGTTATGAGCCTAGTGAAGGAAGCATTGACTGGAGTGTGACAACAGCTGAGGGATTTGATAAAGGAAGTGTTACTAATTTCTCGGTTACAGCTTCAGAAATAGATGATATGGCAATGGTGCGTCAAGAAAATGGTGGGAACGGCAGCGGCGGCAACGGGAAGAAGAAACTAGGAAACGGGTTGTTGAGCTGTCGATGTGAGAAGGCGGTGAATGTGGGACCAAATCCAGTGAAATGTGTGCCTGAGATTCAAAGAATGGGCCAGCATAATGCATATATGCATGTGAGTAGTAGGACACAGAATGTGAATAAGCCACCACTTGCAAGGTCTCAATCTTATCGTTTGCCCCTTCCTTTTGCGACATAGCTAGTGATGGCGGTTCATCGATTTACCTCCATATTTGGCTCTCTCAAACAATAGCCTTTCGTTTTTTCCTTTTTTTCTTTCTTTTCTTTTTACTAATGCTGTTTTTACGTCCAAATTTGAAGATCTCCGTGATCTGTTTCTTTGTGTAAGATACGATTTCATTATGATTGAAATAAAATCATGATAATCATCATGTTCAATAATTAATGAAATGGGCTCAATGCCATCGCCCATATAAACTACAGTTGATCATCAAGACATACATCATGTCTTCATGCATGAAGCTTAACATGGGTAACCTAACTGGTAAGGTTTGAAACTCCCAAGTGACAAATACTCCATAACACTTAGGTTTAAATCCTCACTTTATCACATCATAATTAGATCATGATTTAAGTAGTTGACAGTTTGGAATAGACTATCACTCAAGGTTTTCCTTTCTCGATGTTATCAGTAGGTCATCGATGAGGTCGAACAATAAGGGAGACCTAATGGGTTGAAGGAGAGGCATGAGTGTGCTAGGTTAGACCCCAAGCTCGAAGAGGGCTTTCTCATAAACCGAAAAAAACATATCTTCATGCAGGAAGGATTTGGACATTTGGGGTTTGTAAAAAGTCCACCATTGACCTTAAGTTATTTTAATGATCATAAAAACAAGATTAAACTGCATTATTTATCTTAAACATGACTTAGATTAATGATCAGTTTGAACTAATATTAAAAAATGCATAAATCAAGCTAATGTTGTGGATCGTGCACAAAAAGGTACAAAATTATACGTGGTGACCATACAATTTATTAGATTTTTGGATATTTGTCAGATCGATATACTTGATAGTGTGGCTCCCCAACATTACATCCACCACTCACATATTATAAACCCACTAGTATTTTGTCTATTGACCACATAGTTGCTACTATCAAGCATAAACACTATGCCTCCAACATACCAAGCTTTTATTCTTCGATCTACTAGTCTCATACTTAATAGTATGGTCATCTGATATTGTATATATTGCTGACATATATATTACCATCAAAAATACAAACATTGTACCTCTAACCTATTATTAGGACTAGTTATGAACCAAACATGTTTGAGTTTGTTTCCAAGTTTAATTTGAACAAATCCAAAAAGAATTGTCATGGTTTGAATTCAAATCCAAACTTGATTTATGACTTTAAAGAAACATTTTCTTAGACCTAGCGGAGACTTAAAAAAATAGACCGATAAGAAAGATGGTGCCATGTGCCAACTATTTTTAGCATATCACTGGAAAAATTTTTGAACATCGAACTTGAATCACACAAACCGAACTCGAGTTTGGTTAGCGAACTAAAATTTCAAATTTTCAATCATAATTTATTAATTATATTTTTTAATTATAATTTTAATATATTATAAATATGTTTATGTTTTCAATAAATCATAATAAATAAATTTAAGTTTCCAACAAATATAATAAATATATTTACGTTTCTAATAAGTCATAATAAATATATATTATAAATAAATAAATATAACTACAGTAACAAATCGAATTCAAACTTTTCTTATATAAAAATTCATCGAGCTCGAATCTAAACTTGAATTTGACTTCTTTAAATTAAATCAAACTCAAATAAATCCAAATTCAAATTCAATTTGATTTAAATCTGACCCTATGACTTATTATGCCCTTAATTTTTCATCCACAGTCTGTATACTTAAAACGTTTGAGAAACATAACAAAAAAATTAGTCAATGCAATGAACACAAAAGGGTGGTGCTATATGCACCGAAATCCAGTATCGAAATTCTATACAGAGAATGTGGCATAAAACCAACCTATCTTTTATATTATTATTTTAATATTTTAATATTAAAATTAAAAAAAAATTATTAACTAATCACTCGATAACTTATTTCGATGCACAAATATCAGTGCGTGTAGCATTTTTGGAATACAAAATAACAAAAAACTAGTTAACAGTAAAAAGTTGCTCAAAACAATATTGACCGCCATTTCAAATAAGTTTTTTTACATAAGAAGTTGTGCACAACTCTCCGTTATTGGCATGTCAAGCAATTTCTTGTTCAAAATAAAAAAAAATGTCTCCCAATATGGTTGGTAAATTGTAAAACAAAGCATGCATTTTTTGGCCAAAACAACACATGTTACGTTTACAGTTACCAGCCATTTCACACCCATTTTATGACATGCCTTATTTTGGGGTTGGTCCTGCAAGATTCAGATATAAGAAATTGATTCAAAGGTGTTTTTGTGGAGAGAGGCTTTTAAGGTTTGCATTGGAGGCATCCTAAAGGTCAATCTGTTTGGTGAAGGAGATAAAGGTTTTATGCACTTAGATATTAGAGGTTCTTTTTTTTTTGACAAATATTTATGAACGTGGAAAAGTGATATTGACCAAAAGCGAAAGTAAAATATGCCGGGCTTCAATTCTTGTCCTTAAATAGTGTCGTTTTAGATAATTTTTCATAGTAATATGTGTAGTGAGCTACATTTAGAATAATCAAAATTGGAACAAAAACACCTATTGAACTTTATGGGTTGGATAATCTACAAGCCATTAAAATCTAACCAACCCAACCTATTAAAAAGTTCAATTATACTTGGATTGGTTTGAATTGGACAGGATAAAACACAATCCAAACCAGGTTAAAAAAAAAAAAAAATTGTCGTGGGAGAACTATATTTTCTACACATTTTTGGGCCTTAATTGATGCTTTCCCACCCTTAGACTTTAAAACAACTTTTTCCTAAATTTCCTTAAATTTAAGGATAAAATATAGATCAGATAAAAAAATCTTTAATAGTTAACTTTAGAAGTTAAAATATTAATAGAATAACTTTAATAATTTGTATACCTTTATAATAATATTAAAATAACGAAACTGTTGGAATTAGTGCTCTAAATTCATTTCGCACAATGATACATGTTTATTAGTAAGTTATATACAAATAAGCTCTCAATAATATACTTTATCCATAAGTACAGTAATTTGAAGCAAAATATCCTTAAAATTGTAGAACTATGAAGAGAGTATTAGATAATTGATTATAAGGACCCTATGCACATATTAATTATTATTCTAGAATCGTTTTATTCCTTATATTACCATGACCAAAGATATAATAGAATTAGCACTATTATAGTATTAAACACGTTTATTATTATGTGGCAATTGTTTACATGTGTTAAAGTTGTTTGTTAACAGTTAATGCAATACATAAATGCATATTATAGACATGTTCACCAAACATACCCATTAAAAGAATTTCAAATAAATTGTTGTTTCAGTGTTTATAGAATATATTTCTCAGTAAAAAAGAGTATATATAATCTTTAGACTTAAGATTATTAAATCATCTTATGCAAGAATTAATAGAATTTAATGCCACTCAACATGTCACTGTAAATGTAATTAGTATAAAGGTAGTGATTGGTTGAATCAAGATTTATACGAAGGTTAATAAGAGAGTATGTCTCTTATAGACCTTTGTTGGTGTATGTCAATGATCACCCAAAATCTGTGATCACAGTGGGATAGGATTATTTTCCAATTCAATATTATCTAGTTGTTGACTCAGACATTAGTCTATGATTATGGTAATCTCTTAAGATAGATACTACTTTTATATCTTAATCTTAAGAGATATGCAATAATGAAATAATTGAATTGTACAAGTAATCATATTGTTAATAGGTTATGAGTATAAATGCTAACACTTCAACGATTGGGTAGCCATGATATCTTTTCGTAACCCTGTTTCTTAGTTTGTGTATGGATGGATGTTGAATAGGAGATTCGACGCAAATATGTACACCACTTGTTAGAGAGTTTTTAGTCACATATAAAAATGTTGACTGATCCAATAAGTAATAAGATTAGTCAAAATATATCGTTTGTATTTTAGATAAATGATTTTGAGTCTCAAGAACTCAACATATTTTGAAATACAAATTGAGCTAAATCTTGAGATAAAAGTATAAGACGATCCTTAAAGGATTTGTCATATCTAATAGGATAATGTTGAAAGTCAAAATGAGTAATTTGATCTAGTCATTATCAAGATCCAAGGGTGCGTGTACATGCATGGATGCAACAGCATTAATAACAAAAATTTTGATTCATGCTAGGGCTAGATTCAAATCGAATATATTCAGATTTTTTAGTTCGATTCGAATAAGCCCAAAACAAATTGTTCGAAGCCAAACATGAACACAAATACCAATTATAGTTTTGAAAATCAATAAATACGAATCTGAATACGAACTATAAAAATTGAATATGAATACGAATCCGAACTTATCTTAATTATGTTTTGGCCAAAGGACATTTTCCCACCCATAGTTTGAGGCTGGGACAAATTCCCACCCGCTTAAGTTTAAAAGCCCAAAGTCCCATCTATTACCTATTTTTTTATTATTATTTTTATTAAAATTACTAAATTACCCTTTTCAAAATTAAAATTTTATAATAAAAATATAAAATAATTCTTTAAATAATATAAAATATTAAAA